>CAMZMU010000054.1:32990333-33156025 GCA_947311845.1 Poa pratensis
CCTTGTTTGTTTTTTGGGCTGATGTCTTGCGAGTACTTCAAGTACTTACCTGGCTTTTCATGTGGCCAGACCCTGCTGAACCAGTCGCCGAGTACCCGCTCTATGAGAACTAGGAACCCGTGTCCCAGGCAGGACCCTGTGGAATAAGGCCGCTATCGCCACGCTACTATCTTCGCTTCCGCTACGACTTCCGCTAGAGGCTCGATGTTAGAAAAATAATGTACATACTGTTGTGTGCGCCTGTTGCGCAAGAGCTGGAGCCTCACCCGTGTTGTAACTTGTATTTGTTGAACTCGAAGCCTTATGAATATATTTGGTTTTGCCTTTGTTTATCAAGCTGTCATATATCCAGTGTTTCTGGGACTGGTATATGGGGTACTCGATCATCTGGATCGGGGTGCCACAGAGCTTGGTATCAGAGCCTAACTGCCTGTAGGATACCCTAGTTCTTGGACGACGTAGAATAGAACTTGTTGTGTTGACAACTTTTTCCAATGTTTCTCTGTCTGTTTGTGCTTTAAAACTTAACGCTCACTTTATTTGAATTCTGTCTCTGTCACAGATGGCAGAGTTGCTCGCCGAGACTACCGCCGTGCACGTTCCCGGTTTTCCGCAGTTTCTTCGGGAGATCTGGGACCACCTCTACCCAGGCGCACCTCCCCCGACTTACCACGTGTACCACAACCGTCTCGACAGGGTCACCTCGGAGTTCACCGCCACCGTCCACTTGCGCCGAGCCCGTGTCCGCAGGGATCGAGCACGCCCTCACTTCCGGTGTCTCTGCTCAGGCGTCTCGAGCCATACAGGAGGCTGCAGGAGACGCCATCCTCTTCCTTCGCACCTTCGATCCCGTCATGAAGCAGTGCACCCGTTACGCCTACTTCCCGAGGTTGGCTTTAGACAACGGGGACATCCTTTTCCCCAACCCAGGTGACCCCAGCTCACCTCTCTCCGCCCTTCTTCAGTACACCACCTATCTCCACCAGTACCTCCACACACCCTTCTCCAGTTTGCCTCGCTTCGCGCCAACGTGGCCTTGGCCGAGTGACGCGAGCTCCCGGGTCCGGCACTTCTAGTCGCCCACCTCGTCTCCCCACCTTTAGGCAGAGTTCCCTCGAGCAGCTTAGGAGGGGGATTGCCCGCTTCTCCCGTCTCCCACTCCGACGCCACCTTCCCGCACTCGTAGCAGCGCGCTCACTACTACGCACGCTTCACTCCCGTTCGGTCTCAGCGTCGTCGCGTCCAGGCGGCCGAGCCACAGAGTTACTCCGGAGACTCCCGCGACGACCGCGCTTCACCCGACTACAGCCCCGCGGAGGAGCCCCTCGACACCGCCACGCCAGCGACACCCCTCGAGATGGAGTTCTAGACGCTCGGAGACGACATCGCTTAGTGTACTATACTTTCCGATGTATCGCGTGCTTGAATAATGTAGTGGTAGAGTTGTATCCTGCATCTGGTACCGAGTGCTTTGCGTCTTGTATCTTGTACCATGTATCCTGTACGAGTAGCTTGTATCTTTACCTTGCATCTTTGTAAAATAGCGAGTGCTTGAATCTTGTAACCCCATCATCCATTGTATAACATCATGCTTGTGTTTCTTTTGCAAACTGTGTTTCCATTTGGTTTTTCCGTGGATGTTACACCTTCCCCATATGGATGCTCATGATACGCGCCATTACATCAGCAGTTCAGGATGAGGCCCAATAGCGGTGCGAGTGGCAGCCAAGGAACCCCGGTTCGTCGTTCCGCACGACAAGCTGGCGAGGATCCCGAGCCTCCGCAACCACCTCCTCCTCCACCAAATCAGGAACCAAGCCCAAGTCAGTTTATGATGATGATGGATGAACGCCACAACCAGCATCTGACACAGATCATGAGAGAGTTTGGCACGTACATGCAAGCCCGTAATGCTCCACCCCCAGGCCGCTCAAAGCTGCAAGACTTCCAGCGCACACAACCGCCCAAGTTCGCGTATGCTGATGACCCACTTGAGGCTGATGATTGGCTCCGCGCTATGGGAAAGAAACTGGAGCTCGCTCGCGTGGACGAGCAAGACCAGGTGCCCTTCGCTACCCACTACCTTGAGGGCCCTGCCAGCGTTTGGTGGGACAACCAAAAGGACGCCAGAGGCGATGGACCCCCTGTCACTTGGGCAGAATTTCAGGAAGCATTCCGCAGGGCCTACATTCCCTCAAGCCTCATAAAAATGAAACAGCAGGAATTTTGGCACTTACTCAAGGCAGCAAGTCCATCAGCGAATATCTGACCAAGTTCAACAACCTTGCTCGCTATGCACCTGAGGACATCAACACAGGAAAAGAAGAAAGACAGGTTCCTTCATGGAATGCATCAGCCATAAAAACTCAGCTCAGTGTTCTGCAGTTTCCAGATTTCAGTCCATGATCAACACGGCACTGATTCAGAAAGGAGCACCGCTCAATTATGACTCCCACAAGCGGAAGTTCGAGCCCCGTAAGAACCAGCATGAAGGAGGTTCTTCAAAACCACGCCCATGGCAGCCCAACAACCGGATCTCACACCTCAAACTCTGGAATCAACCCAGGAAGGATGGATATCCCCGGGAAGGATTCTACCACAAGCGCCCACTCGTGGATGATTGTAAGAGGGAGAACTCCTGCTTCAAGTGCGGCAAGACAGGACACTACATCAAGGATTGCCCCCTCCACAACGGCAACAATAACAACTCCGGCAACAACCACCCTGCTGGGGCGATCAAGCCACCTCAAGTTGCCCGTGTCCACCACATGTCAGCAGAGGAAGCATATGAAGCTTCAGACGTAGTGCTTGGTACGTGTACTATCAACACTAAACCCGCGCTGATTTTATTCGATTCTGGAGCTTCCCATTCTTTCATCTCGAAGGATTTTGTTGCCAAACACCGTTTTCCGTTTCCCCTTTGGGCCATCTTTTGGTGATACAAACCCCCGCCTCGGAGATGAAAACAAACACCATGTGTCAAGATCTGACAATCAGCATCAATCAAGTGAAATTTCCCGCTCAGCTTAGCACTCTCAATGTGCCCGGCCTCGACGCCATCCTGGGTATGGATTGGTTAGTTCAGCATGCAGCTCAGATCGACTGTGCAACCAGGGCAGTTACTCTCACCAACCCGGAAGGCATACGAACCACTTATGTGCCAAATAAGCCTCACCAGATAAATGCAAGATGTTTCTTGCTCAAGCCCCGGAGATAGGGGAAGTGTATGTGGTCAGTGAATACCCGGATGTTTTCCAGATGAATTACCCGGAATGCCCCCTGACCGTGATATTGAATTTGCATTGAAGTTGTACCAGGGAACAAACCCAATATTCAAGAAACACTACCGTATGACAAGTCCCGAGCTAGTGGAACTGAAGAAACAGCTTGACGAATTGATTCAGAAAAAGTTCATCCGCCCAAGCATTTCACCTTGGGGATCACCGGTTTTGTTTGCAAAGAAGAGCGATGGTACCCTCCGATTATGCATCGACTATCGCGCTCTCAATGATGTCACCATCAAGAACAAGTACCCACTCCCGAGAATCAATGATTTATTCGACCAACTCCGTGGTGCCCGAGTATTCTCCAAGATTGATCTCCGCACGGGTTACTTCAGCTGAAGATTCGAGAAAGTGATATCCCAAGACCGCTTTACCACCAGATATGGACTGTATGAGTGCACAGTTATGTCCTTCGGCCTAACAATGCTCCAGCCTACTTCATGGGCATGATGAACAAGGTATTCATGGAGTATCTCGACAAGTTTGTTGTGGTGTTTATCGACGACATCCTCATCTACTCCAAAAATGAGGAGGAGCACGCCGAACACCTCAGAATGGTTCTTGGAAGAATGCGTGAGCAACAACTTTATGCCAAGTACAGCAAATGCCATTCTGGTTAAAGGAAGTGGAATTCCTAGGACATGTGTTATCTGGAGCCGGTGTGGCTGTAAACCCCAACAAGATCTCCGATGTGTTAAACTGGAAGACTCCCACCAATGTGTCAGAAATCAGGAGCTTCCTAGGATTGGCTGGTTACTACCGAAGATTATGAAAACTTTTCCAAGATAGCCAAGCCCATGACGGAATTATTGAAGAAGAATCGCAAGTATGCCTGGACAGACGAGTGAGGAAAGTTTCAACGAGTTAAAGACCCGGTTAACCACCGCCCCAATTCTGGTGTTGCCTGATACCAAGGATTTTACCGTATACTGTGATGCCTGCAGAAATGGGCTAGGAGCCGTACTCATGCAAGAAGGAAAGGTCATCGCATATGTGTCAAGGCAACTCAAGACCCACGAGCTCAACTATCCCACCCACGACTTGGAGTTAGCCGCGTCATACTCGCCCTGAAGACTTGGCGACCACCTTATTGGTCGAAGATGCGAGATTTACACGGACCACAAAAGCTTGAAGTATATCTTCACCCAGCCTGACCTCAATCTAGGCAAAGAGGTGGCTAGAAGTAATCAAGGACTACGACCTTGGGATTCATTATCATCCCGGGAAGGCCAACGTGGTAGCAGATGCCTGAGCAGGAAGCCCCCTAAATGCGGCCAAGTTGGAGAAAGAATTCGCGAAGCTAAACTTGTGCGTGGGAAACAAGGCCTATTAAGCACCTTGGAGGTAAAGCCAGACCTGGAGGAAGATAAACCGAGCAGGCCAACGACCCCGGCCTAAGCAAGATCAAGGCCAAGATACCGCTGGGTCAGGCCAAGGAATTTTCCCTGGACAGCCAAGGAGTACTCCGCTTCGGTACCCGCCTTTGTGTACCCTACAATAATACAGCAGATCCTCAGGGAAGCCCACGAGTCTGCCTATTCCATTCACCCGGGAAGCACCAAGATGTACCAAGACTTGAAGCAAACATTCTGGTGGTCCGGTATGAAGAAGGATATCGCCTACTATGTCGCATGCTGCAATGTATGCAACCTGGTGAAGGCCGAGCATCAGAAACCCGCCGGATATCTCCAACCCCTTAAGGTACCCGAGTGGAAATGGGACAACATAAGTATGGATTTCATTGTCGGACTTCCCAAATCCAGCCGAGGAAATGATTCCATCTGGGTCATTGTCGACCGTTTGACGAAGGTATCTCACTTTATCCCCGTCAAGACCACATACCGCTCGGACCAACTGGCACAACTCTATGTGAACAAGATTGTCAAACTCCACGGAGTCCCGAAGACCATTGTGTCGGATAGAGGTACACAATTTACCTCCAAATTTTGGACAAGCCTACATCATGCCATGGGAACAAAGTTATCCTTCAGCACAGCCTATCATCCGCAGACCGACGGTCAAACCGAGCGGGTTAATCAAATCCTAGAGGATATGCTCCGCTCGTGTGTGCTCGCCTATGGAGCAGGTTGGGAAGATAGTTTACCTATGCAGAGTTCTCATACAACAACAGCTACCAAGGCAGCCTGAAGATGTCACCCTTTGAAGCCCTGTATGGGAGAAAATGCCGAACCCCACTAAACTGGTCCGAGGTTGGAGACCGCAAGATCTTTAAGCCCGATGATTTGATGAAGGCAGAAAAGCAAGTACGTCTGATTCGGGACCGGCTCAAGGCAGCGCAATCCCGCCAGAAAAGTTATTACGACCGGCGACACCGTCAGATTCACTTCGAAGAAAACGACTATGTCTATCTTCGAGTAACACCTCTCAAGGGACTGAAAAGATTCCACATGAAAGGAAAGCTTGCCCCAAGATTCATTGGACCTTTCAAGATTTGGCAAAGAAAGGATCAGTAGCCTACCAGCTGGAACTGCCAGAGGAATTGGCTGGAGTACACGACGTCTTCCACGTATCCCAGCTAAGGAAGTGCATCTCACCCCCAACCAAGCAGGCTGACTTTAAGAACTGGAGTTGAGCAGCGAACTGACTTACGAGGAACACCCCGTCAGAATCTTGGATGAGTCAGAACGCCGCACTCGCAGCAAGGTCACCAAGTTCTACAAGGTTCAGTGGGACAAGCACACAGAGGAAGAGGCAACCTGGGAGCGCGAGATTTGCTAAGGACAGAATATCCGTATCTATTCAACGAGCAACAAGAATCTCGAGGACGAGATTCATCTTAAGGGGGGAAGGTCTGTAACACCCTGAATTTTGGCCTTTTTGAAATTTTTCCCAAAATGCATTGTTCATTATTTCATGTGCATTGGATTTAAACCTCCGGAAATCTTTTTAAATCTTGAACCTTTGCAAACATGATAATCAAGTGGGATCTTGTGCTTTCCATTTTCCTCCCACTTGGTACTTGCATTTGTGATTTTATCCTGGATAAATATTTAATTGGGAAATTCTTTTTCCTTTTTGAAAATTACCCTTTTTATTGACCTTACAAAGGAACCCCTATTTTTATGTCTCCAAAAATTCTGCAAAAATTAGGGAACCTTCCCTAGTTGATGTGGATCACTTTTATAAAAAAATATGGGGCCATGACTTGGGAAATTTTCCTCCACAATCTTTTTGTATTCTGCCCATTTTCTCAAAACATTTTAAACTCTAGCAAAAACATTTCTCCTGGATGAATCCAAGGCATGGATAAGCTCCCTTCCTCACTCCTACCTCAGGACAAAAGGGCAGCTCCATCTAACACCATCTACCCCTCCAAACATTAAAAACCACTTCTGTCCAGTGCTGTTTTTCACAAATTCTAGTCGCACCAAGTTTTGTTTTTGCAAAAACCATAGTCAGGAAGTTGAGGGTTTTGGATTTGGCGCACGGTGACGCAAGTCTCATCTCGTTTGGAGCTCTGAGCTGAGAGATACATGTCGATGCCGACATTGGCATGAACTGGACCATGCCAGGATCGGCATGGACGTGGCCGCAGGGCGCCGCCCATTTCTGGTCGCCGGAGAATCACGCTCCCTCGCGTTCCAGCAAGCCCTTCGCACTCACCATCCTCCTCCCCACCTCCCAGCATCCACGCGTCGCCGGAGGAGCGCGGCACGGCCGCCGCCACATACGCCAGGGCCGCTAGCCGACGCGCCGTCCAGAACAGCGCCGCCAGGGCCCCGCTGTCAGCCTCTCCACCGCCGCCGATCCTATCCATCTCCTTTCCCTGTGCCGCGTGCGTCTCCTGTGCCAGCGCTCGCGCGACACACCGTCCACCGTCGCCTCCACGCCATGGCGACACCTCGCCGCGCCAATTACTACGGCCGCCGCGCGAGAACCCTATAAGAGCCCCCCGCACCATTCCTTCACCGCACCACCTCTCCCACTCCCTCTAGCACCCTCCACCACAGCCTCGAGTCCGGAGGAGCCACACCTCGCCGGAATCGCAACCACCCGAGCCGCACTGACCCCAGCTCGATTCGCACACCCCAGCCTCCCCCTGATCGATTCCTTCCACCCAGACGCTCCACAGAGCACCACGGTGACGATGCCGTGCTCGCCGGGTGTGAACGGTGGCCGGAGCCGTCGTATCCTTCCTCGACACATCGCCGGAGCCGCGGGAGGAGAAGCTCCGCTCCAGCCCCCCCCCCCCCCCCCCCCCGTCAAGCGTGGGTGCTCGAACTAGCTGCGGCAGGCCTCCCGAGTCGCACTGCTTCCTCTCCCCACCTCCCCGTCGCCCTAGCCTCCTGGAAACGCCGCCGGTGAGTTCGCCGAAGACGGCCACCCTGTTCTTCTTCTTTCCCGCGCGCGTAACGGTTCGATTTGAGTCTATGACAGGTGGGACCCACTAGTCAGATTTTTAATCATTTCCTGAACAGTTTTTCTATTTATTTTTTCTGTTGAAAAAGGGCAGAAATTGAACCAAACTTTGAATTGCAATTTCTCTCCCAAAAATGGTCAGAAAAATATGAAACCAATTTTGTTGGCTTTGTTTGAATTTTCTCTTTCAAATGGAACCAGAAAATATTTATTTGGAATTTATTTTTTTGGCATTTAGTTAAATAATTTAGGAGGGATTTTGATGCATATTTGTCTTGTTTTGGATAGATTCGAACCTCTCCGACGGAGTAGGAGTTGTCTCTGAACCCGAAGGCAAGCCACCAACCCAATTTCAAACTTGGTCGAACTTAGGAAATATTTTGACTGATTGAATTAATATCTGTTGCACCTCACATGCCATATTGCATTTTAAATTATTACACTACCTTATAGTTGCTTATCTGTGCATCACTCCCGTTCCCTAGGCAATGGCCGGAGGAACCGCCTCAGTCGAAGGAATGGGGGAAATATTACAACTGTGCGTCTCGCGCTTGCGGGGCTTTGTTTGCTTTTTCCTCTTCGTCGAGGTGAGGAGCGGACGAATGTCGTCTTTTGATCCTCGGAGTTGGGGGCATTTGCCAAAAGAGTTATTTGCTTCTTATCCCTCCGTCAAACGTGGTTGGCGTAAGCCACCTGGACTGCGACGCTTGGGACGCTGACTTTCCATTTGGTTATTTTTGCCGAGATTGCTGACACCACGTCGAAATAACTCTCGAGTGGAATGGATGCTCTCTCATTCTTATGAGTGCTTTTCGGTTCATTCTTTACGGTGACCACCGGCTGGAGGAACCGCCACGGTTATCCGTTTGAAACACTATGTTATTTATTATGTGAACACTAACCCCTGGTGACACCGGCTGGAGGAACCGCCATAGTCACCGGGTATTATTATTGTTATGTTACCTGCAAGTGATATGTTTATTCTGTGCTGTTATCGTTATGTGCTTACCTTGTGTTGCATGTATCTTGGTGGAAACTAGAAGTTAAAATTTGACTAAGAAGATAACCACCTCCCTCGACTAGATTGAGTCACTTAGTGCCACTCACCAAACACCCAGCACAACCACGCGTCGTTCACATGGGCGGACCATAACCGGGTATTTTATCAGGCCTCCTTTGACGCCACCCATTTGGCAAGTCTAGTCGGTTACCTTTGTGGTCGGGGCTAGACTTGCGAAGGTTCCGGAGCTAGGCGTCGCTCATCTGTTGGGGACGTGCCGGATTCACTTCGTCATAAGACGTAGAGTTATGTCGGTGGCTATACAGGGAGTGTCCGGGTAGAGTAAGCGGTTGTGGAAGTGTGGGTTTGTGCTGCCGCCATGATCGGTTCTAGTACTTCGGTACCGGCGGTACAAGCCTAGACTTCAGCGTGTGGATAAATGTTGCAACCTCTCGAGAGTGTAAATCTAGATTCTAGCCTTGTCCCTGGGTTATGGGACGATGTTTGGGTCAAGTCACACTATGAGTCAGTCCAGTCGAACTTGGAGAAATAATTTAAGTTGAGACCAACGAACACATGAACTGTTGGGAGTCAAGCCAGAGTTGGCTAAGGACTCGGGAAGTTGTGAATTAAGCCAGAATTGGCTAGAGGCTTGGTAGCCTAGTTGTGGTTACGAGTTGTTGAGTGAGAAACATGATCTCACTTGATAACATAAAATGTCCCTACCAAGGTAAGTAGGTAAGTTTTGTCCAACCGTTAAGCTTGGACTCCCCCTCGCAACCAAACTCATGCCATGTTACTTTCTGAACCATGCCATGCCATATAGATAGACCTTGTTTGTTTTTGGGCTGATGTCTTGCGAGTACTTCAAGTACTTACCTGGCTTTTCATGTGGCCAGACCCTGTTGAACCAGTCGCCGAGTACCCGCTCTATGAGAACTAGGAACCCGTGTCCCAGGCAGGACCCTGTGGAATAAGGCCACTGTCGCCACGCTACTATCTTCGCTTCCGCTACGACTTCCGCTAGAGGCTCGATGTTAGAAAAATAATGTACATACTGTTGTGTGCGCCTGTTGCGCAAGAGCTGGAGCCTCACCCGTGTTGTAACTTTGTATTTGTTCGAACTCGAAGCCTTATGAATATATTTGGTTTTGCCTTTGTTTATCAAACTGTCATATATCCAGTGTTTCTGGTACTGGTATATGGGGTAACTCGATCATTTGGATCGGGGTGCCACACTGGGTAATTAATTTGGCCCGACTAATTAATCTGCTCATGTGTGCTTTACTGAATGGGCTATCGTTGTGGACCAAGGTTCCTATACGTATGTGGATATTTTATGGGCTTGATGCTGGCCCAACGTGTGTGAGGAGATTGCTCTAGCTAGATATACGTATCCGGCTCTCAAAAAAAAAAAAAACTAGATATACGTATCGTCCAAGTTTTGAGCTGATCGATCTCAACAAATTTTGATGCGGCTCCGCGTTGTACGGGACTCAAATTCTACCCGCCGACCTAGGTTTCTCGGTCTATATAAACAGGGCACCGAGACGCATAGAAGGAGGAGGAGAGGAGAAGGCCCGGAGTCTCGTGCTGGCGGTGCGCCGCATGGCTCGCTGGCATGCCGGCAGGATCAGGCGGAGCGCCGCGCTAGCCAGCGGCGCACACGGCCAGGAGATGGAACCAGCGGCCGCGCAGGCCAGCTGAGCGTGGCGTTGCCGGCCATGCACGCGTACACACGAAGCAGCACAACCCAGCTTGAGATCCAATCTCGGGCGAGACGTCATGTATTACTCCAAGTCGGTCCCTTATACTCCTATATATAATTGCCCATGAGGCTCAATAATATCATCCATTATATTCCGTCAATCTCATAATTCTACATGGTATCACAGCGGCATGATTTGACCTAGCCGCCGCCGCCGCGCTTCCGTACCGCGCCGCCCCCGGGGAGGTCGATCTCAATGATCTCCGACGGGGGCCGCGCCGCCCGTACCTAGGGTTCGTCCGCCCATCGGTTGATCGGCTGCCCTAGCGTTTTTTTTCCGATCTTTAGATCGGTTTTCTTTTCTCCGCCGGTCACTCGATCGGCGTTTTCTTTTTTGGTTTGCCGATGGCGACTCGTCGGCGCCGACTCCACACCGGTCGGCTCCATCCAGCCGGCTACCGTGGCCGACTCCGCACCGACCGGCTCGTCTACACCGACCGCGCAACAAGGCCGGACGCGCCGTCCAAGGGACGCCTCGACGCGTCGTAGCCGATTTCCCTCGCTTGCACGGTCTCCATCGCCGGTTCGTCTTCGTCGTCATCGCCCGGGACTTCTTCGACAACGTCGCCCTCGACTCCGATCTGCGCGTCGTCCCCGCCATGGCGCGTACAGCACAACGTCGGTCTGATCAACCGATCGCGCCTGTCTACGCCACGCACGTCCCCGAGCACGCGCCTACCAGCTGCCGCTGCGTCGCCCCTTCAGGCTGCAGCGCCGCCGCCCTGTGGTTCTCCCCGCGGCTGCACCGACCCGCATGTCACCGCTGCGTCGCCCCATCCGGCCGTAGTGCCGCGGCCCGCGGTCCACGCCGCCGCCCTGAGGCCGTCCCCGCGGCTGCACCGGCCCGCACGTCGCCCCTTCGGGCCGTAGCGCCGCGGCACGCGGTCCACGCCACCGCCCCGAAGTCGTCCCCGCCGTCGCCCTGACACGCGCGTCGCCGCTGCGTTGCCCGTCCGGGCCGTAGCGCTGCGGCACGCGGTCCACTTCGCTGTCCCCGCACGTTGACGTCTTCGTGGTATGCGCCGCGCCGCCTTCCGAGGCGCGGGTACGCCACCGTCCGTGCTTGGTCTTCGTCATGATGTTGGGCTCTTCTTCGCCTACTTCGAGCATCGTCGCCGCGCCTCTACCCGCGACCGCCGTGGCCTTTTGCAGACTATCGCCGCCGTCGTCACGCTTCTACATGCGACCGTCGTGGCCCTTTACGGGCTACCGTCGTCGCCGCCAACCACAACTTCGTCTCCGTCCAGTACCAGCTCATCGCCAGCGTCACCGCCCATCTTCCCTGACCACTTCATCTACTCCGACAACCGCGGGCGACATCGACACCTTCTACCCCACGCCGTTTGGCGCCGCCACCATCGTCGAGTCCTCCTCTGCTGGCCCCTCCGACCTGGCGTACAACTTCCTACTGGTCCCCGTCTACGCATGCCCGATGCTGGCAACACCGACGTGTGCCTTCGTCCACGACGTGTCCCCGGGCTTGGCAATCCTGGTGCGGCGCCTCGTCAACACCGACTAACCTCTGTCTACGCATGCCCGGTGCTGGCAATACCGACGCGTGCCTTCGTCCACGACGTGTCCCCAGGCTTGGCAAACCTGGCGCGATGCCTCGTCCACATCATCTTCTACCTGGCGCACCACTGCGCCCTGACTACTCGGTGCTCCCTTGCGACCTGACCACTTGGCGCTCCCTAGCGACCGCGGCTCCACGACGGCTCCCTCGACACTAGCAACCCCGACTCGACATCGACCACGGCACCCCTCGCACGGCTACCCCGACCAAGGCTACACCACCCTACGCTCTTGGCTTCCTCGACATCGGCACAATGGGCTATCACCTCGCTTGAGCTCCTCATCAGCTTCCTCTTCAGTCCAAGCATCAGCGTTGCGACACCGTCCACGACGTTCCCGCTCCTACTGCAGGGGATGTCAGCCCGCTGGATTCTACTTCGGTTTCTCTCCAGTCTGACCGTCCGCGACGTTCCAGTTGTTCACGACGCTACCGCTACGACTGCGGGGGGATATTAGAGTATATTTGTGATACGGAAAGATATGGTAGAGATATGATTTGTTTCTTGTCTTGTACTCCAAGTCGGTCCCTTATACTCCTATATATACTCGCCCATGAGGCTCAATAATATCATCCATTATATTCCGCCAATCTCATAATTCTACAGAGGGGTGGCTACACACGACCCCTCGCCCGCCTCACTCGTCATTGTCTCAAGGCGCCGTCGTCGGATGGCGGACTGGCCAAAATATGGCTGTGATGGAGGCGTCGTTCGTATGGCTTGGAGCTCGCCAACGCGAAGCTCTCGGCCAAATATAGCGGCACTGTGGCTGGGGGCAACCGTGCCGCCGGCTAGTCATGCTGGCCATCGGATGCGGCTACTATCGCGGCCGTGTCTCCATCGTCACGCTCATCATCGAGGCCACGTCGCCGCGTCGTCACGCTCGCTGTCGGAGGCAGCGGTCACCACGGTGATGGCGTGTAGTTGACGGGCAAAATATTCTGCAGGAAGCTTCGTATCTTCCCCTGCAACTGCGCCAGTAAGCACTCTTGATGGCCCTTCACGTAATTACCTGCGTGAAAAGAATATGGGTTAGGTTGAGACTCCAAGTGCAGAGTGTGTAGTAAGTGGAAGACGTGTTTTCCCCACGAGGGTGACTCGAGGGTTTAATATCGAACTCTCGGGGAATCAGTAGTGAAGATTTATCTTTCCTATCCTTCTTTTGGTTACCTACAAAACAAAGTAAATGTTTTGGTCCTCAACCTCACCTAGTGGTTGTCAAGCACAAGGTGTGAGAATGATATCAAGATAATATGCAATGCAAACAAGAAATAAATATGCAATGGTGGTAAATAAATATGCAAGGATGGTGGTAGCAATGATAAATGATATTTTTGGGTTTTATATGATGAATGCAAGATGTAAAAGTGTTTTTGTATTTTCGGATTTTTAAATGGCAGAAAATGGAAAAGTGGTAAAAGTGGTTGGAAAGGTGTTTCTTATGATTAAAAATGGACCGGGGTTCATGGTTTCACAAATGCACTCTCTCTTTAATAAAGTGGTAGACAATGGAACACTAGAGTTGACATATGAGATTGCAACACAACAGTTTAATGACAAGTTATAATTATATGGGCATCACGTCCTAACATAGAGACCTTTTGGTTATTAGTCTCTCTTATACTCCACCAAGATGCGAACTAAATCATAACACCTCAGTAATTAAGATAACTCAGAGTATAGCAATAAGTATCATGACATGAAGTTAAAATAAGAACATGCTAGATCTAGTCATGGAGTAGTGGCAATGGTCACACCCACATCTCCGGTAGCATGGTATTTCTTTTTATCCCTAGTGAGGCAACAAAGTAAGGTAAAACACCCAAGTGGATCGCAGAACTTTCTCTCACGTTCACTGCACTAGCCACCCCCGTTACTCCAACTAATGCACACGTTCCCCCTCACACGCTCTCATAAACATGCTTGATCATGACAAGTAAATAAGAACGGGGTACATAATATGCATCTACTTTCATAACTGAAACAAAACCATTGCAATCTCAAACATATATTAACTCATAAAAAGATCCACCACAAAGGTATTACATAGATGACCGTAATCATGTTCAGCAGCTCATACGGTACTAATTAGTGAAGCTCAGAGAGAGAGAGATACATAAGTTACTTCCACAAACCCATAGTCCAGAGGTGGACTACTCCCTCTTCATCATGGAGACGGTGGAGAAGTCGTTGGAGAAGATGGAGACCACCCGGCAGCGCCCCGCCGGAGTTTTCCCCTCCAATCTGCAACTCCAGGTCTCTGTTTCGGTGTTTCTGTGTTTCTGCGGCGCTCCTTCCAGAGAACGTCGGGGGACTATTTTTATAGGCGTTTTTAGGTCAAAACGGAGTCGGTGGAGGAAAGATCGACGGCAACGGAGCTCGAGGCCCAAGGGGGGTCCCACGCGGCCAGGTACAGGGCCGCGTGGGCCCACCTCTTTTGGCCCTCGGGCTCCGCTTGTTCGCTTCCTTCGCCCCAAGTCTTGTTCCTTCCAAAAATGATGCTCGTAAATTTCCAGGTCATTTGGACGTCGTTTGGGTCCCTGAAACATTAAAATATAGAAATAGGGTTTTCTGCCTGCGCAGGGTTAATTCCATAAAAAATAGGAAACATATCAAATATTCCCAAAATCATTATAAAACAGTGATATAACCCTTATATGATGCAAATATGACTGGAATATAAGTAAAATAATGCAAAGTTCATGTATGCATTTTACATGCATCAACATCCCCAAGCTTAACCTATACTCGTCCTCGAGTATGAAGGTGATAAAACTAACATGGACTTTGCAATTTAATACTATCAATGGATATCAAAGATGATTACTATTGCTACATAGAGTCAAATGATTCATTCTTAAAAGGAGTAGCAATATGCAAGATAGTTTATGAAGTGATATCAAGTATTCAATGCAAGGATGTTCAATGATAATTCACAAAGTGTAACATAAGAGAAGAAGTACTATGGACCACATGTATGCATAATAATAAGTAAGAACATCCTATAATGGTCATAGAGTATTGATGAAAATCTGAATATAAAAGGTGGACACTTTGGAAAGATATATATGAGTAGAGGTAAAGCATGAATAAATTTCATCTAACTTCTGAACTTCTCTACTTAAGTCAATGATTGTAATATGGTAATCCTTGGTGTCAAGCTCTCATTCCCCTATCATAGCATCTTGAATGATTAAGTTTAAAGTGAAAGCAATACGAGTAGTGTGCTTGACAAAGTACAGGTTGAAAGTCTCATGCCCCTTGAATACAAGTACCTACTCCATGTGCTCAACTTGGAAAACAAAGCAAGTTCAAGTTAAATATCATTGTAAGTAATAATAGTATCATTAAGAGCGTCAACTGGGGTACCTCTTGTCCCAGGATATGGAACAAGCCCATATCAAAATGACAAGACAAACAAACATAATGAACAATCTCAACACCCTTTTTATTTACCATTGGATAGCTTTTTATTGTAAGGTGTATCACAGAAGGTTCACCATAGCATGTAAGTAAATTTCCACCATGAATGATGCATGGCTTAGATTAGCGGCCCAGGCGTCTCTCTAACCATTTATACAAACTCATTTAAACTCACTTCATTTCCCATTTATTTCACCCATGGTAAGCATCCATAAACAAAAGTACATGATATCAACTAAATGATGATGTGCAATGTTGAAAGCTTGCCATGTGACAGCACATATGAGCTAACTCTCAACCAAAGACATTTGTCAAGTCCACAACTTCATAATTTTAATCACAATGGGTCATATTTTATTTATGCAATGAAAGTAAAGTGTGCATCAAGTTCGAGAGAGCTATATAACCAACTTTTCCCACAACAATTAACAACATAAGCATTTTCATTCAGAGGTATAGATAACACAAATATCATGATAAACATACTCGGAATAGCATAAAGCTAATAGGTAGATATGGTGGACTCACTGGAAAAACTTTGGTTGAAGGTGTTGGAAACAAGTTTTTGCTTGTTGGAATTTTTGGGCTAGCAAGAGGGAGAAAGTTGACCATCTAAATGCATGCATGAGTGTCCATAGAACTAACTAATCCATGTTAAAACAAGGTAGAATAACATTTAGCATCAAAACATGAATAAAAGATAGCTCTTGATAAAATATTTGCAAATTATTACTCATTAACAAGCTCATGAATCATGCAATTATATGTATCTTTTAAAATTAACTCAACATCCCTTTTCCCAATCTTATAATAGCATCCAACATAATTCAACCCAAATTTCCAGTAGCTCTCTCATATATAAATGATAGTGTGGTGGTCTCACAAAATAAAAATCTAACCTAAACAAACAAAAAGACGCTCCAAGTTTATGCGATAAAGTGTTTCGATCGAAAAACAGAAGTTAGACGTGTGCAAACCGAGAGTGTGTAGGTCCAGTGGGGTTGTCTTCACATCCCCAAGCTTATGGTCTTCACCATCCTTGGATAGCTCTTGGTGCATCTCCTCTAATCCCTGTGAAAAACTTCAAAACACCGTTTCTCCCATTTCTTTTTCTGTGGGGCACATTAGTAGTGATAAACAAATAGATTTCTTGCTGCATATAATCCTTAGACAAAAATTCATATGAATGTCTGATGCATGTAAAATGCATACATGAACTTTGCACTTTAATTGCTTATATTCCAATCATATTTGCATCATATAAGGGTTATATCAATGTTTTATAATGATTTTGGAAATATCTTAATGATTTTCTATTTTTATGGAATTAACCCTGCGCAGGCAGAAAACCCCGTTTTCTTATTTTAATGTTTCAGGGACCCAAACGTCAACGAAATCACCTGGAAATTTACGGGCGTCAATATTTGGAAGGAAGAAGACCTACGGAAAAAGGAAGCGAGCAAATGGAGGCCCGAGGGCCAAACGAGCATGGCCCACGCGGCCACAGTACCAGGCCGCGTGGGACCCACCCGTTTGGGCCTCGTGGCTCTGTTGCCTTCGATCTCTTCTCCACCGACATCGTCTTGACCTAAAAACGCCTATAAAAAAGGTCCCCCGACGTTCTCTGGAAGGAGCGCCGCACAAACACAGAAACACCGAAACGGAGATCAGGAGCTGCAGATTGGAGGGGGAAAACTCCGGCGGGGCGCTGCCGGCGTGGTCTCCATCTTCTCCATCGACTTCTCCGCCGTCTCCATGATGAAGAGGGAGTAGTCCACCTCTGGACTATGGGTTTGTGGAAGTAACTTATGTATCTCTCCTCTCTCGAGCTTCACTAATTAGCACCGTATGAGCTGCTGAACATGATTACGGTCACCGTTGTAATACCTTTGTGGTGGATCTTTATGAGTTAATATATGTTTGAGATTGCAATGTTTGTTTCAGTTATGAGTATAGGTGCATATTATGTACCCCGTTCTTGTCTACTTGTTTTGATCAAGCATGTTTATGAGAGCGTGTGAGGGGGAACGTGTGCATTAGTTGGAGTAACGGGGGGTGGCTAGTGCAGTGAACGTGAGAGAAAGTTCTGCGATCCACTTTGGTATCTTTACCTTACTTTGTTACCTCACTAGGGATAAACTAAAATACCATGCTACCGGGGATGTGGGCGTGACCATTGCCACTACTCCATGACTAGATCTAGCATGTTCTTATTTTCACTTCATGTCATGATACTTAATGCTATAATCTGAGTTATCTTAATTACTGAGGTGTTATGATTTAGTTCGCATCTTGGTGGAGTATAAGAGAGGTTAATAACCAAAAGATCTCTATGTTAGGACGTGATGCCCATATATTTAAGTAACTTGTTATCAAACCCTGTGTTGCAATCTCATATGTTAACTGTGTGTGTTCCATTGTCTACCACTTTATAAAGAGAGAGTGCATTTGTGAAACCATGAACCCCAGTCCATTTTTAATCATAAGAAACACCTTTCCAACACCATATACCACTTTTCTATTTTCAGCCATCATTAAATCCGAAAATACAAAAATACTTTTCATCTTGCATACATTATTCAAAAACCCAAAAATATCATTTACCATTGCATCCACCATCATTGCATATTTATTTCTTGTTTGCATTGCATAACTATCCTGATATCATTCTTACACCTTGTGCTTGACAACCACAGGTGAGGTTGAGGACCAAAACATCTAACCTTGTTTTGTAGGTAACCAAAAGAAGGATAAGAAGATAAATCTACCACTTCAGATTCTCCGAGAGTTTGATATTAAACCCTCGAGTCACCCCTCGTGGGGAAAACTGTCTTCCACTTTACTATACACTCTGCACTTGGAGTCTCAACCTAAATCCCGTTTATTTGTGCAGACATCAAGACTTGCTCTTCGGGATCATCAATGTCCAGAACATGTATAATGTTGTATGACTACTCATAAACTCAATTGGTTCAAAAAGATTCATGTTAAAAGTTCTAAGCATGCATCAAACAAAATGGGACAGAATCTGTCCAGAAAAACAGTAGCAGCTAAACGTATTTTTCTACCCGACTTAGCTTTGTCGGAAAATTCCGAAAAAATTCATGCATACATCTCTACTATATTAAAGCGGAGCCGGTGGTGATGGTCGTACGTCGCTCCCATCCTCCTCGCTCTCCCGCACGGGAAAAAATTATCCTTCCCGCACGAAAAATAACCGTCCTCCTATCGCGCCCAGCCCACGTCCCGAGTTCCCATGCACGTCCGCCCGTTCCCTCACAGAAAAGGAAAACCACAAATCGACTCCTCACAGTCACAACGTCACCAATGCGCCGCGCATCTTCCTCCCCCCTCCGGCCTCCGGGCCGCCATCCCATCTACCGCGCCGCCTTCTTCATTCCCTGCGCCGCCTCTCCCATCCACCATGATTTCCTAAAATTCTTGAGAACGGGAGAGAACTAGAGTTGTGGGGTGTGATGATTGTGGATGAGGAGGACAGTTGCGGGCGGTGGAGTTGGAGGTGGGGTCGTCGCCGCCGGTCGTGTCGAGGAAGCAGCAGCAGGAGGTGTACGCAGAGATGCTAAGGTGCCCCCAGGACATCGGCTTCCCAAGGGAGTAGTCCCCTTGTTCGACGATGAGCTTTGGAGATTCTTCTTGATGCGACGACGCCGCACGAATGTGCTCGGTGTCGGTCTGCCCGTGTGGACTGATATGGATTTGATGTCTTTTGTTTGCAGATACACGATGGATGTGAACTTGGAGACGGCGGCCGGAGGACGTGCTCACGTAGAAGCGTCTCTTGGAGATTGCCAAGGAGGCGGCGCACATCATGAAGGTGTGGTGTTCTTTACGATGTAAGAACGTGATGGTTTAGAAATGCAAGTCACTCTCAAAATTTGACCGTCCTTAGTTATTTAATAGTAAAGATATGGTCTGAGTGTGTTCTGAATTCTGATCACATCACACGATATCACATCTCGTTGCTCTAAAAGTGTCACTTCAGGTGTTCTGCCTTTCACTTGTCCTAATCTTTATTCTTCCTTGAAAATTCAGAATAGCAGGATCCATTGGAAGCCAAATTACTACTCAAATCAGCATTTTTATAGCGAGCACAAGTGCTTGCTTCTGTTGGGAGCTATGGTTGCAGACACACAGTAAAAGATCATGTTTTAGAGGTTAGTTTTGCTGAGATGTACAGTCAGTTCGATTCACATATATCCCTACAGTACTGGTAATTCTGCTCTAGCATTTTAACCCTCTTTTCTGTTCATTTGGTAACATTAGCTCTCTCACTCTGAGCCTCTCATATTGGTTTGCTGTTATAACAGAGGTATTCCTCTAGACAAGTTAAGTTACCATCATGGTCGCCGCCGCATGCATCCTATGGAAAGGTAGCTGGGCGTCTCATTTTACATTTTCTTTTCACTCATAGGATATCTGATTTTCTGATTGATGATTGTTACTTCAAAGTTATTTTGGAAGATCTGTTTGGTGATTCTTTCACAAGGCTCGGAGATGATTGTTTGTAAATAGCAGAAATGCTGTTGGTTGCATGCTTTTTATTGCATTGATTAAATATTTCAGTGTTCTGATTGATCGATGTTGGTGCCACACAGACACACACTCACTGAATTTGAATAGGTTTCAAGATGCCACTAGCTTTAGTGCATGATGAGCAATCTAGATAATCTATCTCTTCTGCACAAACACCGGTAAAGAAACTCATAGGGAGAGGGGCTGGTTCTTGGTGCTGGCATGAAGGAACAAGCGTGCGGCGGCCTCGAGCTTCTCGCACGTGGTCTGAACTAATTCTAGATGCTGATCTCTCCAGTTCTACTACTCGATCTCGCGCCGTA
Organism: Poa pratensis; assembly: GCA_947311845.1. NCBI lineage: Eukaryota > Viridiplantae > Streptophyta > Magnoliopsida > Poales > Poaceae > Poa > Poa pratensis. The sequence continues at coordinate 33,010,616 of CAMZMU010000054.1, forward strand.
CGAAAGATCATACATGATACACATGCTCATGCATATTAGAAGGTTGGTGAGATGATTTTGTAGTACCAACTGTCCTCTGTTTGAAAGATGAAACATGTAATTCCTCCTTTTATTCTGATGCCGATGCTTGGCTTATGTGGTTGCAGATCAACTTGCGATATGTTCAGCGGATCACCGTGTCCACAGATGAGCAATTAGAGAAGCGTGTTTTGCCAATAGTAAGGTGACATTTATTTTACTTATGTTCATCTTGGTTGGAGTGAAGATAAGATCTACATACAGGTAATCATTAATCCACTAATGTACTCTGTGTGAGAGATATCAGTCAATGATCTGTTATATTTCAGTACAGTAAGACGTGCATGCAGATCTACTCAGAAGCAGAAAAGCAGGAGTTTGAATCAGCAATAGGAATCCACCAAGTCGTTGATCTCATTGCATGAAAAGACAACTGATTATATAATACAGATGTGTATTTTTCTTGTATGGGCACCTTGCTATACCGATAACTGTCGAATATCATTCCTTGTGAAATATATGTTGAGTTGCTCCTGACTAAATCATATGCAAGCTATTTGTGTCCACTTTGAATGTATTATCATTTGTCCTCTTTGAACTCCACACTCAGTTTGAACGATCGTTGTCATTGCCCGCTTTTCACAAAATCAAATAGTGCAGCAGCTGCATCCTTGTTTCTTATGCAGTTTGTTGATAATTAAAATCTACAGGTTGGAGATGAGGTCTATAAAAACAATGGCAGGACAATGGTACTCCTTTACTATTCAGTTTAGCTGAGTTAAACAAAAAAACTATTTTTTCATATGATTCTCTGATGTGCTATGATCATGTTCACCCTAACGACCGCGTCAACTAAATGAGATTGGACGATTAATTGTGTCAACTAAATGAGATTGGACGATTAATTGTGTCAACTAAATGAGACCGGTCGATTAATTTTTTCCTTTATCATCGGTTTTCTGTACATCATGTTTAAGAATAATCTTTTATTTGACCGTGGCAACGCACGGGCATTCAACTAGTAGGATGAAAATTTTCTACTACAGTTTAAATATGAGCTCATTCGGAGTTCCACAATAAGAATTAAAAATCATACTGTGCACAGAGTCGTGCAGGAATAAAATCTCCGAACGCTATAAGCAACTTCTTCATACCAAAATGAGTAAAACTTGGCACTTTATTAAAAATTCCAGAAACTAAACTAAACACTAAGTCTCTTGTTACAGCAAGAGGACACAAAGAAAATCACAAATAAAAACAACCGGGTTGCCTCCCGTAAAGCGCTTTCTTTATAGCCATATAGCTAGGCTTCTTACTTGATGTTTATTGTGGACGAACCTCATGAGGGAGCTTGAACGATGTGGTGTCCCTCTTCCTTGGGAAGTGTTCCATACATTTCTTGTGTGGAAACTAAAACTTCACATTCCCTTCTTTTGAATCAATGATAGCACATGTAGTACGAAGAAAAGGTCTTCCAAGAATAATTGGACTAGAGGTTTTATTGCCCATATCCATGATTAGAAAATCAACAGGTACAAATGTCATATGTAACTATACCATAACATCACTTACTTTCCCTAAAGCATGTTTAATGGAATCATCAGCAAGTGCAAATTCAATAAAGCATTTTTCAAGATTTTTCAATTCAAATACTACATATAGTTCTTTAGATAAAACAGAGACACTAGATCCTAGATCAAGTGTAGCATGGTGTGTCTCTTTTCCAATGGTTACTAGGACTTTGGGAATCCATATATCCCCAAGCTTAGGTGGTATCATAGCCTCTTGGTTGTACCTAACAATCTTTTCTTTTAAGACATGATTAGCAATATAAGAACCAAAACCAGCTTGGTTAACATTAATAGAAGGATCACTTGCAAATTTTTGTAAGATAGATATTAATTCATGCAAGTTACAATTCTCTAAGTCAAGTAATGGTTCCTTGACTTCACTAAGCATTTTAACTTCCTCAACTTTTCTCTCTTTCACTACAATAATAGTTTCCTTAGCAATTCTCTCTTGCTCATTAATATGTTCCCAAGATTTATTTATAACCTCTTGACAATATTTAATTGTTTTCTCATGTTTTTGAGCTATAATAGTGTTCTTTAATGAGGAAACTTACTTAGTGAGCTGATCTACCCTTTAAAACAAAGAGTCTTGTTTTTCAAACTTAGATATAAATTCCTTATTAAGCTCCTTTTGAGTAGATATAAATGATCTAATGGTGTTTTCCAAATCACTAGAAACATTACTACTAGTGGCATATTTGTTTGGCACATATGGGGGTTTATTATAAGAGTTATAATTGTTATTACCATACCCATTATTACCATAGTTCCTAATGAAGTTGACATCAATATTTTCAGGATTATTACCAACTAATTCTTGCAAAGGCACATTTTCAATATTTTGTTTATTAATGAAAGCAAGAATAGTATCCATTTTAGATGACAAATCATTTGTTTCTTCTATGGAGTTCACTTTCTTACAAGGATTAGGTGCTCTATCAGTATGCCATTGACTATAGTTTTGCAAAATACTTTCCAATATGTTCTTCGCTTCTACTATAGTTTTTCCCATAAACGCACCTCCAGCAGCAGAATCAAGAATATTTCTAGACATGTAATTTAGGCCATTGTAAAAAGAGTGTAATATGGTCCATTCGTTGACCCCATGTGATGGACAAGTTCTAAGCATAAGTTTAATCCTATCCCAAGCCATAGCAACATGCTCATTTTCATTTTGCCTAAAAGAAAGAATGTTGTTTCTATTTTGCAAAATTTTAACAGGAGGATAGTATTTCTTAATGAAAGCTTCTTTTAAATCATCCCAAGTTTTAATGCTATCAATAGGTAATGAATGCAGCTACTCTTTAGCTTTTCCTCTAAGTGAGAAAGGAAATAACTTCAGTTTTAGAATATCACTTTCCACATTTTTAAATTTCTGCATGTCACATATTTCTACAAAATCATGAAGATGCATAGAGGCATCCTCCATAGCACTACCGCCAAATTGTTCCCTAGTTATCAAGTTCAACAAACTAGGACTTACTTCATAACTATCAGCATTTATCTTAGGTGTGGCAATGGTCCTAGCAATAAATTGATCATTTGGAGTGTTTGTGTAATCACACAACTTAGTTCTTTCACCCATTTTAGCAAGTTTTTTTGTGTTTTTAAATTTTTTATGCAAAACTGAAAATAAATAGGCAAACCGAACTAAAAATGCAAGACAATGACAAAACAAGATAAATTGCTTTGAAGGTAAAGATGGATAAGATGATGCTCACGTAGGTGCAACCTCCCCAAGCTTAGGTGTTAGCACAAGTTGGTGATGAAATTGACTTGGTGAGATATCGTTGGATAAACCTTTCAGCAATGAATCCCCGGCAACGGCGCCAGAAAACAGTCTTGATGGCGTGTAGTTGACGGGCAAAATATTCTGCAGGAAGCTTCGTATCTTCCCCTGCAACTGCGCCAGTAAGCACTCTTGATGGCCCTTCACATAATTACCTGCGTGAAAAGAATATGGGTTAGGTTGAGACTCCAAGTGCAGAGTGTGTAGTAAGTGGAAGACGTGTTTTTCCCACGAGGGTGACTCGAGGGTTTAATATCGAACTCTCGGGGAATCAGTAGTGAAGATTTATCTTTCCTATCCTTCTTTTGGTTACCTACAAAACAAAGTAAATGTTTTGATCCTCAACCTCACCTAGTGGTTGTCAAGCACAAGGTGTGAGAATGATATCAAGATAATATGCAATGCAAACAAGAAATAAACATGCAATGGTGGTAAATAAATATGCAAGGATGGTGGTAGCAATGATAAATGATATTTTTGGGTTTTATATAATGAATGCAAGATGTAAAAGTGTTTTTGTATTTTTGGATTTTTAAATGGCAGAAAATGGAAAAGTGGTAAAAGTGGTTGGAAAGGTGTTTCTTATGATTAAAAATGGACCGGGGCTCATGGTTTCACAAATGCACTCTCTCTTTAATAATGTGGTAGACAATGGAACACTAGAGTTGACATATGAGATTGCAACACAACAGTTTAATGACAAGTTATAATTATATGGGCATCACGTCCTAACATAGAGACCTTTTGGTTATTAGTCTCTCTTATACTCCACCAAGATGCGAACTAAATCATAACACCTCAGTAATTAAGATAACTCGGAGTATAGCAATAAGTATCATAACATGAAGTTAAAATAAGAACATGCCAGATCTAGTCATGGAGTAGTGGCAATGGTCACACCCACATCTCCGGTAGCATGGTATTTCTTTTTATCCCTAGTGAATCAACGAAGTAAGGTAAAACACCCAAGTGGATCGCAGAACTTTCTCTCACGTTCACTGCACTAGCCACCCCCCGTTACTCCAACTAATGCACACGTTCCCCCTCACACGCTCTCATAAACATGCTTGATCGTAACAAGTAAATAAGAACGGGGTACATAATATGCAACTACTTTCATAACTGAAACAAAACCATTGCAATCTCAAACATATATTAACTCATAAAAAGATCCACCACAAAGGTATTACATAGATGACCGTAATCATGTTCAGCAGCTCATACGCACTAGTACAGAACGACACATCGGAAACGGGCCAAAAAAACCTTTCGGCAACGGAGAAAGGGTCCGTGTCCCCGCCTCTGTCACTGATGTGAAGGCCTTCATCGGTAACGGAGGCCAAAAGCCATTTCCGATGAGGTCTCCATTTGGCAACGGTTGTGCGCAGACCTCCGTTTTCTTAGTTTTCCTTCATCAGATACGGAGTTTGCCATCCACCCGTTTGCACTGAGCATTTCTCATATTTTGGTTACAGGATGCCACGTTTACAAATGCCACTAGATACTTAAAATCTCACAGCACAAGCTCAAATACTAAAACGGTAACAGATTTCATTCATATCACAATGTTACTTTACATTTCCATCACAATTTCACCTTTACAATTGCATCACAAGATGTGACAAACATAAGAGGTAAAACGATAACAGATTTCATCTATACTAAGCCTATCATGTCAAAGGACGGAAAGAATATATGATTTCTTCCCTACATCCTTTTCCACAATCCTCGCAGGTGTCACTCTATCTATCTCTTCTTATCTCAACTTCTTGAGAGAAGGATGTTGAAGCTTTGGACCCTATACATTAGTAAATAGAGTTATAATTGTTAAATACATATGCTAAATCAAATACACTATGAATTTAAGCAAACTGAAACGATATCTTACCTATGTCTTGAGGTGACTCTTATTGATGAACCGGAGCAGCCAACACACGGCTTGTCAACAAGATATTGCGATGTCAGCAGCTTCATAGGATGCCTGACAACGATCATCCTTTCCATGGAGGCCACCACCGGCTCTGGATTTTTTATGCAGTGTCACCGAAATCTATTCTAATACATCACCGATGTGACATTTTGGCGACACTGTATAAAACACTCTTACTTAAAAAAGTATTTTATGCAGTGTACCAAAACGTCACAATAACGACGGTGGATATGTATGGTGGAGTTTGAAAGGGAACAGCTTGATATCCCTAAATGTAAATAAGGATTTATGTTAGTTCTGACACTACTAGATAGAACAAACAATTTAACACAATAATATGAAGTATACAGTAGTATATAGTGTGTACTAATCTGTGTATATAATTGGAGGCCATTATGGGAAAGTCAACAAACACTACTCTCTTGAGTAATGTTCGTTGTTTTTTCTGTGTCTCCGACTTTTTTATGCAGTGTCACCGAAATAGACTCCTGTTTTCACATGGACTAGTTAGCTAAACTACAACTAGTTGCAAGTCCACAATAGGCAAGTTAACTATATCAAGAAATGATCTAGATAGAACTACCGGATGTGAACAGAACTACTATCAACAAGTTAGCGAAACTACAACTGGTTGCAAGTGCACAATAGGCAAGTTAACTACATCAAGAAATGATCTAGATAGAACTACCGGATGTGAACTGAACTACTTTCAACAAGTTAGCTAAACTACAACTAGTTGCAAGTGCACAATAGGCAAGTTAACTACATCAAGAAATGATCTAGATAGAACTACCGGATGTGAACTGAACTACTTTCAACAAGTTAGCTAAACTACAACTAGTTGCAAGTGCACAATAGGCAAGTTAACTACATCAAGAAATGATCTAGATAGAACTACCGGATGTGAACTGAACTACTATCAACAAGTAAGCTAAACTACAACTAGTTGCAAGTGCACAATAGGCAAGTTAACTACATCAAGAAATGATCTAGATAGAACTACCGGATGTGGATCTGATACCTTCTTCACGTCGCCGTTGGATCGATCTAGCAGATCCGGAAGTGGTGGAGGCAGAGGAAGCGGACAGAGCGACGACCTCGCCGTGTCGGGTGAGATGGCGAAGACCTCGCCGTGTCGGGGGACATGGCGAACACCTCGCCGTGTCGGGGGAGATGGCGAAGACCTCGCTGTGTCGGGGGAGATGGCGAAGACCTCGCCGTGATAGCCATCGTCTGGGCGGAGACGACGCCGCCACGGCGCCGGCGATGGCCGCAACGCCAGGAGGCGCCGCCACGAATAGATCTAGCATACTGGGACAGAGTGAGGAAACGAGTGTTAGGTTTTGCTCTGTACGCCCATATATATAGGTAAAACATAGGAAACGGTTCTTTAGAAGGACCGTTTCCTTTGTGTTTCTTCCACTGAGGTGTGGGACCTACGCGCCCACTCTGTGGAATTTCTTCTACTCTCTGGAATAATATTTTCCTAATATCTACTATATGGAGAAAACCACTTCTAGGCTACTTATATTCATATTAGTGATTACTACATTACATACGCAGTACATATTAATAATAATAAAGTAAATTACAGTTGGAGAACTTATAGAACTACTACTAGCTACTTCTTGTTTTTCTTGCGCCCTGCTTCCGCGCAATCCTCGTCCTTCTCACGGCCTCGCTTATTGGGGGCCATTGGAGGTGGTGGTGGCGGCGGCAGCATATCGGAGGGGTGGCGGCGGCTTTCTTCTCCGTCGCCGGGGCTCCCTTCTTCGGGACCGGAGCCTCCGCCTCGTCCTCCTCGTCGTCCTCCTCCTCCTCCTTCTCCTCTTTGGTTGACTCGTCATCAGAATCAACCTTCGGCGGGCCCAGCATCAAGGTGGGATCATGGAAGTTGGCGTATTCGTCGTCGCTCGTCTCCGGCGTCGGTCCTTCAACGGACTCGCCGCTGACGGGGGGACTGTCCCGCGGCGACTCAGTGTGCTCCTGTGTGTCGTTGCTGCGAGGCATCTTCGCTAATCAGTAGGAGGGAGCGAGCGAGCGAGAGAGAGAGCAGATTCGGTGGCGTCTTGAGCTAGCAAGGATTGGGGTTTTCAAGGAGTAGTGGGCAGTGCCACTACGCCATGGCATTTACTCGCCTCGCTTCGAATTCCAAGAAGATGGAACGTGTCCACATTGGAAACGGACACCCAAAAGTCTCCGTTGCTATAGAGGCACATATCGGAAACGGAGCCAGAATTAAGACCTTTGCCAATACTATGGGTAACAGAGTTAATAGTTTCTCCGTTACCTATGTTGACGGGCCAGCTGCGGCCCAGGTCAGGTTTGTACGCACTGGCCGTGCGCAAAGCTCGATTCTCCGTCGCCTAACGCCTGCCGTTTCCATAGAGGGGTATCCGATGTGTCGTTCTGTACTAGTGACGGTACTAATTAGTGAAGCTCGAGAGAGAGAGAGAGATACATAAGTTACTTCCATAAACCCATAGTCCAGAGGTGGACTACTCCCTCTTCATCATGGAGACGGTGGAGAATTCGTTGGAGGAGATGGAGACCACACCGGCAGCGCCCCGCCGGAGTTTTCCCCCCTCCAATCTGCAGCTCCAGGTCTCTGTTTCGGTGTTTCTGTGTTTCTGCGGCGCTCCCTCCAGAGAATGTCGGGAGACAATTTTTATAGTCATTTTTAGGTCAAAACGGAGTCGGTGGAGGAAAGATCGACGACAACGGAGCGTCGAGGCCCAATTGGAGGGGTCCCACGCGGCCAGGTACAGGGGTCGCGTGGGCCCACCTCTTTTGGCCCTCGGGGCTCCGCTTGTTCGCTTCCTTCGCCCCCAAGTCTTGTTCCTTCCAAAAAATGATGCTCGTAAATTTCCAGGTCATTTGGACGTCGTTTGGGTCCCTGAAACATTAAAATATAGAAATAGGGTTTTGTGCCTGCGCAGGGTTAATTCCATAAAAAATAGGAAACATATCAAATATTCCCAAAATCATTATAAGACAGTGATATAACCCTTATATGATGCAAATATGACTGGAATATAAGTAGAAATAATGCAAAGTTCATGTATGCATTTTACATGCATCACACGGCCATGCCGCCGTCCGGTCATGTCGGCCAAGGTGTGGCCGACGTCATCGGTGTGAGAGGGGTGTCGAAGCAGGATCCCTCCTCGCGTCGTCACGCTCACCATCACAGGCGGCGACCATCGCGGCCACGAACGTCACGTCGTCGCGCCCTCCATCGGAGGCGGCAATTACTGCAGCCGTGCCGTCAGCCGGTCAATGTCGGCCATCTCCCTCTCCATCATGGCTGGCACACCGTCTCCATCTTCACCCATGTGACGGCGTCGTCGGGGTTGCCGGTGTGCAGCCCGGCGGCTTCTCCATCTGCACGGCAACGTTGTCGGTCTGCTAGCGCGCGGACGGCTCGCCACAATTGCGCCGGAGTACAGCCCGTCATTTGCACCGCCATGGCTTACCACCGGCCTGATCCGTCTTTGGCTTTGATGCCGAGGCGCCGTCGTGGTAGTGGACAGCCGTACACATCACATGGTCGATCAACCACGCTTGGGCAAACTCATGCACGGCTGTGGGCGTGTCTCCTACGCCCGCTTGTACGTGGTCTTCATCGGCCGGCCGCGCCGTCTGCCTCAACCGACATCATCATCCGACTTCCTGCCTGCCGGTTTGTCCCGGCGGTATCACTACTGGAAAATCGCTTTCTGCCGAGTGGTCTCGGCTTTGTCGAGTGCAAAATGTCGGGGACTCTCGGCAAAGACTGTCTAAGCCGACACAACGCAGACAACACTCGGCGAAGCCGAGAGCACTCGGCAAACATCACGTTCGCCGGCACTGCGTGGATAAAGACCTCGGCGAAGAAAATAATCTCGGCGAAGAACACAAAAACACTCGGCAATGCTCTGATCTCGGCGAAACGGATGACCACGTGGCGCCTGCCATTGGGTCCCACCTTTCCGCGGCGATGCGTGAATTTCGCCGGGTGTCGCACCCGGCAAAGATGTGGCTGGGGAAAAAATTGGAACTGCCTTTTCTTCGCCGAGAGCCACGCTCGGTAAAGTGTGCGCGGGAAAGTTTTGAGATTTGCCGCCTTTTCCGCAGATGTTCGCCGAGTGTGTTGATGGGGGGCACTCGGCGAAGAAAACGCGCAAACAAGAATTTGTTTGCCGCGCAAAATAAAGCATCTTTGCCGAGTTTGTCGGTGGCCGGCACTCGGCAAAGACATGGGCGGGAAAGAAAATTTTGTCCCACGCCATTTCTTCGCCGGGTGGTACTGCTCGCCGAGCCAGCATCTCGGCAAACAAGGTGGGCGGGAAAAATAATTTTCAGTACGCGCCAATTCTTCGCTGAGTGACATACTTCGCCGAGTGTCCTTCTCGGCGAAAGGTACATTTTTCCCGCTCTTTTGCCTCTCCGGCGCGTGTTGTTTTGGTGCCAGTTTCTCAGCCCTAACGACGCCTATAAATAGTCCACATCTCAGACAGGTTACTCACTCATTCTAGCTTGTGGAAAGGCTATAAAAGGCCCCGGCCGGCCACTCTTGTACACACAAATTCGCCCATTGCAATATCTACCCCGTCGTAGATAGTCGTCGTACCACGTCTCAGGAGGAGATGTGGAGTGAGCTTGAAGACTCCGAGCACGGGCACTGCGTGTTGTCTCGCACTCCCGGCATGGTCAAGCCGGAGGAGAAGTGGAGCGGGCGTGCACTGATGGCGACGGTGGGAGGTAGCCGGCCACCGGTGTCACCGGAGACGGTCGTGGGGGCGGTGGTGGTGCAGTGCGGTGTGAACCGCCGCAATGTCAATGTTCATATGACCCAACCAAACACAACCAAGGAGAAAAGTCCTTGTAGCTACCCCCTTTCGACGCCCGTGGAAGGGGTAGACGACACGGTTGACTTCCGGTCAACCGTGGGGGGGTTTCGACGGAACCGGGGGCCGCGGAGCGTCGGAACAACACAAAAAACTAGGTGATGCCATATAATATGTGTTAGAGTGTGGTGGGAGGCTTCAAGAGCCATGATGAGACTCCGAGGTGTGACCGGCTTCACACACCACACTTATCCCGCACGAAGGTTATGCTCTTCTAGGTGTAAACTCCCATTTCGGGTGCAACGGGTGGAACCATGTGAAAACATGGGGCCAAACTGGGTTCCAAATGTTCGTATGACCTAACCAAACACAACCAAGGAGAAAAGTCCTTGTAGCTACCCCCTTTCGACGCCCGTGGAAGGGGTAGACAACACGGTTGACTTCCGGTCAACTATGGGGGGTTTCGACGGAACCGGGGGCCGCGGAGCGTCGGAACCACACAAAAAACTAGGTGGTTCCATATAATATGTGTTAGAGTGTGGTGGGAGGCTTCAAGATCCAACATGATACTCCGAGGTGTGACCGGCTTCACACACCACACTTATCCCGCACGAAGGTTATGCTCTTCTAGGTGTAAACTCCCATTTCGGGTGCAACGGGTGGAACCATGTGAAAACATGGGGCCAAACTGGGTTCCAAATGTTCGTATGACCTAACCAAACACAACCAAGGAGAAAAGTCCTTGTAGCTACCCCCTTTCGACGCCCGTGGAAGGGGTAGACGACACGGTTGACTTCCGGTCAACCGTGGGGGGTTTCGACGGAACCGGGGGCCGCGGAGCGTCGGAACAACACAAAAAACTAGGTGATGCCATATAATATGTGTTAGAGTGTGGTGGGAGGCTTCAAGAGCCATGATGAGACTCCGAGGTGTGACCGGCTTCACACACCACACTTATCCCGCACGAAGGTTATGCTCTTCAAGGTGTAAACTCCCATTTCGGGTGCAACGGGTGGAACCATGTGAAAACATGGGGCCAAACTGGGTTCCAAATGTTCATATGACCTAACCAAACACAACCAAGGAGAAAAGTCCTTATAGCTACCCCCTTTCGACGCCCTTGGAAGGGGTAGACGACACGGTTGACTTCCGGTCAACTGTGGGGGAGGGGGGTTTCGACGGAACCGGGGGCCACGGAGCGTCGGAACCACACAAAAAACTAGGTGGTTCCATATAATATGTGTTAGAGTGTGGTGGGAGGCTTCAAGATCCAACATGATACTCCGAGGTGTGACCGGCTTCACACACCACACTTATCCCGCACGAAGGTTATGCTCTTCTAGGTGTAAACTCCCATTTCGGGTGCAACGGGTGGAACCATGTGAAAACATGTGGCCAAACTGGGTTCCAAATGTTCATATGACCTAACCAAACACAACCAAGGAGAAAAGTCCTTGTAGTTACCCCCTTTCGACGCCCGTGGAAGGGGTAGATGACATGGTTGACTTCCGGTCAACTGTGGGGGAGGGGGGGTTCGACGGAACCGGGGGCCGCGGAGCGTCGAAACCACACCAAAAACTAGGTGGTGCCATATCATATGTGTTATAGTGTGGTGGGAGGCTTCAAGATCCAACATGATACTCCGAGGTGTGACCGGCTTCACACACCACACTTATCCCGCATGAAGGTTATGCTCTTCTAGGTGTAAACTCCCATTTCGGGTGTAACGGGTGGAACCATGTGAAAACATGGGGCAAAACTGGGTTCCAAATGTTCATATGACCTAACCAAACACAACAAAGGAGAAAAGTCCTTGTAGCTACCCCCTTTCGACGCCCGTGGAAGGGTAGACGACACAGTTGACTTTCAGTCAACTGTGGGGGGGTTTCGACGGAACCGGGGGCCGCGGAGCGTCGAAACCACACCAAAAACTAGGTGGTGCCATATCATATGTGTTAGAGTGTGGTGAGAGGCTTCAAGAGCCAACATGATACTCCGAGGTGTGACCGGCTTCACACACCACACTTATCCCGCACGATCCCACCCGAGTATGTGTAGCTTGTGTTCGTTTCCATGATCTACTCCTATCCGAGACAGAATTTCGGTGGCGCCTCCCATGTTGTTCTCCGGATACACAATCTCTCAAAACTTTGTCGAGACGTGTATTGGGAAAGCAGCGGGGAGGTGCTGCCGAAATTCTGTCTTGGATAGGAGTAGGACATGGAAACGAACACAAGATACACATACTCGGGTGGGATGGCCTTAGCTTTACCTAGTAGATATAGGTGAGTGCATTCAACGCGTAAAATCTATAGTTTTGTGAATAATTAAATTAATGATGCATGAATCTTTTTGTTAAATATATGTCTGCATTAATCAGTTTGGAGATGGAGGATCGTGATTGGATGTACAGTCGCTGAGCCGGTGCGAGTCAGATGTCCGATGAATGGCTGACTAAGACCTTAGAGTTTCTGGAGTTTGCATTTGCTAAAAATCCTAGGTTAACTTGGTGCCCGTGCAAATGTTGCAAAAACCAGCATCGCCAAACAAAGGACGACATGGGTTTTCACCTTGCCAAGTCTGGGTTTATGCCGGACTACCATCGTTGGACTTTACATGGCGAGCGTGCATCTCGAGGGAAGAATGTCGCGCGACAGCGCACCGAGGAGGCATCAACAGCTTTTGATACTGGGGCTGATAGAATGCTAGATCAATTCGCTAATGCACGTGCACCTGAAATTCCAACCGAAGATGCAGAAGGGGAGATGGAGAAGAGCACAAAGGAGTTCTATTATACTTTGTTTGCCTCGCAGAAAACCCTCCACACCCATACAAAGGTTTCTCAACTTGATTCCATAAGTCGCCTGATGGCTGTCAAGTCCCAGCATCACGTAAGCATTAATTGCTTTGATGCATTCCTGCATGTTATTGCCTCTCTTCTACCGGAGACACATATTCTGCCAAAGAACATGTACGAGTCGAAGAAAATCCTCGGTTCACTTAAGATGGAATATACGCCGATAGATGTTTGTCCAAAGGGCTGCATGTTATTTAGAAAAGAACACATCGATGAAAAATACTGTCTCAAGTGCAAGTCCTCTAGGTATATGGAGGTCGACAGCGGTGATGGTCAGAAGACGCAGCTCACAGTAGCCAAAAAGGTCCTTCGGTATCTTCCATTCCTACCGAGGATCCAACGGCTTTTTATGACCAACGAATCTGCCCAACAAATGAGATGGCCGATAGATGGGAAGAGGTATCGTCCTGAGAAGATGGTACATCCGTCTGATGGTGTTGCATGGAAGAAATTCATTGAGAAGTAACCCGAAAAAGCGGGCTCAAACATGAGTGTAGCAGTTGCCTTATCAACAGATGGGTTCAACCCAAATGGCATGTCTGCTTGCACATATAGTTGTTGGCCGATGTTTGTCATTCCGTTGAATCTCCCCCTGGCGTCTGCATGCAAAAACAAAACATGTTCTTGTCGCTGATAATTCCAGGGCCTGAATATCCGGGGAAGAATATGAGTGTGTACATGGAGCCGTTGGTGGATGATTTGTTCCTTGCCTGGCACCAAGGGGTACGGACGTACGACGCCGTAACAAAGGAGCACTTCACTATGTTCGTCTGGTACCACACATCCCTGCATGATTAACCGGCACGTGCGATATTCTACGGATGGTGTACACACGGGAAGTGGCCTTGCCCAGTGTGCATGTAGTCTATGACTTTCGTTTGGCTGACGAAGGGCGGCAAGTATTCCTGCTTTGATAAGCATCGACAGTTCCTTAAACCTAGTCATAGATTCAAGAGAGACGCAAAGAAGTTCTTTAAAGGTGTAGTTGTTGATGCTCATGTACCAGTACCTACCATGAATGGTGTCGCCATTAAGGCTCAGCTAGATGCTCTTGTGCCCAATGCAGATGGGACTGGCTTTGTGGGTTATGAAGACACACACCAGTGGACACACATTTCATGCTTCTGGAAGCTCCCTTACTTTAAGGATCTCCTTCTTCCTCATAACATTGATGTAATGCACACTAAAAAGAATATCGCTGAGGCCCTTTGGTCCACACTAATGGACCTCGAGAAGTCGAAGGATAACGTCAAGGCTAGAGTCGATCAGCAGGAGCTATGTGATAGGCCAAACATGAAGATGGACCCTCCGGGCACAGTCAAAAAAGGATGGTCCAAACCAAAGGCCCGTTTCACCCCAACAAGGGCCCAAAGGAAACAAATTCTCCAGTGGGTCCTGGATCACCTATTCTTCCCTGATGGCTATGCAGCTAACATAATGAGGGGAGTGAATTTGGCTGGGTTGCGGATAGGTGGGCTCAAGAGTCATGACTATCACGTATGGATCGAGCGGATAATGCTGGTCATGTTTCGAGGCTATATCGATGAGGAAATTTGGCTACTCTTGGCAAAGTTGAGCTACTTCTTCCGCCTGCTTTGTGCTAAAGAATTAGATGTTGCTGTGGTTAAAGAGTTGGAGGAACAGACACCCGAGTTGCTTTGCGAGCTAGAGGCTATCTTTCCACCAGGCATGTTCAATCCCATGCAACATTTGTTGGTGCATCTCGTGACCGAGGCACGATAGAGAGAGCAGAAGGACCTTCAAAAGAAAAGCACGAACAAATGCCGCATCGAAGCATCCATAGCTGAGGCAACACTGAACGAGGAGGTGTCAAACTTCACCACTAAGTTCTATAGTGACAATCTTACCACTGTTCATAATCCAGTGCCTCGTCTCAATATGGCTAACCCGGAAGATCTACCTGAACTTAGCATTTTCATCAGCTCTGGTGGCAAATCAAGTGGCCACAAGAAGAGGAAATTATCATATGATGAGTGGACGAACATTACATCTTATGTCTTGAAGAACACGACGGAAGTACAACCCTACATTGAGTAAGTGCTTCGTGTATTGTTCGACACACTTCCATTTCCTAGTTTGTGGACTAACTCCGTTTCTTGATCGTTGCCATTCATAGGTTATTTGAGATAGAAACATGGAAACATCGAAGACCATGTACCGTCAATGACAAGTTGGTCCTTTTTAAAAAGGGGGGTCAAGGAGGCGGCGGTTTCATTCCATGGTTCAAAGCTAAAGTTGGGAATATCCCCTTGTTTCATTCCATGTTTGTGCAATACGTTTCGTCAACACTAATAGATCATACTTGTTCCTATTGCACTTGTAGGGAATATCCGACCCGGAAATGAGGCCCGAGTTGAAGAAACTTACCTCATGCACCTATGCCGTCAAGACCTATAATTCTTATGACGTGAATGGGTTTCGCTTCCATACCGATCATTACGAAAAAACTCGGCCAAACCCGAAGACAAGAAATTCCGGGGTCTTATGCCAAGTGCGAGGTGACCTTGATTACTATGGAATAGTCAAGGAAATAATTGAACTGGATTGTGAATTCGGCAAAAAGAAGAACCCTGTTGTCTTCAAATGCCATTGGTTCAATCCAACAAGAGTGAGACGAAGACCTGAAATTGGGTTGGTCGAAATTGAGCGAGAATCCGTCTACGTGGGAGATGATGTCTATATCCTAGCACACCAAGCCATCCAAGTTTTTTATCTCCCGTACCCATGCAAAACTGTGAAACGTCTACTAGGGTGGGATGAAGTGATCTCGGTACCACCGCGTAATAAAGTACCTACCCCTAACGATGACGACTACCACCACCGCCTAAACTCGAACACCTAGGAGGGAGAGTTTATCAAGAAGATGGGCTGTCAGGCCGTTTGAACATCACCTTGCCTACTGTAGATGAAATGGAAGAGGACGACGATGGCATTAGAGTCGACCATGGGCAAGAGGACGGTGAGCTGGTTGTCAACCAGAAAGACATGGAGCTTCTTGAACGGATGCACCTACCTGATGTAGAGGAGCCGAGTGGTCCACCTCTAGACTACGTAGAAAATTGGTGGTACAATCGTGATAGTGATGATGATGATCCTGGTCCAAGTTATGATCCAAACGTAGACACTGGCTTCTGAAGCTTTGTACTCGTCGATTTAGAATTTATGTTTGTATGAACCATTTGTGATGTAATATTTTGTATGAACCATTTGTATGCCACTTCTGAATCTTCATAGGACAATCGATCGTCTGGATCCCACACTCCTGCGGATGGTGAAGACGGAGGGAATGGTGGAGGCGGGGCTGCAAGCCCATCATCGGCGCCATCAGCCGCCAACAACCTCGAGTGACTCTATGTAAGCTCAGGTCCCAAATACATGTCAATACCCACATTTCCACACACATGTTTTGAAACTAATGCTTATAGCTTTCAAACTTGTAGGATTGCATCCATGAGGCCTTCGGTGACTACTGGACTTATGCTACATCTGAATTTGCGGCATTTCCTGCTAGCTATGAACTAGTGCCATGTATTTTGGACTTGTTTGACCTTGTGTTGTGTGCTTATGAACTTGTGGACTCTATTTTGTGAACTTTCGGACAATGTGTGCTATATTTTGTTATATGTGTCTCCTTTCAATGTTCTGGGAGTGATCCAGTGATATAATTGATATATATATGCATATATTGTGTTTAAAATGCAGGGATTTTTAAAAAGCAGGAAAATCTGGCACTATGTAGGATCTTCGCCGTGTGCTAAACTCGGCGAACCTGCCTTTACTGAGTACGACACTCGGCGAAGAGGTGCTACAGGTGCCATTTGGTTTCCCTTGGCCCTCGGCGAAGATGTGCTCGGCGAAGACGCAAGCCGGCACTCGGCAAAGTGTCCACCCGACAAAGGAATCAGGCACTCGGCGAAGGCTCGTGTCGGCGAAGCCTTCGCCGGCACCCAATTTCTAGGACACGTGGCGCCACCTGTGCGTTCCTTCTTCGCCGAGCGCCCACACACCCGGACTCGGCGAAGTTCTGACACACACCTGACAAATATCTGACAATCGACGGTCCAGATGACCTTTTCTTCGCCGGGTGTCGGTTAAGTTCGCTCGGCGAAGACTTTGCCATTTATACCCGATAGAAAGCACTCGGCGAAGAGGCGTCGCCGAGGCGATTGTCGCCGAAAAGTCTCTGCCGAGTGCCACTCTCGGCGAACGCTTTGCCGAGGTAGATTCTGGCCTTCGCCGTGTGTTTTGACCACACGGCGAAGAGTGATTTTCCAGCAGTGTATATGCACCGGCCGCGGCGAGGACGCACCTCCAGGGCATGGACGCGTACATAGTGCAAGCTGTATGTTGGAGATGGCCGAAACTTTGGGAGACTGAATAGAGCCATCATCACACTCATTCCAGAGAAGCCGGGGGCCGAGGAAGTGGGGGACTTTCGACCCATAAGCCTCGTCCACAGTTTTGCGAAACTATTCACCAAAGTGTTGTCGAATCGCCTAAGACCCAAACTGGAAAAATTGGTAAGTGTAAACCAGTCAGCTTTCATCAAAGGGAGAATGCTTCATGACAATTTCATGTTAGTCCGCCAGTTAGCGAGGAAAATCAACAAGCGCAGAGAGACCGGTCTATTGCTGAAGCTTGACATCTCACGAGCCTTCGACACCTTGTCATGGGCTTTCTTGTTCGAGGTTCTGAGAAAAATGGGGTTGCCGGAGGAGTTTCTACGATGGCTAGCGATTTGCATGCGCACTGCCAGCACCAAAGTAGTGGTGAACGGGGTGCCTGGAGAGCGAATTGTGCAGGCGAGAGGGCTGCGACAGGGCGATCCACTCTCGCCGCAACTTTTTGTGCTTGCTATGGAGACGATCACGCGGCTGATTCTGAGAGTGACAGAGTTTCAACTTCTGCAACCAATTGGAAACTCCACGCCACTGCAGAGAATTTCCATTTATGCCGACGATGTGGTGCTGTTCCTGAAACCGGAAGCACAAGATCTGATAGCCATAAGAGAGATCCTCACGATATTTGAGAGAGTGTCAGGTCTGCATGTCAACTTTCAGAAAACATCTGCCACCTTGATCAGGGCAGGAGAGCAGGAAAAGGAGTTGGTAGCCGCCACGCTTCGCTGCCCTGTAGTCGACTTCCCGATTCGATACCTAGGGTTACAGCTCGCTTTGAGGCCGCTAACCAAGAACCAGTGGCAGCCCATGGTTGACGCAGCGACCATGATTGCACCGACATGGCAGAGAGGACTGATTGCTAAGCAAGGGAGGCTCACGTTGGTAAAGGCGGTCATGTCAGCGCGACCAATCCATCATTTGCTAGTCGCGGATGCGCCGGTGTGGGTTTTCGAGGAGCTAGAGAAATGTTTCCGTGGCTTTTTCTGGGTGGCCAAAGACAGGGCCAACAGTGGTCAGTGTCTTGTGGCATGGGATCGTATTTGCAGACCACACGAGTTCGGGGGGCTTGGTGTCAGAGATCTTCGGCTCCACGGCCTAGCACTCAGAACTCGTTGGGAGTGGCTACGCCGAGCAGAGGATGAACGCCCTTGGCAGGGGCTACCAATGCTGAGGGACACGGCTGCCCGGGAAGTGTTCAAGGGCTTGGTACGCATTACAGCGGCGGATGGACAGAGGGTCCTCTTTTGGTCAGACCGTTGGATCAACGGGAAAACTGCCGGAGAGATTGCCCCGGGAATCACCAACACGGTCTCGGCAAGAGCTAGGAACTCCAGGACGGTGGCACAAGGGATGACTGACAATGGTTGGTTGGCGGATGTCCCGGGAACGATGGCATACTTGGGAGCTCGGGAATGCATTTTGCTTTGGGCAGAGGTCAATAATGTGACGAGAAATCTGACGAATCGAGATACCTTCCACTGGCCTTGGACTAAGTCAGGCAAGTACTCGGCCAAGTCCACCTACAACATGTTGGTGCAAGGGCGGGAAAGGTTCGCTTTGGCTAAGCCCATCTGGAGAAACGGGGCAACACCGAAGAGCAAGCTGTTCATGTGGTTAGCAGCGCAACACAGAATCTGGACGTCGGATAGACGCATGAGACACGGGCTACAGGCACAAACTTCTGTGTGCTTTGTATGTCTTCAGGAGGAGGATACAGCGGAGCACATACTCATACAATGTGTGTTCGCGAGAGAGATGTGGCATCGATGCAGTATTGCACTTGGGGGTCATTTCACAGCGCCATCTCCAGAGTGTACGATCCAAGGATGGTGGATGCGTGAGAGAGTGAAGTTCCGAGACAAAGACAGGAAGAGGTTCGATGAGCTCGTGTGCCTTGGCTGTCATGCTTTATGGAAGAACAGGAATGCTTGGTGTTTTAACAACACTAGGAACCAATTGTCAGTTGAGAGGGTTACGGCGAACACGCTTGATGGACTCAGCTGCTTGGGAAGGCTTAGACAGGGAGCCTTTGGTGTTGGTGTTGGAGTTCCAATAGTTGCGAGAGAGTAGGCTTAGTGAGTGTGTGGAGTGGTGTTCCTGTCCTCTTTGCTTCGGCTTTGGGCGACTGTCTTGTAAATGACTTTGCTCTCTTCTATAAAAATAAGGTACGCAATTTGCGTACTCTCTAAAAAAAAAAAATGACGTGAGCATGGCCTGCATGTGTGCTCTTCAAATTCTTGTACGTGAATGCATGGGCTAGTTTCGTGAGCTAGCTGATGCATGCCTCTAGCTCTTGTGCCAGTTTGCATGAGCACGAAGATCGACGCATATGAGGCAGTGGCTTGCTGCTGTGGCGCTCATGAGTTCGCACTTCCGGCGAATCGACAAGATCATCGTGACGTCTACACCGCCCAACCTCTCTAGGTCATCATCTACGAGCTATGGTGCCGTTATCGCGGAGGCATCATTGAGTCTACTTCGACATCGACTCCAACCATCATCATCGACATCGTCCATGCTCCGACGAGGCGAAGCTATACTCCACCGACATGTCTTTCTCCGATGAAGCATACTACTATACTTGCTGCGCCGACGAGGCAAATGCAATTCACTCGTCCAATACCGACGAGGCGGACACCACCAGGCCGGGCACCGACAAGGCGAAGGACGCCCACATCTTCATCATCGGACATCGACAAGCCGGAGGGATACGGCTAAGTATCGCCGGAGTGACGGACATCCCGCTCCACCCTCCCACATCATCATCATCTACTTGAAGAAGACAAGACTTGAAGACGACGACCATTGCAACAGCTTAATCGGAGGTTGTCTGTGGCTTGATCCGCGGACATAATTAAGCGGGAGTCTTCCGAGGCCCCGTGAATCAGAAATCCACATCGCAGAAGTCATATCGGCCGCGCCAGCAGGCCGTCGAGCGCATCCTTTGGGATATTGTAATTTTGTATCTCTACATGAGATTAATGAAATGCATATTTCCCCATCTTATTTTTTGTGTACTTGTACACTGGCACGCCCGAATTTTACTTACTTTTCGTGTCAAACATGTAACAAGTGAGCGGTTTGTATCATGGTTTAAAATATGGATCACATTTGCATTGGTTTATACTTCCAATTCACACCACTTTGAATCGGATGCAGAAATAAATGATATTATTAGTTTTTTTGATATTATAAAACCGTAAAGGAAATTATACTTTCCCCATGTCAAATATAGTCCATATTTGTTTTTTAATTAAGTCAAGTTCTCTGAAGTTTGATTGAGTTTGTAGAAAATGTATCAAAACCAAAATACCAGGTATAGAATAAATACATATGGAAACATATTTTATGACGGATGTAAGGATATATTTGATATAGGAGTATTGTTTTTACAACCCTGGTCAAAATTAACGTAGTTTGACTTACACAAAACTAATATACATTACATTTTGACATAGAGAGAGTAGTTTTTTCCTATATATGAACGCCTTGCCTTCTAGAGACATAAGAAAAAAAAAAAGGTACGCACCAACCTTCTGTCCCGCTACAAATACAATTAAAGTGTCATCACAGCAGCACGCCGTTCCCCTCTCCTGTCTACAGTGAGATAAAAGGCGATTTTTGGGCTCCTTCCCCGTCGACCCACCTCGCTCGCCGGCGAACCGCGGGTTCCCTCTTCCTCCGCCGGCCGCTCCGGCGGCGGGAGGACGGGGGAACCCCGGATCTCGGCTTGTACATAGTGTAGGGTTCGGTAGGGTGGCCGCCGGCGGCGTTGTGGTGGTGGCGAGGCTGTCGGTGTGGTGGTTTGCGTCGGCGCGCTCCCCCGCCTGCGTCGGAGTTCTTCGGGCCTCCGCCGTGGCGCGCTCGACTTCGGGAGGCCGGGGATCTGCGGATCTGCTGGCCTCGTTCGTCCCCGGGTACTGCGAGTGGTGGTGGTGGTGGTGGAGGTGCAGGGTGGCTGCGGTGGTGGAAGGTGGTGTGCAGGCGGTGGATCCGTGGCGCTGGCCACGGATCTGGGGCGGAAGCTGCTCGGGGCCGGGCCCCGGCCGATGGAGGACAACCGTCTTCACAGCCAGCTCGTCGGAGCTGGTGGCTTCTGCGGCTTTTCAGTGCCTTTCGGCATGGTGCTCTTCCGTTCCTTGGGCAAGGTCGCCGGGCGGTCGTTGCTTCTGTCGTCTCCGGCGGCGGAGGACGCGCGTGGCAGTGGACCTCGAGGTTGAAGATGGAGTGACACTGCAGTGTCTCCTGTATCCTCTTTTTTTCTTTGCTTGTATGTGGCGTTGTAATGGTTTGTTTTCCGTATGAATACAAGTATGAAAAATTCAAAAAAAAAATATACAATTAAAGTAAAAATGCCGATATTTTTCTTGCATTGCACTTATGACCCATACAAGTCATTTGTTACACCGAGAGTATCAACACATATAATTTTCTCTGTGTCAGGTCACATTGCAATTGTAGTAATAAAATAGATCGTTCATAATAGCTTTATTTTGACTATACTAGTAGCCGTGCACGTGCAACGCACGTATTCAAAATAGAAATGTCATTTTCTAGTATAGTGATTTTTTTGTTGTTGCGAGAACAATAATTTGATGACTCATTTTCTAGTTTAGTGAGTTTTTTTTGTGTTGTCAGAGCAATAATTTCATGACTAAAATGTGTAATGATGTGCGAACAACATACAATACACATACGGTGTATCATTTAAAATCCACAAAATACAAAATAATAGTTATTATTTGCAAAAAGATTACACCAAGCGATAATTAAAAACCAAATTATAAGTAACATATAGCAGCATCCACTATTTTGTTTCATGAAGACCCATCTCTTTATGTGATCAATATTTCTCATTCCAAGATAGGAATATTGTTTTATCGTCTCATTGTCTTGTACTTCTGAATATGTATCAAAAATCGTTTTCTCGTTTCCAAACCATTCTACAGATGCATTATATACAACATTGTCCTATAAAATTCATGTTCAAAGTGTAGCAAATGAGTATGGTTGAGAATATTGACCGTTGGTACCGGAAAACTGACGCTGCACCGTGGGTCCAAAATATAGATAATTTTCTTTTTTGGATGCAACACGAACAATATGAATAGGCCAAGAATATCATAAGGCATGAAAATCTGTAATGAAATTTGTAGAAATAACAAATCAATCAGCTTGATACAAAATGAACCACTATATTACCGAAGGAATATACTCTCACCGTGCCACATTTTGATGTATGATATTCCTTGCTATTAGGCCAGCTATGAAATAACTTTGCTAACCGAAGGAATAAATGATAGTAAGCAAAATATCTCCCGTGAAGTACTCCACGAAATTTAACTCGAGAGATCATAAGATAACCTTCATGATTATAATTTTTTGATTATATAAGAATTTTAATATGGAGGCGGCGTTTAGGGTAGTAGGAGCATCTACTCCCATTAAGAAAACAAAACTTCAAAAAAAAAAATTAAATTTCAAAAAAAAATCAACACAAAAATTGGATGTTCATTTTGACTTTTTATGTCCACGCATAAAGCTTCATGACGAAAAAACATTTTTGTGCTTGTGTAAAAAGACAAATTTCGGTGATACAAAATGAGTTTTTAAAAGACATTTTTTTGTGTTTTTAACACAGGCCACAAAATAATGTCTTTTCGTCTGAAATTTTATGTGACAGCATAAAATGTTTGTAGGTACATCCGGATTTTTTGCCGATTTTTTTATATTTTGAAAGTGTATTTTCAAACAGTGGGTGTAGATGCTCCTACTACCCATAATGGATTTCCGTTTTAATATATTCAATTCAAGGAACCCAATTATAATAAATCTTGATATTATTTTTAAAACCTCACAATCAATTATTAATATGATTGAACCATTTTTGTAAACAACTAAATTGGCTGTAAAAAGATCGTAACCACGTGCCTACTCACAACACAGACGGACACGGACACGTGCCGGATCTAAAACAAAAAAAACAAATCGGACAACCGAGGAACCTCCACTCGCTTCATTCTCTCACGACCGCCCCCAGGTAAAAAAAAAAAACGACCGCCCCTCTTCCAAGCTTCCACTGCATCACCAGTTCCCCACCACGGCGAGACGAAGACCCTCCCATGGCCGATCCATGTCGGCCGCCCTTCCCCAGCCGTCGCGCCCCTGCAGGCGCGCTGGTCCATGGCGTCCCCCTCCTCCCGCTGTAGCGCTGGTCTATGGCGGCACCCCATCCTCCCGCCATCGCGCCGGTCCATGACGGCCGCCCCTCCCTCACTTTTCTCTTCCCGCAGCCTGGAGCTTCCATCTACGGCGTCCACCCCGCCTCCCGTTTCCCCGGAGCTCTCCAGGACCGCCACGATCCCGCTCGCCGCCACCAGATGCAGCCACGGCTCCGCTCCGGCCGCCATGGATTAGCTTCGTCATCAACGGATCGTCGGCGGTCCCTTCCCCACCTTGACGGTGGCTGGAGTAGGCCATCGATGCCTCATAGCGCCGTCCCAGCCGGCTGCCACCATCCCACGGGCTCTCCGGCGACAAGGAGCGTTGCCGCGTCCGTCCTCGGGTACCCCTGTTCGGCATACTTCGTCTACGGTGAGAAATCCGAGATCCCATATTTTTCTAAGATGTATTTACTCTCGATAGCAATCTCCTAATGCAACTATAATTTCCTGTGTTTATATCATCTTAGAATCTCAGTACCTGTATATGTCTTTGAAGGCTTGAACCATGTCCACCTCAACAGCAGAGAAAGATAATGCACTATGTTACATTTAATTATCCCGCTTGAAGTTCCTTTAGTGAACGGACCTGGACCTGCCAAAGACATTTCCGCTTTTCATATCGCGACTGCTAGATTCAATGCATTATGTTGCATTTGATTCTTTTAATGAGGATTCTTTAGAGATGTTGGTTCACATGGCGTAGTTCTGGTTGCCAATTTGGGTCCAATTTATACTGACAAAACCATGTCTCTATTTGTATTTAATCTTTCACATGGCGTAATTCTGGCTGTCGATTTGGGTTTAGAAGCAGTCTTAAGGACAGCTGTTGCTGCACTCTGCACTATTGTCTAGACGGTAGCAGCAGGTTCATTTGGAAATTGATAGCACCTCGCTGTAGGTTTTGATTTATAATCCGAAGTACTGTGTGATCATCTGCAGATCCTTGAAAGTTAATAATTGTCTTCAACACGTACAGAAACTATGGGAAAATTGGCAGTATGGTCACATAGTAGTCTACAATTTGTGAATCTAACAAAAAAAAAGATGTTGACATCGTTGTCTTTCTTATAACAGGAAGGGGGTTTGATTTAGATATGACCTATATTACAGAGAACATAATTTCTATGGTTTTTCCTGCTGATAATTTGAGCTCTGAGATTTCTGGATATGTTGAGGTCAGTGTCCTAAAGAAAATAAATTTTTTGCTTATAGGTTGCTACTTTTTAACTTACGGCAGTCCTCCATTTTATCATTACATTGTTATCAGAACACCTCCTAAAGAGAACTTGGTTGAACTTTCTATAATTTTACTAATCTATAAAATTAAAGCTTATATTATAATGCTATGCTTATCATGGAGCCATCTAATATTCACTTATATACTGAAAAAAAATTAATTTTTTTATTAAAAGTACCCAAAAGTCGATTGCTTTGATTTTTATTAGGAGGCGTACCCATCCATCTGCAGTCTGCTTTTAATACATTCTTCTCTTTTCCAGTTTGTAACATTTTGACCCTTCCACAGTTCCACTTATCGGATTTAATTCCATGTGCTTGGATGCATATTTGAATAAAACCTCGAGTCCCTTTAGCTGTTACAGCAACAAAAGAAAAAGTATTAGCATCACAAGCGACAAATAAGAAAAAAAAATCTTATTATGAAAAGATGGGGCGGTAGGACTAACTACTAACCTTAGCATGGACATCCTTGCGGTGCATTGCTGTGCCTAGCGAGTCAAGCACTTGAACACATAGTTTTCTGATATTTATAACACATAGGTCAACAGCCCACTGTTGGAAAAGGCGCCCCAAACAAGATGATGTTAAAAAGCTTCTTCCGGACCTGCAGCTTGAAGCAATAGTACCCCCTCGCGCTAACAAATATCCTAGATTGTGTTGCATTCATCTCACTGTCACCAAACTCCTCATCTGGGTTATCCTCGTTGTCATCTAAATATTGATTAACAACATAAATATTGGTACGATAGAATCCACCTGAAATTAAAAATAGCAATGACGACCAATACCTGGGATAAATCAGTGGTATTGTCTTCATGTCGTGCGGTATGACCAACTTGTTCTCTAATAATGTCATCATCTGAATGGTGGATGATTGCATAAGTTTTCTTTTAATTAAAAAGTATAGAAATCAATGATGAACATCATACCAGAAGGAAAATAAGAGGCTTGGCTTCCTTGTCTCAGAGTTGCTTCAGTCCTGTGAATGACAATAATCTTATACAACGATATTTAATGAGAATGCAAGTTGCTGGCATATATCAAACTCTTTTTTTCCATATTGTGTGTAAATGCTTATGCAATGTGCTATGTTCGGATGAAAAAAGACATGCAAAAGGATGTGGCAGGGACAGAGGATACAGTTTCACTTCCTGATGCACTGTGTGCTCCCTTTTCAGGTTAGCCATTGGTTCACCTGTTTCATGCTATAGTAATAGTAAAACCTTGGGAAGTTGTGCTTCTAACATGTACCTTGATTGCTGTAGAGATTATATGGTAGTCTGCCGGGATAGCCTGTCCGTAATATATATGTTCAAACATGAATAATTGACGCTTGCGAGTGGCTGCTCTTGATTATATAAACCGATGCACTTCAGATTTGTGGCATAGTCTGCCGGGATAGCCTGTCCCTGCTATATATGTGCAAACATGAATATTTGAAGCTTGCTGGTCGATGCTCTTGATTATACTAACCGATGTATTAGCTTTGTGGCACGAACACCATATATTGATTGGTACCCTTGCTGTTTTGCATGGGCCTCTTGTCATTCGGGACATATTTGTCTCAAATATCCTTTGGTCATGGTTGGTATTTGAAATTGTAGTCTTGTTTACCTTGGTCAGGGTTCGTATTTGAAATTGTAGTCTTGTTTTCCCTGGTCATGGTTCGTATTTGAAATTGCAGATACATGAGTGATAAGTCATTCGGCTACAGATTACTTGATTATAACTGTAGATGATTACATGAGTGAAAAGGGTATACATTTGGTGCAGGTACCTGCGTTGCCGAGGAGCTCGCTGGCGTCGGCTGCACAAGGCGGCGATGGTGCAGCGCTGACTGGGCGGCGACGGCGTCGGACTGCAGGACGCGGAGCTTGCCGGCGCGGACGTCGCAGGGCGGCGACGGCGTCGGACTGCAGTCGGACTGCAGGACGCGGAGCTTGCCGGCGCGGACGTCGCAGGGCGGCGACGGCGTCGGACTGCAGGACGCGGAGCTTGTCGGCGCGGACGTCGCAGGGCGGCGATGGCGCATGATAGGCTGGGCAGCAGCGTTTCCCGGAAAGGCGCGTCTGGACGGCGATGGGACGACTGATCAAGATGATTCCCTCTAATTTAGGCGTTTGTTTTTTTTCTTTAGTTGAACAGCTGTAGAGGCGGACGTGCTGATTGCCGTAAATTTTGCCCATTTCCCTGTAACCGAACAAGTCCTGTGTGGGCGTCCGATGGCAGAGTTTTCGTCCGGCAGAGGAAATTGTAAACGTACTTTTTGGTGGGGTTAGTTTAATTGCTGACGGTTAGATCTAATTTGGTGGGATTGATGTGAGGTGTTGACTGGCTTACCTTGTTCTGTGTACGCTAGGTGGGGTGCGGGTAGCGATGAATATGTTTGCTTGTTTAATAGTAGTAGAGATGATCATGCCAAAACTTGAGTTAAACATATTCTCTGAGTCTCTTTCATATTGGGGAATAGGTGGAGAACTAGGTGACAAAGAGTCAGCATTACCTTAGCGATGAGAGGAAAGGATGGTCAAGAAGATAGATAATAGGGGTACAAGTGGCGGGGAGCGTGTGTGCTTCGTGTTCGCAATTTGCCAAATCAGTTGTCATTTGAGTTTGACGGAGTTACTTCATTTTGTAATGTGCGGAACGATTTGATTACCATAGCCAACATCGCGCATGTGCCCCATCTGTCCAACATGAGAACTCATATTGTGAGAGTGGTGGTTAAATTGGCATCTGAAACTGAATTATTGGTGAAAAATGTTGGAAAGCACAAAATATGGTCAAATCTAGCTACTCAATAAAATTATAACTCATGAAAAAAATATGTGTCATACATTAATAAGGAGTAACATTGTAATTTCGATTGACAAAACAAAACCCACAGGAAAGATAGGAGAAAACCAATGGCAAACACAAACTCTCCAATGCACAAATCCTCCACGCTAAACGCCATGAAAAAACTCCTAATCTGGAAGTTCGTACTCCCTATACTATAACATGATTCTGCACATACATACATGTAATATAATGGTGTAAACTTGCAATTTGCAAAACAATCGAACTCCTCTGAAATGTCAGTAGTGTTGCATGTAGCCGGTGCTCACGAACAAACAACAACGCCATCTGGGACTGGTGCCCGCCTCGGCTTGGAAAGGGAGAAGGACGCGTCCAGCCATCCCGCCTTCTTGGCGCGCTCGACGTAGCAGCTAAGGTGTTCCCCGGCGTCCGGAACATCCAGCGCGAGGTCGTCGACGCAGTCGGCCACCCTGTCGAAGCCCTTGGTCATCTGGTTCGGCGTGATGAGGCCGCGGCCATAGCACTCGCTGAGCAGGCCCCAGAGCCGCTCGTCCTTGCCCCGCTTCTCGATGATCGCGACCAGCGCCTTCTTCACCACCTCGTGGTGGAAGAACGGCATCTCGAGCTCCTTGATGCACCGGCAAGCCTCTCGGACACCTCCGCCGGCGTCGTACTCCTGCAGCAGCTTGCCGATCTTGTCCTTGACCTCGTTCAGCTCCCAGCCGGCCTTGCCGGTGCCGTCGCCGCCCCAGCACCGTAGGATCCGCTCCGCCGAAAGCTTTGCTCCGAGCAGGGCGTGCGCGTCCCGCAGCGCCAGCATTCCGGGGGAGCCTGCCGCCTTGCGGCGGCCGGCCTCCTCCTCCATTGCCTCCAAGTACGACGGCGCGATCACCTCGTCGACCACTGACCTGGCAAAGAACATGGCCAGGTCCTCGACAATGGCAGGGTTGTCCAGCGCGGTGTCCTCAGCGGAGTCGATCAGGAGGTGGAAACCTGCCACGACGTGCTCCGGCGGCATGCAGAGCGAGGACAGCAGCACGGAGGCCATTTCTTTCTCCCGGTTCTTCCGGTCCATGGCGGCGCTGATCAGCTTCTTGACGAAGATGGCGTTGACGAAGGAGGAGCACAAGCTGTTCAAGGCCTCCAGGCTGTTCACCGAATCAATGATGTCCCCTGTCAAAAGTACTCGTGTATGATCGACAAGGCCTTCGCCTTGAACTTCTTGACGGCGTCGTCGTCCTCCACGGCCTTCTTCGGCTCCGGCCCAACGGTTTTAGGGACGACGCGCACAGCCAGCCCTCCGACGAGGCTTTCATGATTATGGATTTCAGGAGGCACCTCGCGTTCGGCACGTCGAGCGTCAAATCATTAACGGAGTCGATCATACGGTTGAAGCCTTTGATCATCTGGCTCTCGTTGATGACACCTTCGTCCGACGCCGACTTGAGGAGGTCCAGGATGTGGCCCTCGGCTGCACCGCCGCGCTCTATGGCAAGAACGAGCGCGCGCTTGACGACGTCATGGTGGAAGAAGGGGATCTTGAGGTCCTTGATGCACCGGAACGCCTCGGCCGTGTCCGCGGCGGCGAGGTACTCCACCAGGATATCGGCTATCTTGGCCTTGGCCTCCTCCACGGTGATGTTCTTGATCCCTCCCCACCTCTGCAGGATGATCTCCCCGTGGTGCGGCACGGAAAGGTAGCTCTTCTCAGCCCTGTGGATGACCTCGGCGCCCTTGCAGCCGTCGGGCAGGCACGGAAGCTGCTTCGCCAGGAACGCCGGGGGAAGAATGTCGTCGATGATGGCGCGGGCGACGAAGACGGCGAGGATGTCGATGGCGTCGGGGGTGTCGACGGAGAGGTCGTCGCAGGACTCGGTGAGCTTGCAGAAGCCCTTGTACACCTGCGGACGGTCGATGACGTCGCCGTAGAGCGAGGAGAGCAGCACGGCCGCCATCTCCTTCTCCCTGTCGTGCCGGTCCATGGCCACCGACACAAGCTTCTTGACGAAGTAGTAGTGGTAGCACGGCACGCGCAGATCACGCAGCTCGGTCGCCGTCGCGGCCACGTCGTCCGTGGAGAAGTACTCCTCCACGATCGTGGTGGCTTTCCTCTTGAACTCGAGGAATTCCTGGGACGACACCGAGGGAGTCCGCAGCTGGTCCACGTCCTGAACCATTTTCCTTTATGATCCGTAAAGAGAATCGCAGAGGAAATTTCGAGTTGATCGCGACACGAAATTGCACGGATAAATACTGCTTCAATTACCTCACCGGCGCTTGGGCATTTGATCGGCGCGTGAGCGGGAGGAACAGAGCCTCTGGGACTGGACTCCATCAGGGTAACTCTCTGCAATTTCGATATACTCGTCCAATTAGGCGCCCCTGCATTCACCAGATGCAGGCGCCTTGGACACACAACACCGGTTACATGTACAGATACGATCGATCAAGTCAGAAAGGAATCATCAACATAGAACAAAATGTTGAGGGGCTCCCGTGTTCATCCGGTATTATTCTGTCTTGGCAAGGACAGCTCTATCCCAGGGAGCGATTGAGAGAGAGCTGTGAAGAGCGGGCACGGCAGATTGAATGGCTTTTATCTGTTCATGCATGCCTCCTCCCAGGGAAACAGGGGAAACGAGCGGGAGGGGTAGCATGGCCGCGCCGTGTCATCGCCGGAGTGGGTCACTGGAAGATGGGTGCCGGCGTGTTTCTGGTCCATGGAACCAGTGGACACGCGTTGAGATGGGCATGCGGCAGTTGAATCCGATTTACCAGGGTACGAGCATTGAGGACCTTGAGATGAACTAGTGGCCAGGGTACATGCGTTCAGATAGAACCGAGCAGAGGGCATAGAATGGGTCTTCTCCGATTTACCTCGCCACCCTAACCCGGTTTACGATTGGTTAATGTGTTGCGATAAACTTATATTCATAGAATCTTATAGGGTGAGACTAGTTCCCGGTTGATCGAGAATTAACTTCGCATGACATCATGATCAGACAATTTGAATTATGTGAACTTTTATTTCATACCATGTGAACCCAGTTGCAATTAGAAAACGTACGGGCGGTTGATTTTTGTGTCCACTTTGAGTGATCCATGAATTGTAAACTGAATATTACTACAAACATTTAAATAATTGCGATGGCTGTGTGCATCATTTTGATGCACAGGCTGGAGATCCGTACCCTATTTTCTAAAAAATAGAAAAATAATAATACGAGTAGCAACTCATAGGATCCGGAAATCGTGATGCAAATCTAAGACCGATCTAGCTCTAAGCTAATTCTCGGTCGATCAAGAACTAGTAGCACTGAAATTACAGAGAGATAAGAGAGGAATGAAAGATCGGATTATCGACTCACACAAATCGGGTAGAGAATATCATTTAAGCCTTTGGGTAGGAGACGGGATGGAATCATTGCAATCAACCGCAATGCCAAAGACACTTTTAGATGTTGCTCTAGGGTAGTGTGGACCAACTAATTTTTTATTGTTGCCTAACACATTTTTGGACAATGATTTGTTTTTACTCATTTCATTCATGTCTTAATTTTTACATAATTTTAGAGCTTGTAGATGTACCATTTACTAAATTTAGCGAACGAAAAACACATGTACTAGGTTTCCAAATGTCTAGTCCATTCAAGCACAAAAATAGCCTATTTTACTCCCTCATTTATACCAATCTAGTATGTGAAATCTAATACCAAATATCCTAGGATTAAACATTTGGAAGCAAGCAAATTTGGACCATGCCCTCCCTCCAAACCGGTGTCTAGTCAGCACACGAAAACATCAAAGAAAACCACAACATTTAAGAAAACGGTAAAGTGAGTACATAAGAAGAAGAAATCAAGGGAATAGTTTTCTTCTCTTGAAATATTGCTTTTTGATCAACAAAAATGAAAAATATATCAGTGAGAAATATATTTCAGGAAACATACTGGAAACCATGGAAAATTCACGGATAACGAAAATATGTGACTTTCATCGGTGTTTCTTATATTATTTGTTGGTTCAGTTCAATTATCTAAGTTTTCACTAACATTTAGTATTGTTATTAGTTGATGTTGTCTAGATTTCTAGTAAATTTTCCCGGGCTTTCCAAATCCTATTTTGATTTGTATATACATTTCTCACATACTCTAGAATTATAATTTTCAGGTAGATATTTCAAGTTCACAAATCTTTATTTTTATGTTGATTGTCTACCATGTGTAAGAAACCGCCACAAGACATGTTTTGTAATGTCATGCTGCTTTAAGGGACGTCAAGGAGCGAATTTGCATGATTTCAAAAGTCTAGGTCTAAGATTAATTTGTATGGAATCAAAGAGGTATTGTTGTCATGTAATTGGGTGGCCTCATTGGGTACTAGGGAAGGTTAAAGTGTTCTTGATCTACAACTTACGTTATTCTCTTGAAACGTACAAAACTGCATACAAGTACATAATTTAAACATCAAGGAATACACTAATCATTGTCGTAGGCAGGCGAAGGTTCACACCGCGTCGAGGATCTCCTTTTTGTGGCAGAGAAAATGTGCTTCGTACACCTCCCGCAATTCTGCCTTAGCAGATCGTAGAGATCTCTTGCCTCCGGTGATAATTGGTCCACGACCTTTCTCGTCGTCGGGGCGAAGCGGGTATATCCATATATGGGGTCGTGCTTGCCCTCTGATACTAGATGTAAACTACTCGTCATATATGTTATGAATTGTTCAAGAACCTAGTTGTCGAGTTTGGATAGACCAAGCCGGGAGTGCCCAGCCAGGAAAGAATTGCCAGTGCATAAAGCACAATCACAGCCGGGATGCCCACTCGGCTCATCAATTTGGCAAGAATGGAGCTAGGCGGCTTAGAGCCAACGAGTTGGGGAAGAGAAACATGGCATGAGTTCCTAAAGGAAGCCCTCAAGTCAAGAAGGATGTGCCAATTTCTATTGCAAAGCTAGCAGGAGTAAAGGAGGACAAGCAAGGAGTCGGCAGGCGAAGTCGGCGATCTTCATCTCTCTCACTATAGGAGACCTGAGACGGCGAGTTCTCCATGTTCTTCAACCGTACCATCAAATTCGGCACTTTGGAATTTATCCTCATCTGATTTATTTCGTCTATTCACACTTTGGTGGATGGGTTTACCAAGTCCTTTCAGATGAGGACGCAGGGCTGATATTTGTATATCGCCCTGAGAATGCATTATGTTGGAAAAGCCGTCATCTGGATAATGGTGCTCTTCACGGTTTATTTCATCCCTGGAAGCCGATGCTCAGTTTTGCCAATACTTGTATCGACGTCTTGACCATGAAATCAGCCACTGACAAACGATCTAGTGCGAGTCGTGTGGCCAGCTGGAAGATTTTCTTATTCTTATCTACAGGATCCGACTCGAAAAATCAGGCAGGCTGCACCACGGATGAATACATGGAGGCTCTTGTGTTATCAAGACGCCGAATATCTAAAGCGGCTCTACCCAGGTGTGAGGACCGGAATTACACTTCCAGACCTCCTGTGTAATCATGTCAATCCCAAGATCAATGTTGACAACACAGCGAAATGATACCATTGCAGAACGTACAAAAAGTACAGTTACATAGTTTGAATAGCAATAACGAAATGTCTTGTGACATTTGTTACAATCAGAAAGCTCAGCGGAAATATAAATGCGAAGTGACTCCATCTAGCCACAGGCAGTCGATGTAGTCCACGAGGCCTCACTCTTAAGTATCGTCGTAGTAGTCGTAGTCTTCTTCTTCTTCGTAGTAATCTGAATAACCAACAAAAGCAATGCGATGAGTACATAATAATGTACTCAGCGTGCCCCCTCATGCAAAACCTATAATAGCTACATGTGGCTTCAAAGAAAGGCTATATGGTTCTTTTGCATAAAAGCTAATTTTGTTTGCAATACCATATGTAGTAGTTTTGATAAAAACGATTTTAGATGAAAACAGGTTTTGTATTTAGTGTGGTATTTCTCATCAAAGTGAGTGTCCTCGACACCTCACGTTCTCCATAGAATTCCAGAATAGGGGTAGAGGGAAGTAGCAAAACAGGGTTCCTGTATGTCAAGAAAGATTCATGTGTCGTCCATGACCGTGGACACGGCTATTCGAATAGTTTTACACTCTGCAGAGGTGGTACACTTTCACCACACGTCACAAACTCGCCTAATTGCAACCAGCCGTCGCTAGCATAGCAATAGAGAATTCGTGACAAGGTCTTTTAGCTAGATCCCCCAAAGATGTGACATGCCCACCGGGTATGGCGCCGGAACTGAGAGTACGTCCCCAAACCGGTCCCCCCATCTGTGCCGAAGGTTCTCCCGTAGGCAGACACCCCATCTGCGGTACGGCGACATCGACACCAAAGGCTGACTAACTTACTTGACCCAGCCAGAGCCCATTAGCATGTGGTTGTACGGTGGTCACAATCTTCAAATCCGAGACTTATTAGGCCCTTATGCGGCACGGACGACGGATTGCCCCCTTCAGCTTGTGAAGGGCAGCCAATCGCTCCTTCATCAGTTGATCCAGCAGTCGCCCGCGCCAATGTTTAGATGGTAAGTTTCACCCAGAGTAGAAGGGAGAGTAGAGGAAGCAACAACGGCTCATCAGCCAAGCTCAACGAGCTCATCATGTCCAGAAATATGTTTGTGACCCAAAGGTCAACCAATTCCTCCGAAGAGGCAAGATAAAGATATCCTAGTAAATATTGAGCATGGCTAAGCATTTCTACTCTACATGATTACTATATAATTTCTACTCAGGGTATCAAGTATAAGGCGACAAGCGGATCAGGCTGGTGTGTCAATCGACACGCCAGTAACTTGAATAAAATAGCATGCATATTTGTAAAACAATAAAATAATGCCCCTTTTTAAAAACATAGGATAAAAACATGAGAGGGGGGGCATGCCTTCGTTGACGAATCTTCTTCTTATTATTCTTCTTCAGTAAGCTGATTATAACCATGTTCTTCAATAAGCTGATTATATCCGTCCAACCACGTCACTCCCTACTCGTCGTAACGATAGCAAATGGCAACCAAATAAATACCAGAGCAATAATTACCAAATCCAAATGAAATACAAATGAGAATGCATGGAGTACTAGTTGAAGAAGAAGATAGGACAACTGGATAGAATTCTGAAAGAGTGAGTTCTGGTAACTCAGATATGAATCAATGGCATGGATAGGATGTTAGGATAGATTATCAAGATAAAGAGCTAGGATTGGATATGTGCATAGATTATCAGACTACAATGTTGTGATAAGATATATGAACTGATCTTACTGTATCTATTTTACTTCAAACCCGACAATAGGATTATAACATAGTTGGTCATACCCGTGTAACCCAATAAACTCAAACAACATAATATAGCATATCTAGATAACTCGCAAACATGTAAACAAGACATAAGAATGAACCATGTCATACTAGTTTGCAATCACCGAACAAATACTTATCATACTAATGATATAAACAACAACTAGGATTATCTAGCATGATAACACAAGCATCTAAGCAATACAAGACCTAAGGTAAACATCATCATATATAAAACGATAGCAATTGCAAGCTAAAGTTGATACAACATAAACACACATTACACTTGCGAACCATCTAGCTATGCACCACAACAAACAAGTTTAACATAAACAATAAATAAATACTACCATAGCTAGACTTCAGCGAGCTATGAAGTAAACAAGGTGCACGTGTAACAACATCTAATAACATATGAATCATGCCACAACTAGGTATCAACTAAGATATGTTATCTACACGTAAACAACTTATAAATACATTTCATAACTAGAATATTATTCATGCATATAGCAACAAAGCATAATATATACTAAGCATGGTCATAGCATAACACTATATGAATAATCACGAAGGATATACTAGCCTACAGATTTGGGAGATACTATAGCATCGTACCAATAACGGTCAAGCATAATATTAGCAGCACGAGATAACAAAGCATACAGGTGTATAGTACAAGATCAAACTCATGGCATTCAACCCTCTACTTAAAAGAAAACGCATGCTCCTAAGCATATATAATGATATAATATTATCATGCAATAGTAACGTGACATACAAACTACCATAAGCATAGTACGGTGTACTACAAGTAACCCACAAATATAGTAACATACATGTATGAGATACTATATACTTCTAGAACTAAACAACCACAGAAGCATATTATTATCTAGTCAACAAGTAAAACGATGCTTATATACATAGATACAAAATAGTGTATAATCATGCAATGCTAATATGAAAAGAATCTAAACATTCGTAAACATAACACAAGGAACGGAGCAATCGAGAATGTGACACGAAGTTAGATTCTATATAGCTATACATATATGCAAGACATTAACATACATCTTAGCACAACGTTATGCTACTAAAATAAAAATAACTGAACAACATATGGAAAACATATGGTACACAAGATATCAATCATAGCTAAGCATGAAGGATAAAATAGACAAATAATGCACATGTCATAGCACAATAAGCTACTTAGTATAATTACAACAACTAAGTCTAAGCATGAGCTACTAAGAGAATAATAGGAAACAAGAATGACATCATCATATAAAGTACGAAACAAATAATAGACTGCGAAGCAAACTCATAGTTAAATATGCATTAAACTAATATTAACAAGGCGTGCTTAAATAAAATACTAAACAAGTAATAAATTATTATGAAACAAACCATAACAAAACATGCATCAACTAGACAACTATTAGCAACAATTCATGCACGAATAAAATATTAAACATGGATCAACAACACACCAGATTTCACCGTAATCATGCTAGTGATAATTAAAAAGTAACACAAGCAATTCTAATTATAAATAAACCACAAACAACTATTTATATATAACCAAACGACCATTTACACATGTCAGCAAACAATATATATAAACTACAGAAAACACCTACACATGTGGTACATCTAGGCAAAATAAATCACACACAAAATCAAGCATATAAATCAATACCATATATTAAAGCCAAACTTTAATTCTACCCAATGTATTTACAATGCAAATCCAGCAAAAGGTTTCTAAGGTCACCTAGATACTTTCACATGTTTAGATCGAAGTGTACAGATGAACAGAGGAAGATTTGCATAGGAATGTCGGTAATAGACGAATTGACATCACTAGTGTTTTCCCTCTGGTGGTCCGATTGGAGATCCGTTTTCTTCTGTGGACTTGAGTACATGAGTTACACAAAGTGACGCGAAAGGATATGACAGGATTGTGCTGAAAACTGAGGTTGGCATAACCACGTCGACATTGGATGGCATGGTTATAAGTTGGCGCGGATATGGGATGTCAAAGCTTGTCTAGGAGATAGGCCTAGAGATTATGAGACTACTGTGCAAAGGTATTGATCTGAATCTCACCGTGCACAACGAATGCGTCCGATGAAGTCGATGAACCGAGCAGATGGAGTGGCAGAATTCGTCGGCTGCGATCAACGGTTCCAACTTCTGGTCTCCTGGATTGGTCCTTCTCCTTCTCGCGAACCTGGTGGCGCAGCAGTTCGGCTTGTGGTAGCCGATCGCTGGAAACGTAGGCGGCGTCGTGGTCGACAGTCTCACCGGAGCTTCGCGAGATTGGATCCTTGGGCGAGCTAGGACTTGTGCTGGTGGCTCGAGATGGAAAAGAAGAGCAAGGAGAGGTAGTCCGGGTGGCAGGGGCGACGAGGCCGAGTGAGGCTTTGTTTACTGGGCGTTTCGCACGGATGCGTGCACGAAGAAGAAGCAGTGCGACGTTCTTGTGAGGCAGACAGGGAAATTGAATGGCCGAGTAAAGGGAATTTGATGCGGCAGTTTCAGGACTAGCTGCCGTTTCTGTTTTGCTGTGTGCGTGCGTCCATGGAAGAAAACAAAGCAGCGCGGCGCTGGGCGTCTTTTGCTGGGACTCTGTCCCGCGCGTGCTTGCGTGTCGAGGGCACGCTCGGTTGAGATGGTGCGGCTGGGCTTTTGGTTAGTTCGGTACCAGGTAAAAGGAAAAGAAAGGCTGGGCCTGCTTGCTTGCTTCGGTGATTGTCAGAGAAAAGAGTAAGAAGAAGAGAGATCGATTGGGTGTAGCATGTACAGGCCAAAGAAAAAAAATAGAGATTAGGAAAGGATGGATCGGTTCATGTACTAGTTAAGAGGAGCCAAACCAAAGGGTATGTACGTGCATGTGCCCTATGGGATTTTAGAGAGAGAAGGACGTGATGAAATAGAGAGGAAAGAAATAAATCAACCGATAAAGTACTGTTAAGTACTGGCGTATATGTGCATGGCTACAGCCCAAGAGGTATTTACGTGTGAATAGCTGGAGGATTAAATCCAATTAGGATTTTAAATAGAACGAAATAAGAGATAAAGGAAATAGATTTTCCATTTTAGGAAAATCTAGAAAATGGTATAAAGCTCCAAAAAAAACGAAACGAATTTATGAAAACAAAAGTCAAATTCAAAAGAGGATATTTTAATGAGCTGAAGCCAAGAAAATACGATCTAACAGAACGGAAAATAAAATAAAAGATTTATTCAAGTTGATGATAAATTCATTTTAAAGCTTCATGTTTATGAAAAGTCGAGTTAAGTTTTAATAAATTAAACGAAATTTTCTAGTCCTCATTTTTAGATAAAAGTTTTTTTTTGAACTCTAAAAATAGGTCCGTTACAATTCTACCCCCTTAAAAGAATCTCGTCCCCGAGATTTGGGCACCTATAGAATGGGTTTTGGATGGTTGGGCTTACCATTCATGGGTTGCTCGACTAAGATTTTTCAAAAGTTGATCATTTGTTGCTTCAGGTACATGTGTCCTACCCCCCTTAAAATAACTCTCGTTGGGGTTTTTCATACAACACCATGATGCTTCACATAACACTTAAGTGATGTATGATTCTCCTGGTTAACTTTCTCCGAAGTTAAGGTTTTCTTTTTGGGCCACTGTTCGCAAAATTGCAAAGGCCACAGCCGAAACAATACTTATTTTCAATCTTGGCACCACGTTTGTCCCTTTTGGATCTTGAGGTCTTTGATGTATATTCAAAGTTTAACTCCAGTCGAGATTGGTATTGCCTTCTTTCTTGGATAGGTATTGGCAAAATATCCATCTTCATCATATGAGGGGCATATCTTTCTTGTAGTGTTGGCATTGTCCTTCCCTACTTCTGATTTTGTGGGAAGATGTGTTACAAACATGTCTTTTGGTCTTGATTTCTTCCACACAGTGAGGCACATATTGGTTGAATGCTCCTCTTCACCACCACTCAACACAAGCCTTCCCTTTGATGTAGACAGGGTCACTGCATTTTCGTTCGGCTTCGTTTGCTAGGACATGAAGTCTTCGTATTTCTCAGTGCCGATGGTAAATGCAGCGACTCCTTGAATGCACGACTAACTCTTGCGCGAGCGAGTTTTGTTTGCTTTGTTTGTGTCTTGGATCTCATCAGACAGTGTGTCTGATTCCACCTCAAAATTCACATGCATACTTCTTCCTTCTTGATTATTGTGAATGGTGAAAAAAAACAATGTCCAATGCAGGGTAGCACACATTCTTCCCTTCATTGTGTGGATCTTGAGAGCTTCATGATAATCAGTGTCATCAACATTCACTATTTGTTTTGTTTCCAAGGGCTCATAGGTACGAGGGAAAAGAATAAGACGGGTGAAAGAACCTAGCTTGGGAGGGGTATCCAAGAATAACACATGAGAACAACCAAAAAGGCTTTTAAAGAATAATTCAAAAGCAAAACAAGTTTCTTTGAAATTACATAGGGTTTTAGCATGACTGCACATAAAAGAAGCCAAAGGAAAAATATGCAGACATTGCTCAAGCAAAAACATTTTACTCTAAACGATATGAACTATACAACTACCAGGGATCTATATATCCAACCTTATCCTATATGGTTGTTTGGTCGCAGCAAGTCTCGTTGTCCGATCTTCAATCAGTGTGGTCGACGACTCTTGACTCCTTGAGTTCTTGAGATGGCTTCTCTTGGATGGGGTATGGTATACTACGGAACTAGTTTAGGGAAGAAGCATTTAAACACAAGTTTAAACAAGAGAAGACAAGGAATAGCAATAGTCAAAGAATAAACTATGCGGATTTTCATAATATTTTTTTTTCAATAGTCTCTAAGGCTTTCCATTTCTAACTAAGGCCACGTGACTAGGTCGACGTCGGCTCTGATACCACTTCTGTGAGGACCGGAATTACACTTCCAGACCTCCTGTGTAATCATGTCAATCCCAAGATCAATGTTGACAACACAGCGAAATGATACCATTGCAGAACGTACAAAAAGTACAGTTACATAGTTTGAATAGCAATAGCGAAATGTCTTGTGACATTTGTTACAATCAGAAAGCTCAGCGGAAATATAAATGCGAAGTGACTCCATCTAGCCACAGGCAGTCGATGTAGTCCACGAGGCCTCACTCTTAAGCATCGTCGTAGTAGTCGTAGTCTTCTTCTTCTTCGTAGTATCTGAATAACCAACAAAAGCAATGCGATGAGTACATAATAATGTACTCAGCGTGCCCCCTCATGCAAAACCTATAATAGCTACATGTGGCTTCAAAGAAAGGCTATATGGTTCTTTTGCATAAAAGCTAATTTTGTTTGCAATACCATATGTAGTAGTTTTGATAAAAACGATTTTAGATGAAAACAGGTTTTGTATTTAGTGTGGTATTTCTCATCAAAGTGAGTGTCCTCGACACCTCACGTTCTCCATAGAATTCCAGAATAGGGGTAGAGGGAAGTAGCAAAACAGGGTTCCTGTATGTCAAGAAAGATTCATGTGTCGTCCATGACCGTGGACACGGCTATTCGAATAGTTTTACACTCTGCAGAGGTGGTACACTTTCACCACACGTCACAAACTCGCCTAATTGCAACCAGCCGTCGCTAGCATAGCAATAGAGAATTCGTGACAAGGTCTTTTAGCTAGATCCCCCAAAGATGTGACATGCCCACCGGGTATGGCGCCGGAACTGAGAGTACGTCCCCAAACCGGTCCCCCCATCTGTGCCGAAGGTTCTCCCGTAGGCAGACACCCCATCTGCGGTACGGCGACATCGACACCAAAGGCTGACTAACTTACTTGACCCAGCCAGAGCCCATTAGCATGTGGTTGTACGGTGGTCACAATCTTCAAATCCGAGACTTATTAGGCCCTTATGCGGCACGGACGACGGATTGCCCCCTTCAGCTTGTGAAGGGCAGCCAATCGCTCCTTCATCAGTTGATCCAGCAGTCGCCCGCGCCAATGTTTAGATGGTAAGTTTCACCCAGAGTAGAAGGGAGAGTAGAGGAAGCAACAACGGCTCATCAGCCAAGCTCAACGAGCTCATCATGTCCAGAAATATGTTTGTGACCCAAAGGTCAACCAATTCCTCCGAAGAGGCAAGATAAAGATATCCTAGTAAATATTGAGCATGGCTAAGCATTTCTACTCTACATGATTACTATATAATTTCTACTCAGGGTATCAAGTATAAGGCGACAAGCGGATCAGGCTGGTGTGTCAATCGACACGCCAGTAACTTGAATAAAATAGCATGCATATTTGTAAAACAATAAAATAATGCCCCTTTTTAAAAACATAGGATAAAAACATGAGAGGGGGGGCATGCCTTCGTTGACGAATCTTCTTCTTATTATTCTTCTTCAGTAAGCTGATTATAACCATGTTCTTCAATAAGCTGATTATATCCGTCCAACCACGTCACTCCCTACTCGTCGTAACGATAGCAAATGGCAACCAAATAAATACCAGAGCAATAATTACCAAATCCAAATGAAATACAAATGAGAATGCATGGAGTACTAGTTGAAGAAGAAGATAGGACAACTGGATAGAATTCTGAAAGAGTGAGTTCTGGTAACTCAGATATGAATCAATGGCATGGATAGGATGTTAGGATAGATTATCAAGATAAAGAGCTAGGATTGGATATGTGCATAGATTATCAGACTACAATGTTGTGATAAGATATATGAACTGATCTTACTGTATCTATTTTACTTCAAACCCGACAATAGGATTATAACATAGTTGGTCATACCCGTGTAACCCAATAAACTCAAACAACATAATATAGCATATCTAGATAACTCGCAAACATGTAAACAAGACATAAGAATGAACCATGTCATACTAGTTTGCAATCACCGAACAAATACTTATCATACTAATGATATAAACAACAACTAGGATTATCTAGCATGATAACACAAGCATCTAAGCAATACAAGACCTAAGGTAAACATCATCATATATAAAACGATAGCAATTGCAAGCTAAAGTTGATACAACATAAACACACATTACACTTGCGAACCATCTAGCTATGCACCACAACAAACAAGTTTAACATAAACAATAAATAAATACTACCATAGCTAGACTTCAGCGAGCTATGAAGTAAACAAGGTGCACGTGTAACAACATCTAATAACATATGAATCATGCCACAACTAGGTATCAACTAAGATATGTTATCTACACGTAAACAACTTATAAATACATTTCATAACTAGAATATTATTCATGCATATAGCAACAAAGCATAATATATACTAAGCATGGTCATAGCATAACACTATATGAATAATCACGAAGGATATACTAGCCTACAGATTTGGGAGATACTATAGCATCGTACCAATAACGGTCAAGCATAATATTAGCAGCACGAGATAACAAAGCATACAGGTGTATAGTACAAGATCAAACTCATGGCATTCAACCCTCTACTTAAAAGAAAACGCATGCTCCTAAGCATATATAATGATATAATATTATCATGCAATAGTAACGTGACATACAAACTACCATAAGCATAGTACGGTGTACTACAAGTAACCCACAAATATAGTAACATACATGTATGAGATACTATATACTTCTAGAACTAAACAACCACAGAAGCATATTATTATCTAGTCAACAAGTAAAACGATGCTTATATACATAGATACAAAATAGTGTATAATCATGCAATGCTAATATGAAAAGAATCTAAACATTCGTAAACATAACACAAGGAACGGAGCAATCGAGAATGTGACACGAAGTTAGATTCTATATAGCTATACATATATGCAAGACATTAACATACATCTTAGCACAACGTTATGCTACTAAAATAAAAATAACTGAACAACATATGGAAAACATATGGTACACAAGATATCAATCATAGCTAAGCATGAAGGATAAAATAGACAAATAATGCACATGTCATAGCACAATAAGCTACTTAGTATAATTACAACAACTAAGTCTAAGCATGAGCTACTAAGAGAATAATAGGAAACAAGAATGACATCATCATATAAAGTACGAAACAAATAATAGACTGCGAAGCAAACTCATAGTTAAATATGCATTAAACTAATATTAACAAGGCGTGCTTAAATAAAATACTAAACAAGTAATAAATTATTATGAAACAAACCATAACAAAACATGCATCAACTAGACAACTATTAGCAACAATTCATGCACGAATAAAATATTAAACATGGATCAACAACACACCAGATTTCACCGTAATCATGCTAGTGATAATTAAAAAGTAACACAAGCAATTCTAATTATAAATAAACCACAAACAACTATTTATATATAAACCAAACGACCATTTACACATGTCAGCAAACAATATATATAAACTACAGAAAACACCTACACATGTGGTACATCTAGGCAAAATAAATCACACACAAAATCAAGCATATAAATCAATACCATATATTAAAGCCAAACTTTAATTCTACCCAATGTATTTACAATGCAAATCCAGCAAAAGGTTTCTAAGGTCACCTAGATACTTTCACATGTTTAGATCGAAGTGTACAGATGAACAGAGGAAGATTTGCATAGGAATGTCGGTAATAGACGAATTGACATCACTAGTGTTTTCCCTCTGGTGGTCCGATTGGAGATCCGTTTTCTTCTGTGGACTTGAGTACATGAGTTACACAAAGTGACGCGAAAGGATATGACAGGATTGTGCTGAAAACTGAGGTTGGCATAACCACGTCGACATTGGATGGCATGGTTATAAGTTGGCGCGGATATGGGATGTCAAAGCTTGTCTAGGAGATAGGCCTAGAGATTATGAGACTACTGTGCAAAGGTATTGATCTGAATCTCACCGTGCACAACGAATGCGTCCGATGAAGTCGATGAACCGAGCAGATGGAGTGGCAGAATTCGTCGGCTGCGATCAACGGTTCCAACTTCTGGTCTCCTGGATTGGTCCTTCTCCTTCTCGCGAACCTGGTGGCGCAGCAG
Source organism: Poa pratensis (assembly GCA_947311845.1). Classification (NCBI taxonomy): domain Eukaryota; kingdom Viridiplantae; phylum Streptophyta; class Magnoliopsida; order Poales; family Poaceae; genus Poa; species Poa pratensis. The sequence goes on from CAMZMU010000054.1 coordinate 33,054,652, forward strand.
TTCGGCTTGTGGTAGCCGATCGCTGGAAACGTAGGCGGCGTCGTGGTCGACAGTCTCACCGGAGCTTCGCGAGATTGGATCCTTGGGCGAGCTAGGACTTGTGCTGGTGGCTCGAGATGGAAAAGAAGAGCAAGGAGAGGTAGTCCGGGTGGCAGGGGCGACGAGGCCGAGTGAGGCTTTGTTTACTGGGCGTTTCGCACGGATGCGTGCACGAAGAAGAAGCAGTGCGACGTTCTTGTGAGGCAGACAGACTGGAAATTGAATGGCCGAGTAAAGGGAATTTGATGCGGCAGTTTCAGGACTAGCTGCCGTTTCTGTTTTGCTGTGTGCGTGCGTCCATGGAAGAAAACAAAGCAGCGCGGCGCTGGGCGTCTTTTGCTGGGACTCTGTCCCGCGCGTGCTTGCGTGTCGAGGGCACGCTCGGTTGAGATGGTGCGGCTGGGCTTTTGGTTAGTTCGGTACCAGGTAAAAGGAAAAGAAAGGCTGGGCCTGCTTGCTTGCTTCGGTGATTGTCAGAGAAAAGAGTAAGAAGAAGAGAGATCGATTGGGTGTAGCATGTACAGGCCAAAGAAAAAAAATAGAGATTAGGAAAGGATGGATCGGTTCATGTACTAGTTAAGAGGAGCCAAACCAAAGGGTATGTACGTGCATGTGCCCTATGGGATTTTAGAGAGAGAAGGACGTGATGAAATAGAGAGGAAAGAAATAAATCAACCGATAAAGTACTGTTAAGTACTGGCGTATATGTGCATGGCTACAGCCCAAGAGGTATTTACGTGTGAATAGCTGGAGGATTAAATCCAATTAGGATTTTAAATAGAACGAAATAAGAGATAAAGGAAATAGATTTTCCATTTTAGGAAAATCTAGAAAATGGTATAAAGCTCCAAAAAAAACGAAACGAATTTATGAAAACAAAAGTCAAATTCAAAAGAGGATATTTTAATGAGCTGAAGCCAAGAAAATACGATCTAACAGAACGGAAAATAAAATAAAAGATTTATTCAAGTTGATGATAAATTCATTTTAAAGCTTCATGTTTATGAAAAGTCGAGTTAAGTTTTAATAAATTAAACGAAATTTTCTAGTCCTCATTTTTAGATAAAAGTTTTTTTGAACACTCTAAAAATAGGTCCGTTACACCAGGTGACATCCAGTCTGAGCGTATGGCCGATAAAGAGATTATTGCCCTTAGCATATACAAACGATGAAGTGTTAAAATCGTGCTTACACAAAGAGCCTAGGAAAAATATTTTCTGGCACGCAAGCTGTGCTAGAAAACAGGGACATATATTCGCACCCATTTTTGGCACATAGCTAGCTTGACCCCAGGTATCCTTGACCTAGGCAAGACGCACTCAGGAAGACGCCAAGACATGGAGAAGGAGGAAGGAGATACCTATCGGAAAGCCGCCATGCTGCATGCCACCATGTACCAGGACCCGACATTTGGTCATACAGTTGCCGGCCATCATCCACGACCCGACATTTCGTGTCCCAGGAGCCGACCAGAGCCGCATTCTCCTAGTAGCCGGCCAGAGCCACCAGTTTCTAGAAGCCGACATTATCCAAGGAGCCAGCATTTTCCCAGGAGCCGCCATTTCATGTCTCAGAGGCTGGTGTGCATTCTGCAATGACCCATCGACAAGTTCAAGCCGACAGTGTCATGTCCTAGGAAGAGAAGGAGCCGTCATGTTCTACCCGCGCACCACTATATCCAATTGACGAGCTAGTGCTTCCCGGGTCGAGTCCTCTCTGGGGCGCCAGTCCTTCCCGGAGCGAATCCTTTCCGGGTCGTCGGGCAAATCCTTTGCAGCATACAAATATATGCACGATAAACGCCATGAATATGATCTCATATGGGTCGCCAACCACTACATGCTGTCAGGAAGATGTCTATCCCAGCGCCGCCGACATCGAGGAAATTGCATGCCTCAGCGATCCGACGACGGAAGTGTCATCTGCTATCGGCGGGGGCGTGGGGAACTTGGATGTTGCTGGTTCGCCACCCACGTCGGTCTTCGATGCCAGAAGTGGTTGAGGCTTCTCTTTGGCCTACTTGGCAGCACGACCATTGACTTGGGAGCCCTCGTGTTGCGCTCGAAACGCGTCACACGAATACGTCCTCGTGTACCCGCGGCGCCGGGGGAGATACTCCACAACTCGCCACGCGGGAGGCCTCCTTCCAGCGCGATACATAAGACAACAAGCAGGCGCTTTTGAGACCAGACTCCCCAGCCCCTTGGGAAGCCCCGTCGGTGTAAGCTGGCACGATTGGTTGAACCCGGCCGGACGGACTTGGCCGCTTTGGGGTTCGGTTGTCGATATTTTATGAACTCATAAGAAGTCGCCGAATAACGGAAGTATGAACAAGACTTTGGGGATAAAAAAGTATGGTTGTATTGATAGGTTATCGATTGTTTGGTTCATTTCAATCGGCCATCACCTCTCACATATATATGAGACGGCTGGTATTTCCGTACCAGTAAAAGATTCGTCTATGCTTTCCTTACATGAAAAATACATTAATTCACGTCCTAAACTGCTAGGTCTTCCCTAAGCCGGATTTATGTACGAGCTCTGTCCTGCTCCTTGTCGTGGATGTGGAAGTCACATACGAAATCGGATGAAGACGAACTAAACATCAAATTTCTTTGTCTCGACGAGGCGAATAACTAAGAGCGGGCCGTTTCTCCAAACAAGCCCGTGTTGATGACTTTTCGGGTCCTTTTTTAACTTTAGGCCGGATTCTGGCAGGTGACAGGCTAGTCTGCCCAGGTCTTGTCATAGCTCTGTATGCCGCATAGTAATTTGGATGAAGATGCCTCCAAAAGCAATATAATGTGTCTTGAAGACACACACATTTTTTTGTGAGGTTCTTTCGCATTCAGGCTGAGAATGGTGTGGGTGCAAATGGGCATTTTGGGGTGGTTTTTGCTTCGGTCTGTGTTGGGTTGGGTTGAAACGGGAAAAAACGAATCAGTGCGGATTGGTGCGGGCTAGCCATTATAGCGGACCGGAGCGGTGCGGTTTGGAGTCCAACACCCAAAATTAGGAACGGGCTGCACCCACGGGTCCAACCCGCAGGAGCCGCTCGGGTCTCACACGACACGGCCCCGAGTATCCGTCCCCCACCCCCCGAATCCCTCCTTCCTCGTCTTTTCCGCCGCCGCCCTGCTTCGTCGCCGTCTCCGCCTCTGCCCTGCTGAGTGCTGACCTCGTCCGGCAAGGAGGCAAGATCACCTCAGCTCCCGCAGCCGCAGCTGCTCGACTCGCCGCTCCCCACGCCGCGCCGCTCGTGCGCCTCCATGGACGCGCCCAGCAACCTGCGTTGCGGCGTCGGCGCCGCCTCGCCGCTGCGAACGCAGGTGCCGTTCTCCTGGGAGAGCTCCCTCGGCGTGCCGAAGAGCGCCAGGGACACGCGCACGGCGTAGGAGGAGACGATGATGATGCCACCATCGAAGCCGCCGCCCGGGCGCTGGCCTCCGCAGTGCCCGGGCTCGAGGACCAACTGGTGCTACACGAGTGAAGGGAGCAGCGACGACAGGGACGTGTCGTCCTTCTCCGACGCCATTGACAGCGCCGCAGCCGAGGACGGAGAGAGCGAGGCAGGGGAGGATGCGACACGCGAAGAGAGAGGTGAACGGGCGTGGGAGGAGGGCGAAGGTGGACGAGGGGACGAAGGAGCCATCAGGGGAGGAGAACAGGTGGACGCCGTGACCGGAGCGATCGCCGGCGGCGGCGGCAATGGAGGGACGGGCACATCACTGGCGGCCGGCGACCGGCGCCGAAGGGGCCGCAGGGAGCGTCTACAGTCGGCGTTCCGGTCCACTCGTCAGAAGTACTCGCCTCGGGCAGACACTCGAAGCATTGGCGGCTACGCGGGGGCAGTACTCGCCATCGATCAGGGGCTAGTACAGTAGTTGATAGTTCAGTACTAACATCGATCAGCGACTAGTCCAACTAGCCATCAGCTTACAACGCACAGACCGCGGAGTGGATTCAGCCCGCGACAGACTTTTGGTTGGAACCGCGGGTTCAGCCCGCATTGGTCATGTGGTCCGGTGCGGGTGCGGGTCCAGAATTTGGGTGGTGCGGTGTGGTGCGGGTCAAGATAGCAATTAATTGGTTTGGCGTGGGTTGGAAGGCCAGGTTAGTTTTATGCGGTTTTTTTTTTGAAAGCCTCTCCTGAGAATACAAGTTGTAGTATCTGATCAGACACACAGATACGCACACCACACGCACACACACCACACACGCACACCCCTACCTATATGTCTAAATTAGACCTACAACCTATATCCCTAATACGTCCTTGAGAGTACTTATCCGAAGACCAGCGCTTCGGGACCAACGGGCACGTCGACCTCGCCTGTGGCACGTGGACGAAGAGAGGCACCTGCGATTTATTCCTGTGAGCAAACCAGTGCCTGGCTGCTAATTCCCGTGAGACACCCAAAATTCGCTCCCCCTGGGAGTCGAACCGTGGGCGGGCAGGCTGGCCACTGCCAGGCCTTGCCACTGCGCTACTGCGCGTCCTCAGTTTTATGCGGTTTGGATTGGATTAGGGGTGGGTTTCGCCCCATTCCCAGGGTGACGTTGTAGGGTTTCGCCGGCACCGGGAAAGGCCTCCTTCTCTCACCGTGGCCAGTAGCACCGCTAGACCTAGGGTATAGGATTTAGTTTAAACTTAAATGTCGTTTGTTAAAACGTAATCTTGTTTATTTTTGTTTAAGTGTTCGCTGCATTAGATGTTGTTTTGTTGCAAATTGTCGAGAAATGATCAAAAGTGATTTTGGGGGATGCCGTTTGAGGGGTACCGATGGAGAGGCTACATGTGAATGGTCAGACATGTGTCCGACACCACCCAAATTATGTCTTTTATGTGGTGCAGGACAAAATTTAGATGGCGGACGCGGAGATGCTCTTAATCTGAAACTGAAAGAGAGTTGCACGGTTGTAGTCGGATCCGTGCACTTTTTGTTGACCTCTTTAATGATTCATGAGCAATGAAATCCCGGTCTCTGTCCTAATTTTCTAAACGACCTCCTCTGCAAGTCCGCATCTGTGTAGTGCCGTACGGAATTTTTGACAAAACGGACCACTTAGGCGAATGAATTGTCAAAAAGGACCACCTGTGATTTTTTTTGTCAAAAGGACCACCTCCTTGGTGGTGGCAGGCGTGCCAGGCGACACGTGGCGCCAGCCGCCACGGACAACGACGGCAGGGAAGGCCACCATAGGCGGTGGCGGCAAGTTCTTCCGAACGGAATCGGCACACGCGAAACGGAATTTCTACTATGATAAGCTAGCTCTTATCCGTTTGACTTCATTTAGGCATGCATGCGTGGTTGCTGTTGGTGGTCAGGTGTTATTTACTTAATTGGTTGTGCTTAATTTGGTTGGAAAATGGAAAATGTTGTAGGAAGAGTCTCGAGAGTGAGAGAGTGCACACATCTATATACGTGCCTAGCTAGCTAGGTTCTCGTTGTGGTGTGTATTACTACTAATCCTTAAGAAAACTAAGCTCCCAGGGATTGGTGAGCTCTGAGCTCTCCACCGTTTAGGGTCGTCAGATTAACAGAGGAGATTAATCTCAGCTATCCGTTCAGTCGGTTCAGTCATGGTCTCATGGATGCGTGTTGACGGGCCGCATGCGACCTGTGGTGGAGACCCGTTAGGTCGGTTCCTTCGCGAGATTCATTCTGCGAAAGGCCTGTCGGCCCGATCCCGAATCGCTTTTCTCTACTGAGTCATGGTCGCCGCCTCCGCACGCGCTCAGCGCCAAACCCTAGCCACAGCTTGGGTCGTCGACGGTGGTGGTCCAGCGGTCATCGGCGGCGTCTCCTACAATATTCTTCGGCCTCCAACGCGCCATGTCGCCCGCCCCCGCCTGCGCCGACGAGACGAGGCGCCTGGCGGGCGAGGTGGCGTGCGTGCTCGACGAGTGCCGCGCCTCCCTCGTCGTGCACCTGCGCAAGCTCCGGGAGCTCGCGGCGCTTCGCTCCTCCTCCGCCCCGGCGGCCGCTTCCTCCCTGCCTTCTGCACTGCCCTCAGCCCGCTCTTCGAGATCCTCCCCCGCCTCCGACCGCGTCGCGCGCTTCGCGGCGGCCTTCGCCTCCGCCTCCGCTGCCGGGACGGCGGCAGCGGGTTCCTCAAGGGGTTCCGCCGCGCACTTCCCGGCGCGCTTCCGCTCCTGCCAAATCATCTCCGAGGTGACATGCTTCCTCCCCATTTAAGACGAGCTGCTGCTTTCATTATTCATTAGTATTCGAGGGGCTTGTATCATTTTTATTGCTTGGAAAACAAGGTTGATATTCTGTTTGGTTATGTACTACGTTCTTAGCCCGAACCTAATTTGTATCTGATTGTATAAATCTGCTCAATAAAAGCCCCGTTGAGATCTGGAATTTAGATTCCCTTAAAAAAACTTCCATACCCGCTTCCTCCATTCAGTTTAGGCCGCTCGTTTCTGTTCCGTTTTAGATGGTTATGAAGAACAGAGCGATTCTTAATTCTGGTAGTTTGAGGAGTACCTTTTTCACCTGACTTACAAAACCCCTGACATTTCCATTTCATCATGTAGATCATAATGCAGTTGCCGGATGATGCTGAGGTGAGCGATGAGATTTGGGACGAAGTGATTGATGCCATGAAGGTCTGGGTTCAGGATAAGATCCCTGCAATCCGCATTTTCGCATGATGGCGGTATCATCGATGTCTTTCTTGATACCCTGGAGAAAGAACAAAACGCTGTATGTCACATCAATTATGTACCCCAAAATATTAATTTTAGATTTGCTTTTCTGCATCTGATCGATGTCTTGTTTTGTTTGAGAAGGAGGTGCGGAACACAATTATTCTGTCTCTGCCACCATTAAATGCTACATTGGAGTCAATCATTGAATCAACGATGGACGCGAATGAATCAGTCGCAGAGCAGTATATTCTGTGCTTTAAACTAAGTTTCCCCTGCAAAGTCTCAGGTGAGCAGTTCCTTCCATTGGAAGTAGAGAAGCCAAGTGGCCAATGCCCACCTGCACTTTTTTTTTGTCAATTTGGTTGCCGTTGAGCATCTTCGATCGAACATAGGCTGGCAACTGAGTCAAACTGGGGATGCTAATATCTCTGGACACATTGGCTGAGGCTCTGAGCATGAAGAATTTCCATATGTTGCATAGACAATATTCAGTATTTCCTCTTCATCAATCCAGAAGTCCAAAATAGCTGCATTTTGACATGAATTATATGTAAATGATTATCAAGTGAAAATGATACATCTTCATAGATAATTTTTAAGCTTCAATTTTGGTTCTCACACAAACTATATATGAAGTCATAACCTATATATGAACTCTGTCAATTTTTTGTGTCATAACTTGGATGCCCTTAGCTGCATCTTTGATTTGCACGGGCTGGCAACTGACTAGGGCCGCAAACTAGGAATGCTAATTTCTCAGAACATTAGTTTACATGTGAAGTAGTTTCATACGCTTCATAAACGATAGTCTGTACGTATTTCCTGTGTTATCACAACTGCACCATGCATATTCGTGTGTTATCACACTACGCCGTGACTGCTCGTGGATACATGCTTTTTAGGCTGGTGGAGGCTGGTAGATAAAAGATGTGATTGCATGAAAAAAAGTTAGCGTACTGCTTATCCATTTTCTGTTAGCTTTAGAATTTATATATAGCACAACATTTGTTAGCTCAAATTCAATGTCTTCCGGGAAAGTAAAATATACATGACAATGTGTATTAGTGATTCTTTTTTACCACGATCACTACTTAACCTAGGATATATTGGGACTCTAGAAAAGGAGACTTCCAATCATAGTTAACAGTATACAGTAAGCATTGTTCACTTATATTCGGAAAATAAACTGCAGCATCGCTATACTTTGAAACCAGTATACAGTGTACAGTAAGCATGTCACCAAATGCAGCTCTTCAAAAGCCAAGCTGTCTTTTCTCTGCAATAATTCCTCCTCCTGTCTTTTCTCTGCAATAATTCCTCCTCCTGTCTTTTCTCTGCAATAATTCTTCATGTCTGAAATAGAAGATTTGCATCCTTGATTTACTATTTATGGCTCAGATGCTAATTACATGTTTTGTTGCTACTTCTGTGTTGCAAGTTTGGAATGGAGCTCTAATTGCAGGCCGAGATGAAATGAGTGTGGCGCATAATTTTTTATATCTGTCTCACTGAGTCCATCAGTTTTCTGGTTTCAATGAGGCGAGAAGAGAATGTTGTGGACGATTTTCTCGACGTCATATTGTAGCATGTATTATATGTGTAATTGTCATTTTTTATAGATCAGGTACTCTTTTGTATGGTTAGATGAGGTGTTAATATGCAAACATTCACCATTTTTATTTGTTCGGTCTCCCACATCATGCTACTGTTGTAGGCACAGAGTATTTTCACTCATTTATTTTGCAGGTTTATGGAAGTTTTGAGAAGAAGAATATGTATGTTTATGCAGCAATCCAGAGAAATCAGCAGATCTGAATTGGGCACTATGTGTCTAGATGCCCATTTGAAGTAGAACCACTTGGAAGTCATGCCTGATGCGTGGGATGAACAATAAATTTAGTAATGAATATTTGCTTTATTTTGTGACATAAGAGTTGTTGGAGAATAAGATCAAGACTCAAGATTATGGTATGTACTACTCCCTCCGTCCAAAAATAAGTATCTCAAGTTTGGCAAAAAGTGGATGTATCTATATACATCCACTTTTTGCCAAACTTGAGACACTTATTTTTGGACGGAGGGAGTATTTGGTAGTAACTTTGTGAAAGTTATCTATTCTTTTCTCAAGAGTGTGTGTTCACTATTTCTGACCTAAAGTGGTAATGCTATTTTAGTGGATGATAAGTTGATTACCCATGTCTGACGAAGATTTCAGTTGATCTTGTGATGTGTCAAAACCAAATTTTGCTTCATATAAGCTGCAGAGAATGCATTGCTGTGATATTCACATGTATATATTTCATATTGGAGCTGATCAAAGTGTAGTGGTGAGATGTTACTTTTACTGATATTTCCAAAGACCTGATTTCAAAACTGGTATATGTTTTAGTTGCTGATTTTATGGCAAATGCACCTAGAATATTGGACATAATTTGAGAATTGGTCAGAATAAACTATGTGCATGCCGAGGATTTCGATTTGATCAAATGTGAGTTGCAAGCATTCCTGTTATCAGCAAACTACGATCTAGGTAAGAAGAAATGCCCCCTTCGGCACTAAACGGCACAAGAAGGCGCGCAGTTCCTTCTAGCGCATGTCATGTTTAAATAGATGGCTCTATTTATAGTGGATCTAATCTTGCCGCATTGATTGCAATATCATAGGATATGAATATACAATGTGTAATATACATGATCTTGACGTATGCTTAGTTGCTCATGCTGGCTAAGTGTTTTGTATTGACAAACCTGCCATGAATATGCTTCTGGTTTTTCATTCATAATAAAATCTTCATTTATCTCTCGATTATAATGGAGCGAGCGCAGCAACGCGCGCCCTTTCCTTCTAGTAACTATATGAAAGACAAGCGGTTTCGTGAGTTCTCAACGCTCGGGCACTGTTCTAATGAACAGTAGCTACAGTGTTGAACAGTGCCCCGTGGAGGGACTTATTTGTATATTTCCGAAAATCCAGGGCCCTTCCTGCAAAAACACCCCACATTTCCCCTCCCTCATCTCTCTCCCGCCCGAACCCGAGGTCGCCGCCGCCGCCGCCGCTTCGCTCCTCCCCCCACGAATCCAAGCACGCAGGGAGCTCCGCCGCCATCTCCTCTCCATCATCGTCGAGGATCACGTGCCGGGACGCCGCACGCGCGCCGGAATCGACGTCACCGTGCTCGCTGTCCGCCGCCGCCGCCGGTTCTGATTCACGACGAAATCACAGGTCGACCAGATCTTTTCTTGGTTTGCGGAGAGGGCGGGCATGGCGGGACGGTGTGTAGGGCGAGCCCCCATAGCCATGGCGGCGAGCAGCAGCGTGCGGGCGTCGGCGCGTTCGTACGCCTGCAGCGCCGGCACGAGGAGCTCCATGAGGGTGAGCCAGGGGTCGAACAGGACGAGAACCACCCGACGGTCCACGCCGACGAGGTGCTCCACGAGGACAAGGCTTGGGAGACCGCCGTTGCGTTCTTCAGCGACGCCGACTCCATCCTCCGCGCGGCTGTAGGTACAGACGACTCCTTCCTCTCATTCGGGTTCTGCTCATGTTTAGCTGCTGATTCTTGCGGCTACTGCTAGATGTGGTTGCCGTTGCATACTTCGTGTTAGACGTGTTTCCAATAGTTTTTAACAAAGCAATTTGATGTTGCTTTGCTGCTACGCCCTCCAGCTCCAGCACGACAGCACCTCCTCGACCACTGTATTCGGGCTCGACTGACACCGTTATTTTCCTCTTGCAGTCTGCATCGCCGCGTGGGAATCCTCGAGGTCATCGTGTGCTGCTTCCTCTTCTCCGTCTGTTCGCTTTCTTCTTTCGGCTGTTCTAAAAAGGATTTTCTATTTTCGAAGTAGGTTGCTGGACTGTTGTTGCCATGATTAATCGCCAGTGGTCACCGCCGACGTTGCCTTCACGCCTTGGGCGAGGGAGATGTGGCTGATTTGTTGGTCCTAGGGAGTTTTATGCCGTTTATTCTTCTATGGATATGGATACTCCGAGGAGCGCTATTCGCTTTGGTAAATGGCCAGTTGAGTCTTCTCATGGCATATGTCTTTGTTCTGCCCATATTATTGCTTCGTTAATGCTTGCCTAATTGGTTGAATTGTAGACTTTCATTAGTCATTCCTGATCTCACATAAAATACGTCAAATCCAGAACCATAGAAGCTTGCAACACTATACCAAATAGCTCAGAGTTTACAATGATCTTAATAGCCATGGGTCTATTTCGTGTGCTGAGGTAGAACCATAGAAGCGTGCAACACTATACAAATAGCTTCAAAGTTTACAATGATCTTAATAGACAAGGGTTTATTTGGTGTGTTGAGGTAGAACCATAGAAGCGTGCACAAAAGATTACCGTCCGATGGACCAGCCAGTATGTATGAAATAGCTATTTCAATAAAAATAGAAACCCAATTGCCAACTGTTGATTTTACATCTGCGCATGAAAAGACTTTTTAGACAAATGCTAGATGAATCATATTGAGAGGAAGGGTTGCTTAGGTACCATGTTTTTTTCTTCACTAATTGATGCAATTTTGCAGGGAGACGATACATTATTGTGCTGTACCGAAGTATTGTGTGGGATAAATATGCAAGCTGAATTCATGATGTATACTTCCATGATTTGATTGAGATGGATTCATGTACGTCAGTTAGGTTTTAGGTTCAGACTTACATATGGACATGTAGCAATAGCATGGTTTCTTGCTTTTCATGTGGCATGTAATTAATACATGATCTTAGTATTTGTCAACTTTGTAAGTAAAGATGCTTAGCATATTTTTTCCTAAACACTCAAGAAACTGATGGAAAAGTATATTAGCTATTTAATACTTTTGTTCTCTGTGGAAGAATCTTCACAATGATCCAAACTAGCAGTAATACTACACCTGTGCAGAGAGATGTCTTTTATTCTTTGCCTAAAAGATATGGACACTCATTAGCGTTGTCTCCTTGCTTTATTCTTTTGTTTTCAGAGCGCCTGGACTGAATAGGAGTAGCTGTGTGGGAATGTTGATGTGGCCTTGGGGCTCAGGGAAAGTGCATAAGTGGTTTTGGAGTATTACATGGTTATTATGAGTTCACCTTGCATCTCTCTGTTTCTTATAAGTAAAAAAATTCAGTTTTGGTTAGTAAGATCTCACGTGTCTTGGTGCAATTTTTACATAAAAGTTCCTATTTTGCTCCGTAAGGTTTTAGTAAAGAAAAATCCAGCATTACTGCTCATTGTTTGTTGTCAGGTATAATACTACTAACATGCTTTTCTGAAATAGATGACACCTCCTGCGGCCAAGGATGTATCAGCATGCCGCTACTGAATACTTGCTAGAACACTGTCACTAAAGGTCTGCACCTTCTATAGCAACATCAGAGGTTTATACAAAACTGGGTATTGGTTCTTGCTCCAGGTATAGTTAAGAATGCTCTCACCATAATATGATCAGAACAATTGTTAAGGCATATTGTTTCTAAATGTCCGCTATTGGTATTCGAATCCCTGCCATGGTTTGCATGTGTTCAGATGGTTTGGTGCTCTTCTTTCGCTTGAGATGATTATCTATTGTTGTTGTTCAGGGAATACTGTTTGTTTACATTAATGCACATTTTAGTATGAATATGCAAAAAAGATAAAAAGGTTTATTCGCATATGAGGGTGTTTCTGTAGAATATGTTCTACACTTCTACTATAGTTATCCTCTGCCTGTTATTCTCTCTATTCTAATTATGGATGAAACAATCGAAAACTATGATGACACTACATATGCAGTAACTGTTGACTATTGTGTCATATTTACGAGCATTATCATACCGTTGAGCAGGGGTCATAGGACTTGAGCTGATACTGATTTAATGTGGTATATAAAGTTCACAATGGACACTATATCATCCCTATAAGCCTTCATTTGTGGTGAAAATCATGCGCTCAACTCAAATGCAATTTTTCCTAGCTTTTACATGTCGATAGGCTCAATACGCTTTAAAATGTCAGTTTGCTTGAACATGCTAAAAATATCTTTGTTCAGATTTGACAGCTACAGATTCTCAGTTCATAATAACATTCAAAATAAGTTGGCTGCTCCTTCTCATATATTTTTTTCCACATTAGTGGCTTTGAGTAAGAAGGCTATTCGTTTATCCATTACCTTCCAAATTATATTTTGTAGTTCATATCGTCCGAATTCATTTACTCATTACCTTCCAAATTATATTTTGTAGTTCATATCGACCGACAGCGCAACAATTCAAAGATCGAATTATGTCGTGTTCACCGTAAGAAGATCTCGCCTTGCCTATGACGTACTTGCTACACCACAAGGAAATGACCAAGGAGCTACTTCTACAAACGGTACAGCAGTATAGAATCAGAGCCAGCTTCTAAATATCGCTGAAATTTACATGCCGCTTTGGCTACTGAATCTATCTTCTATAAATGTGGCTACTTGATTTATAGGTTTACAAGAGTAGACATCTAAGAGACCAGGACATCAGTACACATGTCAGCAGGAAATGAAAAGGTGTTTTATCAAAGCGAACGGCAGGTCACGCACAATAAGTTTTGTGCAAGATCACATATAAAATAAAGTCATATGTGTACAATTCATATTAGGTTGGTATTATTTGATGTCATTTTGATCATATTACCAGTTGACAACATTTTGTCTCGATTAGTACCTTCCTTTCTTTCCCTCACATAACACTACGAAATTTTGTTTCACCTTCCCGTCAGCTACTTCAAATGACAGACCATCAACAAAAGCTTTCATCAAGGGCGCGACGGTAGTCTATTCTCTAATTCATCTTCTCCGCATACCGTTTCCCATCCAATCCCATGGGTCTTCCTAAGCCTCTCATCTAGATGAACCTGTCGACCTGATATGCGATACAGTACCATCAACAACATACAATGCCAATCAAAACAATCAACAACAGCATACATTGCCAATAAAAACATTCAAAAGAGCCCGCGTGAAATTCCACTAGTAAACATATGTATGCGCCGCGCTTGGGACGCCTGCATGCGTGCCTGTTGGGTGGCAGGGCAGAGGCCGCCACGGCCACCGGCGGCCGGCCGGCCACGTCCACACGCCACCACAGGTAAAGGCGGCTGGGACCCACACGTCGCAGAAATTCTGTTCCGCGCGCGCCGATTCTGTTCGGAAGAACTTGCCGCCGCCGTTGTCTGTGGCGGCTGGCGCCACGTGTCGCCTGGCACGCCTGCCGCCACCAAGGAGGTGGTCCTTTTTGACAAAAAATTCACAGGTGGTACTTTTTGACAATTCATTCGTAACCTTTACCAAAGGAAAAAGTCCAAAACAAACCTTGAACTTGTAGGGTTTAGTTAAATGGAACCTCAAACTTGCAATCCCGAAATCGGCACACCAAACTCTCGAATCCCGGTCTATTTTAAACCTTGGAGCCGTTTGACTTGGAATTTCGCTGACGTGGCTGGTCAAATCAGGTTGTTGACTTGATCCAACGTGGCAGCCAATCTCACTGACAAATGGTCCCACCTGTCATATCCATATTCTTTCCAAGTCTCTTCACAATCACTCCCAAATAGACCCCCTTCTCCATTTAATCTCGCTCTCTTTATCTAGTGTTATCTAGTGCGTGACTGCCATCGGAATAAATCTACTAAAGCCAGCTTTGTAATAGTAGCCGTACGTACCTAGCTAGCTTCCGATCAAATCAATCAGCATCTTACCTAGGCGTGTGGTGTGGGCATGGCGGCGGGAGTCAGCTCAAGCTCGGCCCTGGTGGAGGAGCGTGCAGCTAGCGGTAGCGCGTGGCAGAGAGGTGGACCACAACCAGGGATGTAGTTTCCCATGGCGACCCGGAGACCGGAATCACATGCAGCGACAGCGTGCCGCGGCGGACACGGTGTGTGCGTGCAGCCGGGACCTCGCCGCGCATCTGTCGTTGCAGCCGAGACCTCGCCACGGCGGATGAGTGCAGCTGGGACCTCGCCGACCGTTGGAGGAGATTGAGAAATATTAGAACGGCCGGGGAAGGGGATGACTATGACAGGTAGGTCCACGTTGTCAGTGAGACTGATAGTAGCCCGGTCGGAATTGTTGCTTTCCCGGTATGCCAAACGGCTCTAAGGTTTAAAATAGACTGGGATTCGAGAGTTTGGTGTGCCGATTTCGGGGATTGCAAGTTCGAGGTTTGATTTAGCTAAGCCCTACAAATTCAAGATTTGTTTTGGACATTTTCCTTTACCAAACGATCGAGACGGCGAGCGCGCGTGTTTACTCCGTTTTGGCACGGTTTGGCGCATTCTGACAAACAAATATTAACATCACCCAAAATGCAACTCACCTTCGACTTGGGCTAACGGGATCCATACACGTGTCCTCCACGCGTAGGACGTCGGCACTACCATACCGTGCGCACGATGGGGACGGAAGAGGCTACACATTTCTGCGCCGGAGTCGCAGCAAGTAACATCGTAGTTTCCATTTCAAGCCAGAGCGAGCGAGAGTTCTTAGAGAGTCATGACGGCCGTAGTAGTACTAGCACCACCACCCAATCCCATCGTGAGGCTCCACACGCTACGGCCCCAACCTCGCCTCGCCTTTCTCCAAAGGTACTGTTCTATCCTCCAATGCTCCTCCAGTCTTGGATTCGATTCCTCCCTCTTCTCTTCTCTCACGTTCCTGTTTGATAATCCAAATCGATTCGCTTGCTCGGGCTGCAGCTCCTCCAATGTAGCCCCGTCGCTAACTGGCATGTCGTCGTCGTCGTCCGATCCGTCGCTGGAGACGGTGGCGCCTCACGCGCCCGTCACGAGCGAGCGGAGGCTCAACCCCGACCTGCAGGAGCAGCTTCCCAAGCCATGTACGTATCCCCTATCTCCCGTTATTTCTCTGGTTCAGATTGGGTTGGCCGCTACCTGCTTCTGCTACTGCCCCTTCATCGGCTAGCCTGAAGAATGTTTTTTTCTGGTCAAAGAGCCGTGACTCGAAACCGTTATATATTTTTGTTCCATGCTCAACTGATCTGCACGCATTGTTCACTACTAGTACCACCACGATTCCATCTCAAGTGAATTAGTAGCAGGGTCGCATCCCATGTATATGCAGATCTCGCAATCCTTAATCTTCATTTCCTGTCTCTCTGACTGAGCTGAGCTCGCATCCGATGTATATGCAGATCTCGCAAGAGCCATGGCGGTGGTGGACCCGAGCCACCCGGAGGGAACCAAGGGACACCCGTGGTATGAGCTTGCTCCAGCAGCACGTCGCCTTCTTCGACCACAACGGCGACGGGATCGTCTACCCATGGGAGACGTTCCAAGGTGACCTCACGCCACTGCTCGTCTCTGTATCCTCTGAGACTTTGACACTTTTGTAGTATCAGTCCAGTGTTTCCCGTTTTGGACAAGCAGTCAGATTATGAAATCGCACTCCTGTTTCTTTTTTTCCCGATGAGGTTAGAGTCCTCTCCGGCAGCTTGAAAGAACGATTACTTCTGCAGCTGTGATTAATATTAGTATTGTTTGGGGAACACCTCCTCCCTTGCTATTTCAGGCATGCGAGCAATGGGGTTTGGGTTCTCTCAGTCCTTAATTGGCTCCATATCCATCAACCTCATCATGAGTTATCCTACTCAACCGGTAAGCAAGCCAGCAAGGCCTCTTGACACACACGATTTCAATAACACAAGAATATGAAACACACGAGATTGCAAGTCATGCTCCTCTAGGCTCGACGCAAGAGATTGCACTATTTAGGTACTTCACTAGCAGGAACTATTCTCCTACAGTCTAATCAGAGGATCATCAGACGAAGAATCCATTTGCTATTCTAATATTCTGGTCGGTGAAAAAATACACTAGCGATTGATTGGCCACGGGCAAGTAGAAGTTTCTCTTTCTTGGAACAGAGCTGACCTTAGGGGTGGTAGCTGCCCGTCCCGGCTCCTTTCCACTTTCAACAAATAGAGAAATCTCCGCTAGGCTAGAAGTGGTTGGTCAAGTGTGAGTCACGCTGGGGCAGGTAGACTCATTTTAATAGCAATACTCAGATCAATGGAAAATGGAAGTTTCTAAAATTGTTGAAGGCGGATTAGCAAGGGAATGAATCCGATGAAGTTATCCGCCGCTAGAATAAAAAGAGAGGGGGGGGGGGGGGGGGCTGTATTTCTATGTAGCACATGTGACGTACCATCCTACCACGGAGCACATGATCCACACTCAATAAATCGAAGAAATTCATTCTAGTGGTTGGTGAGGCGGGTAGCGCCGATCGCTATTCTATATCAGCGGACCCAACCCTTCCTTGCATTAATTACATTTCATCTCCGGGCCCGCTCTGATACCGGTATAGGTTGGAGTTAACAAAAAAATTCTATAAAATATAGTGCGAATAAAATCGTATAATTTTTTTGCGTTGGATTAAATCCTACATATCAATACAACCAACGTTGGAAATAAAATCATAAAGACTGCAATCCTACAAATTGCCTATGAAATCCTACAAATCAAACGGATCCCTCATTATAGTCTCCCAAATCTAACTAGCGCGACTCATATTTTAGCAATTGTTACTTTTTCTCTAATCTCAAATGAATGATCTTATGCGTTTGTTAATGCATATGGACTTGGGAACATAGGAGTGGAAAGATATATCACTTCCATTAGGCTCAGATTGCGGTTGCTGTGCTGAACTGCATTGAACAGTAGAATTTGGTCAGTTAGGACGGATTTTCCTGGTTACATCTTAATATGAGGTGGTTCCTAACTTCTTGAAAGACTGTATATATTACTAGACTAGAAATGTCATTTAAGAAAGTAACACTAATGCCAAACGAAGCCTTAATTTGGGACACATGAATTAATTAATGTACTTTTTTTGCATTGTAGGGATGGATACCTTCCCCTCTTCTCTCAATCGATATAGAAAACATCCACAAGGGCAAGCATGGGAGTGATTCTGAGGCATATGATACCGAAGGGAGGTATGCTTGCAAAATGCACTTGCAGCTGTCTAGTCACCCTTTACTGCAGAAAAATAAAAAAATATTATCATGTCAAATATGAAATTCCTAACGAATTTTTCTTACTCTCTGCATAGATTTGATCCATCAAAATTTGATACTATATTCAGTAAGTTTGGTCGAACTCAGCCAAATGCTTTGACAGAAGATGAGATTGACACCATGCTCGAAAGCAACCGTAATATGTATGATTTTCTGGGCTGGTAAGTGCAATGCTGAATTGGCAATACTCTTTGCTCTTTGTTACTTTTTTAACTGCTCTTTGGTACTTATTTTCTGTTTCTTAGAAAATTCTGATTCAGTTTTCAAAACTTTTTCCTAGAAAGGCATATAGTTACTCGATACACAACACTTATAATAGTCTCCTTCCATGTATTATTAGTTCTGCAAATTGTGTCCATTGGAAGGGTGCCCTTGAAAATTAATACGTATTTTAGGAACGTGGATTTGTGGCTCCTTGAGCTTGGTTAAAAAGATTAAAAAATTCCAAAAAACAATTTCTTAGATACATACATATGTTCTGTCTATATATATATATATATATATATATATATGCAAACTTTCTGTAAAAAAATTGTACATTATAATTCGGGCTACACGAAAATGACATATTTGTGACTAATTAAGAAGGAAAAAACTCGTTTTATCCTGACAT
The DNA here is from genome assembly GCA_947311845.1 of Poa pratensis. Lineage (NCBI taxonomy): Eukaryota > Viridiplantae > Streptophyta > Magnoliopsida > Poales > Poaceae > Poa > Poa pratensis. The sequence continues at coordinate 33,073,007 of CAMZMU010000054.1, forward strand.
GTGCCTTTTTTTGCGTAGATCACAAATGATAATATATTTCGACAAAACTTGTGTCATACATACTAGATGTGTATATGTAGTTGTTTACTTTTTTTCAGAAATTTTTGGAGAACTAAAAATATCGTTTTTGAGTTTTTGAAAAAAACGAGGTCACCGGAGCTCAGGAACAACACCGAGTTATCAATACGCGTTGAAAAGTAATATGTGAATATACTTATCACCCATGTTCACACAGGGGCGCTGCCAACTTCGAATGGAAGCTACTGTACGAAGTGGGAAAGGATGAAGAAGGTCTTTTGAAACGCGAAATCGTCAGGGGCGTCTTTGACGGCAGCCTCTTCGAGCGGCTGCAGGACAGCAAGAAATCTTCCTGAATTGTTTTTTCAGAGCAGTGTGTTGTCAATGCAACATCTTCATTTGAAAAGCCTTTCCCGTCTTAGTTTGTGAGTTATAATACGTCGCATAAAAGGTGTTTAATCCGTTCACGCCTTCACGGCCTCCTGTACAATTTTGTTACTAGCATTCTACTATATATAAAGGACGGAGGAATCCGCTGCCTGTCATTCGTCCACGTCGCTGCCAAACGACAGCCGTCAGATCGCCGATATGGACGGCCCAGATGGCTCCACGTCGCCCCCAAACCCGCCCGGTACTGTAGCTATGATTTTTGACCAACCACAGAACGCCACGTCGCCCCGGTCACCGGCCGGTGACCCTCCTGCACGATTTTTGACGCGCGCACTTTGCAGAAAACCCCCGCGGAAGGACCTCAACGCAAATTGGTAGAACGTCGAGGTTTTTTCTGCAAAATCATCCACGGGCTCTCTCCTCCCCCGCGCGCCGCCGTGGTCGCCGCGGCCGCCGGCGCGCCATCCCGCCGCTCCCCGCCAAATCTCTTGCCACAGGAAGGTGCGCCGTCACCGGATCTACCACCTCGCCGGTGGTCGGACGCCGGAACGTCGCCAGGCCGCCGGAATCGCCTCCGCCGCGTCCGCCCCCTTCCGCCGCTTCCGCGAGTCGCCGGCGCCGCTCCGGTGATCCGAAACGGGCGGCGCCGCCACTCGCGTGCTCCCCGCGTCCGGGCGCGTCGGCCGCGCTAAGCGCTTCCTGTAACGCCCCCGTTCGCCGCCGGCGTCGACGGCGCCGCCGCGGGCGTTGCCGGCCGCATTTGCCCCTGTGACGTCATCACGACGTCACAGTGGGGCCGCCATGTCAGATTTTAAAAAAAAATCCTAAATTATTCATGTACTTTCAAAAAAATTCTACACAATTTAAACCAATAATTTCAATATGTCCACAACAAAAAACGATAAATATGTCAAAGTGGTTACATAAAAATAAACACGCCCGACCAAAATTCAAATTCCAAATTGCCATGTGTCTTCCAAATTTGTTTTTTCATATACGCCAAAAGAAATTCAAATGTGTCAAACTATTCCAAAACGTATGACTTCCGAATTTGAACAATTCTCGAAATGCGGACAATTTTTGAATTCGAACAAATTTTACGGTTGAATAGATCAAAAAAAAAAATAGCCCACGGGCGCGGCGGAGTCCGCGCTTACTCCCCTAGTATGGTAGTACAGGTGTACAACAAAGGTGAACCATGGAACTTGTAATGTGCACTCATGAATCATCCTAACCTCACATAATGTTTGGAAGATCCCTTACCTCGCATAATGTTGGCCTATTTTTTTTCTTATTATCGTGCAAATGCTTTCATCCAAACTTTCATATATTTTTTGTGTTTCAAGAGAGAGATCCGAACTTTGTTATGAAGGCCGGCGCAGTTGGTATGTTAGCCGATCACGCCAAAAGCATGAAACGGGACAATGCATGGATACCAGAGTGGCGGTGCCAGAACCTGAAGGTTGTGTTGTCATTTTAAAACTGTGATGTCAGATACATGTATTTTTTACTAATTTTATAATTTTTTCTTCATGATTTATGCTTGTATACAAATAATTTATCTAAAACCTATGTGGTCAATTGACCACACAGCTCTCAATGCGGCTTCACCACTGATGGATACTATATATCAGAGTCTTTTTATTTTGCTGGATCAGATGACAAGGAAATACCCACACGATTTGCAGCGGAAATCGTCCCTTTAGAAACTATATTGTGTAAATAAAAAATATAAAGGTATGATACATTATGTTAATATCGACGCGGATCTGGTGCCATGGGGATAGTGGTGCATAGGGTGCCCACAGTTGGATAAAACAATCATGTGCTCGGTGCTCCCTAGATGAATCCACGCTTAGCAAAACTGTTTGTGCATGCAACAGCAGGGCAGGTTCCGTCTATTTTCTTGTCTCATGCATGGGTTGCCGTCCACACCCATTACACAATTCCACCACACCCATTACACAATTTCACCACATCCATTAGACAATTCTAGTGGTGCAAACCTGAATGCATTGCGTGAAAGCAGTGTACGAAAAAGAGGCAGTACAACTTAATTAAAGTTCAATAGTACGGACAGCCGGAACATAAAAACCCATGAACACATAGTTCTGAGTTCGTCCAAATTGTGATGGTGACAGTCTCTTAGAGAAGCTCCGTACCCAATCTTTTTAGGTTGGGAGGATCTGCATTTTCAGTCAGCAAATTAGTGGGTTATTAACATTAGGTACCGATGGTTCCACGTGAATTTTAACTGAATTTTGTAGGAACCAGTCCAACTAAATAAATATAAAATTAAAATATTTAACAGGGAGACAAAAAAGTTCAGAGTAAGAAAGCAAACACTGACACGGTCCACCACCACACGCAACAATTCTATATCCATGTACACCTCAAGGAGATGGAAATTGTTAAAGGACACGGTCCACCACCATGCAACAATTCTATCCATGTCATGTAGCAATATGTAAAGGAGATGGATATGAGAGAGAATGATATATCACGCATGCACACAACAATTATCTCCATGCATTTTCGTGCTCTCGGTGTGACGCCGTCAAAATCTGCCGTTTTCATTGGAATCAATCTTGTGCTCCCTATAGTGGATCCAATGGTTGGACGTGGGTGCACCACTACCCCATGGCACCCCACTATTTTGCATGTTAATATTATGTAAAGTTATATGTTCCGCTGCCCTTTCCGCCGACAAGTTGGAGAATTTCTGAAGAATCGCACAGTACTCGGATCCGAGCATTCTGCCAATCTGTCGACTGTCATGAGCAATGAAATCTGCTTTCGTCTACAATCATGAATAGGAGGAGAAACGAACAAAATGGTACTCCCTCCGATCCATATAAGTGGGTACAACTTTGTCTACATACACATGTATCTAGTCTAAATACTTAACTAGATACATATGAATTTAGACAAATCTATACCCACTAATATGGATCGGAGGAAGTACGTTCGTGAAGGATCAGCAGGGCATGTCACGCACACCTAACGTGAAAATGCTGCTAGCTACGGGTTAGCACGCATGGTTTGCATCGGTAATCGCCTCCCAGCTTGACGGAGACCTCCTCTGCAAGTCTGCATCTGTATGGTCTTCTCAAAGTGTGCTTTTTCTTTTTCCTCTTCTCCTCTTCTTCTTAGCCCTTGAGAGTCCACCGTCTGCGCCGCCCGATTCCGGCCGCTCTCGCCGTCGGTGCTTGCGCCGGCTGGTGCAGAGATGTGCTAGGGTGCCGGCCCGCCTTGTGTATTAGTAGATCTAGGTTTTGCTTTGCCCTTTGTGGAGCCTGGCATATGCCGTCCCTCTCCTTCTTTTTCGGTTGCTTTCCGGCGATTCGCGACGGCGCCGGAGGCGGAGCTTCTCTGTTTTGCAGGTTGGATTCAAGGTGGTTCGCCGGCAGAGCTGCTGAAGATCAAAGCCGTTTCAATAAATCCGTTCGCCGTATCACTTGCTTTGCATCGAAGTGGAGCTTTTCTTCTCTGGCTCGCCGTGGTGGCGGGAAGTGGATGAAGCGATTCTCCGCTGTGAAGTGGTTCGTGCTGCAGAAAAGTGATCAACACGTGGTGGACAAGATTGCCGCTGCGTTCTATGGCCAAGACGGTGGCCGTTCATCAACCTCCATGGCGGAGGCCCTCGCGATTTGGCGCCGGAGCTCGGTGTCTCGTAGCGGCCAAGTGATTCGTTCCCGGCTGCGGCGAGATTGCCGGCGTCCGATCGTTCGCCGGCAGGGAGAGACCGAGTGCAACACTGTGCTCCGATCTCGGCGTTCGCGCGGCTGGAGATCGCCGGCGGCGGAGTAGACGTAGGACTTGATTGCTTTTCTATCTTTAGTTCTAAGGTCTGTTTTGTAAAAGTGCAGGGCCTTTCTTCGAATTTCAGGTCTTTCTGGGCAATAGTTGTAAAAGGCCTTTGTAAAATTTGTACCCGCCACCTGAGTTATAAAAATGCAGCACTGGGTCCTTGGACCCCAAACCTTGTACAAAAAAAAAAAAGGTTTCCTCAACAAAGAAAATTATCTGTTATGGGGTCAGACGTTAAGCTAGCTGTCGATTTGTTTCATCTTTCATGTACCTTCGAGACCGCGCGTACGTGTTCACTTCATTTTGGCATGGTTTGGCGCATTCTGACAACACATTTTCACACCACCTTCGACTTGGGCTAACTGGCATACACGTGTCCTCCACGCGTAGGACGTCGACGGGAAGAGGTACCCATTTCCGCTCAGACACATCGTAATAGTTACCATTTCAAGTAGTAACGGAGAGAGCGAGCGTTCTTCTTACGGTAGTGCCATTTGCACTTTCCGGCATGACGGCCCTATTAGTACTGGCACCACCACCCATCGGGAGGCTCCCCACCACTCTGCGCTGAGTGCGCTCCCACCATCGCCTCACCTTTCTCCAAAGGTAATGTTCTATCCTCCAATGCTACTGCAGCATTGGATTCGTCCTATCCCTCTTCTATTGCGTTCCTGATCGATAATCCAAATCGATTCGCTTGTTCGATCTGCAGATCCTACAAACTCGGCCCGCTGCGAGTAACAGCCATGTCGTCTTCGCCGTCATCGCCCGATCCGTCGATGGAGACGGTGGCGCCCCACGCGGCCGTCACCAGCGAGCGGAGGCTCAACCCCGACCTGCAGGAGCAGGTTCCCAAGCCATGTACGTTTCCCTTGATTTCCCTCCAAGGTTTCTCTGCCTAGCACCTAGCTAGATATCTCCCGTGCTTTCTTGGGTTGGCCGCTACATGCTTCTGCTACTGCCCCTTCATTGGCTAGCCTGAAACTGAACGCTGTTCTTTTTTGGTCAAAGAGCCGTGACTCGAAAGCGTTTAATATTTTTTGTTCTCCGATCGACTGATCTGTATGCATTGTTAATCTCAAGTGAATTAGCAACAGGACTACTATACTTTTCCTGAATTTCCTGTCTCTCTGACTGAGCTGAACTCGCATCTCGTATATACAAATGCAGATCTCGCGAGAGCCATGGCGGCGGTGGACCCGAGCCACCCGGAGGGAACCAGAGGGAGGGACACCCGTGGCATGAGCGTGCTCCAGCAGCATGTCGCCTTCTTCGACCGCAACGGCGACGGAATCGTCTACCCATGGGAGACTTTCCAAGGTGATGTGACGCCACTGCTCGTCTCGCTATCCTTTGACAATTTTGTAGTACTCGGTATCAGTCTATAGCGTTTCCCGTTTTGGACAAGCAGATATGATATCCCACTCCTGGTTTTTTTGTCCGATGATCTTAGATTCTCTCCAATGAAAGAACGATTACTTCTGCAGCTGTGATACTTTTTTTTGGGACATCTCCTTTGTTATTTCAGGCATGCGAGCAATAGGGCTTGGGTTCCCTATATCCTTAGTCACCTCCCTATTCATCAACCTCATCATGAGTTATCCTACTCAACCGGTAAGCAAGGCCTCTTGACACACACGATTTCAATAACACAAGAATATGAAACACACGAGGTTGCAAGTCATGTCCCTCTCATTCTTACATGGTTGAATTTTCACCCTCTGATTAGATTGTAGGAGAAAAAATCTAAGAGGTTGGAGTCAAACGATTTTTTTTGTATAAATATAGTGCAAACAAAACCTTAGAAAAAAAATCTGTTGGATTAAATCCTACATATCAATACAACCAACCTTGGAAATAAAATCATAAGGACTACAATCCTACAAATTGCCTATCGAAAATCCTTCAAATCAAACAGATCCCTCATTAAAGTCTCCCAAATCTAACTACCGTGACTCATATTTTAGCAATTGTTTCTTTTTCTCAAATCTCAAATGAATGATCTTATGTATTTGTTAATACATATGAACTTGGAAACATAGGGGTGAAAAGATATATCACTTCCATTAGGCTCGGTTTGCGGTTGCTGTGTTGAACTGCATTGAACATTATAATTTGGTCACTTAGGACGGATTTTCCAGGTTAGACCTTAATATGAGGTGGTTCCAACTAACTTCTTAAAAGACTGTATATACTATATTAGTAAATAAAAGCACTAGAAATGTCTTTTAAGAAAGTAACACCAATGCCAAACGAAGCCTTAATTAGGGACATATGAGTTAATGTACTCTTTTTGCAATGCAGGGATGGATACCTTCCCCTCTTCTCTCAATCCATATAAAAAACATCCACAAGGGCAAGCATGGGAGTGATTCTGAAACATATGATACCGAAGGGAGGTATGTCTGCAGAAAAATCACAATTTTATTACCATGTCAAATATGAAATTCCTAATTAGTTTGTCCTACTCTCTGCATATATAGGTTTGATCCATCAAAATTTGATGCTATATTCAGCAAGTTTGGTCGAACTCAGCCAAATGCTTTGACAGAAGATGAAATTGACACCATGCTCAAAAGCAACCGTAATATGTATGATTTTCTAGGCTGGTAAGGGCAATGCTGAATTAGCAATACTCTTTGCTCTTTGTTACTTTTTTTCTGAACTGCTCTTTGGAACTTATTTTCTATTCCATCTTAGAAAATTCTGATTCAGTGTTCAAACCTTTTTCCTAGAAAGGCATATAGTTACTCGATACACAACACTTGTAATAGTCTCCTTGTAAGTATTTGTTAGTCCTGCAAGTTGTGTCCATTTTAAGGGTGATCTTGAAAATTAATATGTGTTTCAGAAACGTGGATTTGTCGCTCCTGAGCTCCAATGAGCTTGGTTTAAAAATAATAATTAAAACACTCCAAAAACAATTACGTAGGTACATACACATGTTCTCCATATATTTTCAAACTTTCGATAAAAGCATAGTATGTTATATTTTGAGCTACACGAAAATGACAAATTTGTGACTCTAAAAAGGTTTTTTATCCCCACATGTGCCATTTTTGCGTAGATCAAGATTGATAATATATTTCGACGAAACGTGTCATACATTCTAGATATGTATATGTAGTTGTAAATTTTTTTCCATAAACTTTCTAAGACCTAAAAATGTCGTTTTTCAATTTTTGAAAAAACAAGGTCACTGGAGCTTAGGAACAACATCGATTTTTCAATACGCGTTGAATAGTAATATGTGAATATACTTATCACCCATCTTTTTCACACAGGGGCGCTGCCAACATCGAATGGAAGCTACTGTACAAAGTGGGAAAGGATAAAGAAGGCCTCTTGCAACGTGAAATCGTCAGGGGCGCCTTCGATGGCAGCCTCTTCGAGCGGCTGCAGGACAGCAAGAAATCTTCCTGAATTGGTTTTTCAGAGCAGTGTGTTATCAAATACAACATCTTCATTTGAAAAGCCTTTTCCTTCCTTAATTTGTGAGTTATATACGTCGAATAAAAAGTGTTTAATCCGTTCACGGCGGCCTGTACATTTTTGTTACTAGTATATGGTAGTACAGGTGTACAACAAAGGTGAACCATGGAACTTGTAATGTGCACTCATGAATCATCCTAACCTTACACAACTTTTGTAGACGATACCTTACCTCGCATAAGAGGCGTGTTTTTTTTTCTTAATAGTCGTGTAAATAATTTCAGCTTGATGCATCGATCAATAGTTAAACGTTGCAAGATGCTAGCATTTTATTATTATTTAAGATGCTAGCAAATTAACGTAAGAAACGTTTGGAAAATCATCATTTCCTAAATCTTTAATGAAAAGGCAGAGCAAATTAATTGTACTGGAACTAACTGGATCAAGACACTAGCGCGGATACCCATGTAACCACCCGGCCTTCTCATACTAGCGAACTTGTTGCAGCTGGAGGAGATGATTTTTTTTTCCAAAAAAGGGGGTGCGGATCCCGGCTTCTGCATCAAAATGATGCACCCAGCCATCCGCAATTATTAATAATCAAAGGTTTCAAAGTTTATAGTTCATGGATCACTCAAAGTGGATACAAAGATTAGCCACTTAAACAACAAAGTACTAAACATCAATTCTTCTAGTATGTTGCCATCCAGCCCGGCAGAAGATAGTCCGTACGATCGTCATCATGCGGGTACATGTATCCATGAGACCACGCTAATCTACAGGAAGAAGGTACGACCACAAACGGATCGCTGATCTACAGGAAGAAGGTACGACCACAAACGGATCGAATAAACCGCCATGTTGATAACCTGCAAAAATGAGAAGTTTTTTTTTGTTAAAGACGATATCATTACGGCAGTTCCAAATAGCCCAAAGTATGGCCGCAACACCAATTTTAATTCGAACTTTGGTTCCCTTATCTATCCCATTCAACCATGATCCAAACATATTTGTTACACTAGCTGGTGGGTACACATTGAACGTAAAGTGCACTAGCCTCCAAATGTCTAGCAAACGTGCACGAAATAAGCACATTCTCAACAGACTCATCTGAATCACAGAAAACGCATTTCTTGCACCAAATCCAATGTCGTTTAGCCAAGTTATCCTTAGTTAATAACTATTTTCTGTTTAGAAACCACAACAAGATTTTTATCTTCAAATGAATTTTTAATTTCCACAAGTATTTTCTCAATTATCTCGTATGTCCATTAAGCAACTCCAGGTAATATAATTTAACCGAAAACACCCCATTAGTTGTGAGACTCCATTTGAACCTATGTGGTTGATCTACAAGATTGACTCGCATTAGTCTTCTACTAGATGTAACCAAGTAGTTCTATTATTTCCAGTAAGAATTCTTCTAAATGGTAGATGTATAGGGACTGAATTAAGAACATCAACCACTGTAGCATTTCTGTTTGAAGTTCTACCATACAAATTAGGATATTCATTCGCTAATGAAATATGTCCTAACCAATTATCTTCGCAAAATCGAGCTTGCTCACCATTACCAAGATGAATTCTCTGCGATAAAAAAGTCATTCTTTACCTTCATTAAACCTTTCCAGAAAGGTGACTCAAAAGGTTTTGTTTGTACCTATGATAACGTCTTACCACCTAAATACTTATTAGTTAATATCTCTTGCCATACACCTTCTTCATTTATCAACTTATACAGCCACTTACTTAATAGACATTTATTCTTATTTTCTAGAACCGCAATACCAAGATCCCATTGTTCCTTCGGTCTACACACAATATTCCATTTTATTAGTCTATATTTTCGCTTCAGTTGATCACTTTGCCAAAAAAAAATCTTGAACGGTAGTAATCCAATCTTTTACGTACCCCTTTGGGTACTTCAAAGAAAGAAAGTAGAAACATTGGTAAACTTGTCAAAAATGAATTTATTAGCACAAGACGATCTCCTCCGTGTGATAACATCCTGGCCACCCATGAGGCTAATTTATTTCTCAAACCGATCCTCCACAGTCTTCCATTCCTTGTTTAACAATTTTCTATAGTGTATTGGAATCCTCAAATATCTAAAAGCCAGAGAACCTATCTCACAACCGAATATGTGTCGATACTCCTCTTGACTGTCCTAAGCTTTTCAAAAACAATACAACTCACTTTTGTGAAAATTAATTTTCAATCCCGATAGTTGCTCAAAAAAGGCCAATATTAATTTCATGTTCACGGCCTTTGCAATGTCGTGCTCCATGAACAATATTGTATCATCCGCATATTGTAGGATTGAAACACCACCCTCTACAAGATGAGGGATTAAACCTCCAACCTAACCATCCTCCTTGGCTCTAGCAACTAAAATTGCCAGCATGTCCGCAACTAAGTTAAAAAGAAGTGGTGACAAAGGATCTCCTTGTCTTAACCCCTTTAGTGTTTGGAAGTAATGACAGATGTAATAATTAACTTGTATTCCCACACTCCCTCCCTGAACAAATCGAGCAATCCATTCACACCACTGAGGTGAAAAACCTTTCATGCGTAGGACTTGTTGAAGAAAAGAGCAATTTACCTTATCATAAGCCTTTTCAAAATCTATTTGAAAAGCACTCGGTCAATTTTCTTTCTATGAAGTTCGTGGATCCTCTCGTGAAGCACCACCACTCCCTCTAGGATATTTCGGCCTGGTATGAAAGCTGTTTGGGTGGGACGAACCACCCTACTAGCTATTGAGGTTACCCTATTCGTTCCAACTTTGGTGAAAATTTTAAAACATTCAGTAAGAAAATGGGTCTATATTGCTCTATATGACTAGCATCTTCTTTTTTGGGCAACAACATAATGATACCAAAGTTAAGCTTAAATAAAGGCAAGTTTCCGTCTCGCAACTGAGAAAACATTGCCATTAAGTCAACCTTGATAATGTTCGAGAATTTTAGATAAAACTCCGCTGGGAACCCGTTTGGTCCTCGAGATTTATTATGTTCCACTTGGTTAATAGCTTCGTATACCTCCTTCTTCTTAAAGGGCTGTGTCAAAATGATATTCTCCTCATGCGAAATCTGAGGCATATCGTTAGTTACATCCTCATCCATTGAAAAATTATTCGGAACCGGTGATCCAAACAAAAAAAATTAATATTTAGAAATGAAATTTTTTAGGTTTACTGGCCCACTATTGTACCGTCGTGATGCTCTAATTGAAAAATCTTTTTATTCCTATGTTTCATATTCGCAATGATGTGAAAGTATCTCGTATTACTTCCACCTTCTTGGATGTATTTTACTTTTTCTCGCTGTGCCCATTTGGATTCTTCATCCCTTTTAGGTTTTGCGAGACATTCATCCGCATCTTTTTTGCAGTCCGCTCAGGTGTGTTTAAAGGAGTGTTTTCAGCCTTAATGTCTAGCTCATTAATTAGCAATGAAAGTTTATCCGCGGTTTTTTATATTCCCCACTCAGAGACTTAGCCCAACCTCTCAAAAATTGTCTTGAGTGTCTTATTTTATGCTGCCATTTTTTCACTGGGGCGTTTCCAGTTTGAACCGAGGTCCACTCCTTGTTAATCAATTCATAAAAGCCATCCTGGAGCATCCAAGACAACTCAAATGAAAATGTCTAGAATTACCTACATGTGCCTGATCCCCTGAGTCCAACAACAAAGGGGTATGATCAAACCTGTTCGAGTCAAAGCATGAATAGTTACTAACGGAAATATTTGCTCCCACTCAACACTAGCCAGAAATCGATCCAACTTCTCAAAAGGTAGTGTCTCCATTCTACTAGCCCATGTATATTGTCTCCCTGACATCTGAAGTTCCTTTAGGCTTAAGCTTAATCACGTGACAGTTATTGCGACGGCCTTCTATGAGGCAGATCGACTACTGCGACATGTGACAACGCCTTCTATGAGGCAGATCGACTACTGTGACATGTGACAGAGAAATCCGGGCACTTGACCTCGACTTGCGGCTCCCATTTGAAACTTTGACCTCGAGCCACCGCCATGGACTAGGATTTGTGGCCTTCTGACACACTACTACACCCTGGCGCTTGCCCGAATCATGTCAACCGTCCCCACCCTTTCGCTGAGAGATCATATGTCATATGTGCGGGATTTGGATCCTGAAAGGACATATTTTATGTCCCCCATGATTTTGTGTGTTAGGCAACAACATAGGAAATATCTAATATCATGTTAAGTGGTGCAGGAATTAAAAGAAATATTTATACTTTGCATCGAAACATTTGTCAAGAAAAAGGAGATTGCAATATGTCTGGCAAGGCCGGAGTCTCCGGCCTCAGGGGTGCTCAGGGGCCGGAGTCTCCGGCCCATCAGGTTTTACTACGAAGCAAGCAACACGACGGCACTCTATGCCTTGAGGCCGGAGTGGATACGGAGTGACCCCGGAGTCTCCGCCCAAGCCGGAGTCTCCGGCCCTCCAGGACCGGAGTCTCTGGTCTAAGTGGACTCAACGGCTACAATTCTGGAGGGGTATAAATACCCCTCCACCTACCTCCAGCCAAGTAGCTCGCCCCAAATTGAAGTCACAATTATTGCAAGCTCAAGAATCACTAGATCTCCCAATCCCTCCACCCAAACTCGTTGATCTTTGGAGGATTGAAGGAGAAGGCCCGGATCTACTACTTCACCAAAGCGTTCTTCATTTCCCCCTCATTCACTTGAGGGATTCGAGCCTAGGGTTTCCTCTAGGAAAACCTAGGCATCTTATTGTACTTACTTGCTTGTTACTTTTGTGTAGCAGGTGTTGTGGTGCTTGGGAGCCCCCAATCCTTTTGTGGGTTGAGCCTCAAGTTTGTTGTAAGGGCTCCGGATTCCACCTTGAAAGATTCCGATAGTGGAAGGTGAACCGAGCTTTTGGGCAAGGTTCATCGGAGAATAGGTTGAGGCCATTTGTGGCGTTTGAGTTTGAAACTCACACCCCTCCAACGAGACGTACTCCCTAAAAAGGAGAAACTCGGGAATACATCCTTGTTTCCGCGTGCTTCCCGTTCGGTTACTCCTTACTCGCTAGCTCTTACTTGTATCGTGCTTAGTCTAGTGTTAACTTGTCATATAGTAAATTCACCGTAGTTGCATATCTAGAGAATTTACCTTTGTGTCAAGCCTAAATTCGAAAAAGAGCCAAAAATTGAGTTGCACCTATTCACCCCCCCCCCCCCCCCCCCCCCCTCTAGGTGGCCATACCGATCCTTTCAAGCAGTCTATTTGTCATGGATATTGCAGTATACTAAATTTTTTCCCATTAACAATCCTCGATCCTTCTTATCTCCCATGCGCCATGCTATTGTGGCCCACCTTCGCGACATAAAGAGAAGGCGCCATAATCACAATGCCGCTAGCATACATGGGAAGCAAAAAGCGAGAGCCGAGATCTGCAAACATGTCGCCGCGTTACCCACAAGGGTTGTCGTCGTCGCCCGCTGCCCCTCAACACCCGTGGCAACTAACTGTATAACAATAGGTTTGACCCAAAGAGATGTTGGGCAAATCCAAGTCTATCTTCTGCAAACAAAAATTGGCCAGAGATTTCAGAGAAATTTCATCACAGGTGGCACATGTAACCTCTTCACGTGGCATTCCAGGGTGGCGTGATTATGTACAATAGTTGTGATCTTTACTAAATTTTTCTCCGAGCCAAGATAATGTATTAAGGGTTGTGCTAGCCGTCGGTCGGGTGACCAGGAGAGGAAAAAATCGGTCATATCCCACAAGAGAGCGGACCTACATCTTTCACAACAAAATCCTCCTCTTGTAGCAAGAAAATATACTATTGCAACAAATCGCTGCAACGATTTTTAAAAGATATACAAATAATGCAACAAGTTTTGTGACATTACAAAATAGTAACGCAGCAAAAAGTGCTAGTAAGATTATACAACCGTATAAAATAGTTTCACATCATTTTGAAAAGAATAATGCAAGAAAAAGTGGTTACGCAGAAAGGTGTTACAAAACCATGCAAAAAAAGATTCGCCACATTTCAAAATCGTAATGCAGCAAAACAAACATGTGTTTGCAGAATTTTGAACATAAATAAAAACTCACCTATAGCAGACTCCAAAAAAAACCATAGAACATCTTGCGTGTACGTTCACAACGTATCACATTTGCATTTACAACAAACGTATGCAACATCACATATTGCTAACCTCGTCCATGGTGGTCCCGGACTCACCGAAGCACCGCCCATGAACCAAACCATTTTTTATCTGGTGACCCAGTGCAGGTTCCCCATTACTCCATCGTCTCCTTGGGATCGTCGTAGTTGCGGTTTTGGAGGGACCGGACAGCGTCACGGTGTAGGCTCGAAGGCTTTCATCTTAGGTGTTGGCTTGGTCGAGACGGTCGTTGGTATCCCAAAATGTAGATTTGGCGAACCAACGAACACCACGATAGACAACCGAGCTACCAGCAGCCGCCAACTGGGCCACGAGAACATGCCAGCAAGCAAGGCAGCAACGCTGCGGCTAGTTGACTCTGCAATGTGAGCATGTGTGCTGCCCTCTCTGTACCAAAATATAAGATTTTAGATATTTAACATTTTTCTGATACGCGTATTAGTGTGTGATTCACTCTTCTCAATTTTTCCGGATTACTTCCCATTTTGCCTCATTATGATGGTCTTTCTTCTCGGTAGTGGCCATTTTAGTTTGCAAATGTTTCTCCATGAATGTTTCCTTTGACTTAATCAACTCACCAATCGGCTCTCTCAAGTTTGCGGTCTCGACTTTCTTCTTCATGTTCTCCTTCTCCATCTTCCTTCCATCGGTCTCCCTCTTATTTCTTCCCTCCGGTTCATCACTATCCTACAGATCATCTAAGCTAATAAAATCTCCTTTCTTTGGTGGGGCTTCTTAATCTTTTAATCTCCACTTGTCACTATGTTCAAACAATTCCATAGTTATGGTGTGTTATTTGGATATGAAACCTAGTACATGTGTTTTTCGTTCGCAAATTTAGTAAATGGTACATCTACAAGCTCTAAAATTATGTAAAAATTAAGACACGAATGAAATGAGTAAAAACAAATCATTGTCCAAAAATGTGTTAGGCAACAATAATAAAATTAGTTGGTCCACACTACCCTAGAGCAACATCTAAAGTGTGTTTGGCATTGCGGTTGATTGCAATGATTCCATCCCGTCTCCTACCCAAAGGCTTAAATGATATTCTCTACCCGATTTGTGTGAGTCGATAATCCGACCTTTCATTCCTCTCTTATCTCTCTGTAATTTCAATGCTACTAGTTCTTGATCGACCGAGAATTAGCTTAGAGCTAGATCGGTCTTAGATTTGCATCACGATTTCCGGATCCTATGAGTTGCTACTCGTATTATTATTTTTCTATTTTTTTAGAAAATAGGGTGCGGATCTCCAGCCTGTGCATCAAAATGATGCACACAGCCACCGCAATTATTTAAATGTTTGTGCGTTCCGAATATTGAGGGAATATTCCCTTTTGTGGAACCAGTGAATTCCATTCCATATCCTAACCGAACACAAGAATGGGTTCTGGGAATGGAACGGTTCCATTCGTTCCACTCCATCCCAGAACCGAACACACCCTATAAGAACGAGGAAGAGGAGGGCAGTCGAGTTGTAATGGTATAGGAGCTCGGCGAGGACCACAACTGCCTCAAGAAATGTGGGTTAATATCTTGGGTGGGCTGCTATGCCAACACGTGGCGCGTCCGCTGCAGCCGCGCGTGCTTGCACATGGCGCACTCGCCCTCGAGTACGTTATGGAATGGCGCACCTAGGGCGGCAATGTTACCCATTGGTACGGTACTGGCGGGTACCATACCTATATGGGTAGAGTACGTGCATATGTTTTTACCTAGGGGTAATACCCATATCCTACTCGACAAGTCGTGGATAGGGTATGGCTACAATCATGTGCCCACGGGTATACCCAAACCCTACCCATTTTGACCTGACATGTATTGCTCTTGAGTTATCCATACATCGACTTGCCCCATCACGCCATTGATTATGTACTCATTTCTATGTTTCTTCAGTCCGGCGGGTCGACGATAAGTAGGAGAATGGCATGACGATAAGTAGGAGAATGGCATGTAGACAATGAGATAGTAGAGAGTAGGACAACACAATAATGATGCAGCACCACACTTAGGCTGTGAACTATTGCTTGCTATTTATGTACCCAATGGGTACCTCCAGGGTATACGTGGGTACAGGGTCTCGAATTTCATACCCACGATTTATAAGGGTATGAGTATGATATTTCTCTATCATGTTTGTACCCTACCATTGCTATACTTTAGTGCGCACCCATAGTCTATCGTACTCAACGAAAAAGTTTTTTTTTTAAAGACGAGGAATTGAGGGTTTTGATGCTGTTGGCTTCATTATTTGGGTCTCAGAAAATAGCAGCCATTATTAACCCTATGAATGCTCTAAAACGGTGGTGTTATTGTTGAAATGCTGTAAAATTCGGATTCTGATCTTTGTTAGTACTACTAAACATGGAAGGGGAGAGATAGCATTCCATGTATTAACGATTGTAGAAGTGCACGCAACGGAAAGATATCAAAAATATTTCCTTGTAACAACTAGCGCGCGTCTATATACAAAGGGTACGTCTAGAGAGCAAACGTTTGCTCGTACGTGGGTTTGGGCAGCCGGCCAAAAAAGGAAAGGACCGGTCCCCGCGCGCATCAGAATTGGAAAAGCACACTATTGCTAACAGCCCACGTGGTCTGGAGCATGCCAGTCAACGTCCAGCGCATGCATGGTTGTAACTTCTCTTTTATTTTTATTTTATTTTTTGAATTTCATGGTTGTAACTTCTCGGTACGCACATGCGCAGTTAATTTTCCTTTCCAAAAAAACAAACTGCTGTAACTTTTTATTAGAGTGTCCGAATTATGATCAGTTTTCACTATTAGCTTTCTCGCAACGAGATCTTTTAAACTAGATCCAATTTTAGTATGTTCTGGTAATATTTCTTGAGAAGCAACTTTGATGTTGAGACAAGCAAGTTTGCACACAAAGTTACTACTAAGGGTGTCGAGGTTGCTACTAAATGAATCATGCCCTCCTCAGACAAAGTTACTATTGAGGGTGTCGAAGTTTGCACAGAGTGTGCAACTTTCATTTCATAGTGTGCAATTTTCATGTCGTAATGTGTGACTCTCCTGATACTGTTATAATTGTCTGGTACCATTGTAAGTTTGTAACTACTTGGAAATATTCCTAACCTATATGCAACTTGGACTGAAGATTGCTGCAATGTATATTGTGTGTGTTTGCAACTTTCCGGGGCTAGTGTAGCTATAATCTGGGTTTTACTGAGGTGCAAAATTGTCATATAGTGGCAGAAAAAAGGTTGTGCAACTTAGTCTGTGCTACAAGTAACTAATTATAAAAAATTGCAACTACTGTAAAATTAAATATGAGTTCACAACAAATGTGTAGCTAGCCGCATAAAATGGTGCATGGTTTCAACTACCTGGGACTAGTGTAGCTACATGCAACATTTGCATCTACTGATAGATGGGTTGTTACAACTTAGTATGTTCAGTAGAATTAACTATTAAGTTCCAGGATATCAACCATATCCCATGAAATCTGAACTTAAAACTTGTTCGAGAACAAACAAAAAGAAAGGACTGCATGCTATATACATTGGTAGGGATACATCAGTATGTAGTTGCATTTCTTCGACTCTGTCCGTTACTTGATCTTTGCAATACTCACCGATGTACTGATTAACCTGCTTTGATGAGAAAGGAACTTTTAGTAGTCACATGGAACCTGCTGTTGGAAACAAATTAAACAATAGCATGCATAAAACAATCAAGTATTGTATTGTTATAGTATGAAAAACAGTTCCAACCACTAGACATTGACACAACTTCGATATACATAATCTCGTGAACAATGTCAGAATTCTATGGAGTGCTTTGGTTGTGCCCTACAATCCTAGAGCTGTAAAAAGCTCTAGGACATACAGGAGTTCCATGCAGAGTATGAAAGTTGAAACTGGTACAATTAAGTTGCATGAAGAGCATAGAGAAGTTGCATCCGGGGTACACAAAAAATAGTTGCATGACATGTGGAAATAGTTTTAATTTGCGTTGTACAAAGCTGCATGATTTCATATGAAAGGCAGCCCATAGTTTTGATTTGTAGTTGCAACTTCGCATGACGCTAGAATAAACTAACTAATTCATAGTTGCAACTTTGCCTGTACATGCGTCTACTATCTACAAAACCCAAGTAACTTTGCATCACAATAGAATCAACTAACTACCCCGTAGTTGCAACTTCGAGTGAGCCAAATGGTGAAACCATTAACAGGGCGTCAGCACCCATGCATCGGTGAATCCCGCCTGGTGAACACGAATTTGCACTAAGACGAAAGCACTGAAGCCATGCCCTGATTTGGTTCGACAACAACCTAGATGTAGAAGAGGGGATGCTTTGGACTTACCAGAACGGCGTCTAGCCTGAGAAAGCATGTGCGCGAGGTCGGATTAGAGGATGATTTGGGACGAATCGGCACCCCTGCAACCTCTCCGTGCTTGCCTCCACGCACGAAATCGAACAGAGGTCGCCCTCCTCGCTCTTCCCTGCAACCGGGAACCGGGGACGATGTAGCAACCGCAACCTGACCTACGCTTGCACTCTGGCCGCGCCTCACTTCCCCCAACAACCCCCTTCCTCCGCCGCGGACGAGATCGACACCGCGCGTCCCGCCTCGCCGCCGCCGAGGACCTGCTGCTGCCGGCCGTGCAGACGCTATCCTGGGCAGCGATGCTGGCGCTGGCCGCGCGGGCGACCTCCGGCGGCTGGGGCAGGTTCCCGGCGCTCGTGCAAGCCCTAGCCTCGAATCGCCGGAATCACCTCTCTCCCTCCTCTGACAATGGCAGCGGAGAAAATGGGGAACGATTGCGAGAGGAACGGCTAAGCAACCACCACGTGAACTCGCTTCGGTGCTGGCTTGGCCGCGCGTACCGCGTACATAAGCCGTCCGCTCGCATCGGACGGTGCGGAAGGGTGTGCGCCGGAATCAGTCAAATAGCAAAGCTTTGCTCTTTATAATTTGGGTAATCAAACAGAATAAGCTATGCCTGGACGCCAATTAAGCTAACACGAAAAAAGAAAAACCACAACGACCAATGAAAGAAAAAAGGGGAGACTCGGTACGTACGTAGATTACGAGGGAACCAGACTTGTTCGTATCCGCGAGTCCTTGAAACAATCCAGCTTGGCTCAAGAAGTTTGCTCCCTTGTTGGATCGACGTAAAATAAAATTAGTGGCCAGAACGTACAAATACAGCTGATTTTTCAGAACGTAAGGGGTTTCTACCTCCGGGTAGATCAGCCGCGCTGCATTGGTTCCGCCGGCGAGAAGCAGCAGCAGCATCATCACGGCGACTAGAGAAAAGTAGCCCATCGCGACGATCACGATTTGCATAGGATCTTTGGCAAGCAGGCGTTCCAATTTATAGGGGTGGTTTCGGTCGTATCTCCCTTCAGTCCATTAATTTTGGCATGCATATACGCGATTCGATCTGCTGCTATATATACATTCTTTGATACTTTTCGATATGGGTTTCCTATTTAAAATCCTTATAATTTGTATATCCCAAATTATAAAGAGCAAAGCTTTGCTATTTGACTGATTCCGGCGCACACCCTTCCGCACCGTCCGATGCGAGCGGACGGCTTATGTACGCGGTACGCGCGGCCAAGCCAGCACCGAAGCGAGTTCACGTGGTGGTTGCTTAGCCGTTCCTCTCGCAATCGTTCCCCATTTTCTCCGCTGCCATTGTCAGAGGAGGGAGAGAGGTGATTCCGGCGATTCGAGGCTAGGGCTTGCACGAGCGCCGGGAACCTGCCCCAGCCGCCGGAGGTCGCCCGCGCGGCCAGCGCCAGCATCGCTGCCCAGGACAGCGTCTGCACGGCCGGCAGCAGCAGGTCCTCGGCGGCGGCGAGGCGGGACGCGCGGTGTCGATCTCGTCCGCGGCGGAGGAAGGGGGTTGTTGGGGGAAGTGAGGCGCGGCCAGAGTGCAAGCGTAGGTCAGGTTGCGGTTGCTACATCGTCCCCGGTTCCCGGTTGCAGGGAAGAGCGAGGAGGGCGACCTCTGTTCGATTTCGTGCGTGGAGGCAAGCACGGAGAGGTTGCAGGGGTGCCGATTCGTCCCAAATCATCCTCTAATCCGACCTCGCGCACATGCTTTCTCAGGCTAGACGCCGTTCTGGTAAGTCCAAAGCATCCCCTCTTCTACATCTAGGTTGTTGTCGAACCAAATCAGGGCATGGCTTCAGTGCTTTCGTCTTAGTGCAAATTCGTGTTCACCAGGCGGGATTCACCGATGCATGGGTGCTGACGCCCTGTTAATGGTTTCACCATTTGGCTCACTCGAAGTTGCAACTACGGGGTAGTTAGTTGATTCTATTGTGATGCAAAGTTACTTGGGTTTTGTAGATAGTAGACGCATGTACAGGCAAAGTTGCAACTATGAATTAGTTAGTTTATTCTAGCGTCATGCGAAGTTGCAACTACAAATCAAAACTATGGGCTGCCTTTCATATGAAATCATGCAGCTTTGTACAACGCAAATTAAAACTATTTCCACATGTCATGCAACTATTTTTTGTGTACCCCGGATGCAACTTCTCTATGCTCTTCATGCAACTTAATTGTACCAGTTTCAACTTTCATACTCTGCATGGAACTCCTGTATGTCCTAGAGCTTTTTACAGCTCTAGGATTGTAGGGCACAACCAAAGCACTCCATAGAATTCTGACATTGTTCACGAGATTATGTATATCGAAGTTGTGTCAATGTCTAGTGGTTGGAACTGTTTTTCATACTATAACAATACAATACTTGATTGTTTTATGCATGCTATTGTTTAATTTGTTTCCAACAGCAGGTTCCATGTGACTACTAAAAGTTCCTTTCTCATCAAAGCAGGTTAATCAGTACATCGGTGAGTATTGCAAAGATCAAGTAACGGACAGAGTCGAAGAAATGCAACTACATACTGATGTATCCCTACCAATGTATATAGCATGCAGTCCTTTCTTTTTGTTTGTTCTCGAACAAGTTTTAAGTTCAGATTTCATGGGATATGGTTGATATCCTGGAACTTAATAGTTAATTCTACTGAACATACTAAGTTGTAACAACCCATCTATCAGTAGATGCAAATGTTGCATGTAGCTACACTAGTCCCAGGTAGTTGAAACCATGCACCATTTTATGCGGCTAGCTACACATTTGTTGTGAACTCATATTTAATTTTACAGTAGTTGCAATTTTTTATAATTAGTTACTTGTAGCACAGACTAAGTTGCACAACCTTTTTTCTGCCACTATATGACAATTTTGCACCTCAGTAAAACCCAGATTATAGCTACACTAGCCCCGGAAAGTTGCAAACACACACAATATACATTGCAGCAATCTTCAGTCCAAGTTGCATATAGGTTAGGAATATTTCCAAGTAGTTACAAACTTACAATGGTACCAGACAATTATAACAGTATCAGGAGAGTCACACATTACGACATGAAAATTGCACACTATGAAATGAAAGTTGCACACTCTGTGCAAACTTCGACACCCTCAATAGTAACTTTGTCTGAGGAGGGCATGATTCATTTAGTAGCAACCTCGACACCCTTAGTAGTAACTTTGTGTGCAAACTTGCTTGTCTCAACATCAAAGTTGCTTCTCAAGAAATATTACCAGAACATACTAAAATTGGATCTAGTTTAAAAGATCTCGTTGCGAGAAAGCTAATAGTGAAAACTGATCATAATTCGGACACTCTAATAAAAAGTTACAGCAGTTTGTTTTTTTGGAAAGGAAAATTAACTGCGCATGTGCGTACCGAGAAGTTACAACCATGAAATTCAAAAAATAAAATAAAAATAAAAGAGAAGTTACAACCATGCATGCGCTGGACGTTGACTGGCATGCTCCAGACCACGTGGGCTGTTAGCAATAGTGTGCTTTTCCAATTCTGATGCGCGCGGGGACCGGTCCTTTCCTTTTTTGGCCGGCTGCCCAAACCCACGTACGAGCAAACGTTTGCTCTCTAGACGTACCCGTTTGATTAATACTACTTCCTCCGGTCCGTAAAAAGGCGGAACCAAACAACTCATCATGTACGATCAATCAACACAACCAGCTACAGTTTTTTAGTAGCAGAGGGAGTGGTTTTTTCGTGGGGATTTGTTTCTTTTGCGAGGACAATATTTATTTCTGTAGTGAGCAATATTAGAATTTATTTACTTAGACCCCACAAGAAGGTAATTTTGTACCCAGCTTAACACCATTTGTTTGCCATCACGCACAATTAATCGTAGTGGGCAACTCACCGGATGCATGCTGGAGCGTCGGCTGGTTACTACGGATTCAGTGTGACCATGGACGTGTATGATTTCTCGCTAAACAGCGAGCAGGGCAGCAGCGTAGCCCTTGTTGATATCTTCAACACAGGAGACGGTGCACCAACCAGTAGAAACTCCATCCAGATCGGTTGGGCGGTA
This sequence comes from Poa pratensis, assembly GCA_947311845.1. NCBI lineage: Eukaryota > Viridiplantae > Streptophyta > Magnoliopsida > Poales > Poaceae > Poa > Poa pratensis. The sequence continues at coordinate 33,095,244 of CAMZMU010000054.1, forward strand.
AGCTTGTAACCATCGATCCTATCTACTCCCTATGTCAACTAAAATATATAGTACGTTTTATCATATATGTAATGACATCTACCAACACATGTGTTTATGGTTTTGATAATTCGCTGCAGGTCAGCCCAAAAACTTATGGTGATTCACGCGCCCATTTAACTGCTTCTTGGTCGGTAAGTGATTTTGATCGATAGATTTGTCATCGACTCTTCTCCCTAACTCGTGTAGGCACAGATAATCTATTTGCTTGTGTTGGGTGCAGGCTGATGGGTTCCAAACGCGCTGCCTCAATACCGACTGTCCCGTAGGTTTCCAGCCCGAGGCTTCCGCAGCCATAGCCCTTGGTGACATCATTGAGGCCGTGTCCCAGCCCAACGGAATTAAGCAAAACGTCACAATCAAAGTCCTCAAGGTGGTAAAAAGATTAGGTTTTGCATACATCAATCTAATTATAGTTTTGTGTCCTACTTAACTTGGTATGATACTGTAGGACGGTGCATCAGGAGACTGGCTAGTGCATTGCGGCTTTAACCAGCCAGAACCCACACTGATCGGTCGTTACCCAAAGTCTCTATTCCCCGGCGGCTTAGCAGATCGAGCGACACACATCCACATCGGCGGTGCCGTGAAGGCCCACAGTACGGATCTGGTTCCCATGGGCAGTGGCTACCTACCGTCAACGGGTGTGGCAGCTTCGTTCAGTAACTTCCAGATCATTGATCAGAATGGCCAAGCTTCGCTAGTAAACGTCGTCTTGCCCGCCTATATTACTCAGCCGGACACGTACACAGTGAGTGATGTAATCAATGGCCAGTTCTTTTATGGTGGGCCCTTCCAGTCGACGACTTAATAATTTTCTCATATACATGAGATGAGTGGCTACACTGTATGTTCAAGATGAACCATCATTTTGATATCACTAGTAATCATCATTTGGCTATACGTGTACGTACCATTGGGATTAATAAAGGTTTCCTGAAGTTGAACGAAATCAGTTGCTGCACCGTACCACTCATTTTATTCTTGGCAATCCAACTTCACTGCTATTGTTTTTTTAGTTAAGCCAACTTCATTGATTTTTTTTTGTTCTTGAGAATTACCCAATTTCATTGATGTTGTGCCGTTGGTTGGGCAGAGCGCTATGCCAAGCCCATTAACATTCATCCTGGCCCATTTGGACAGCCTAGTACGCTAGCAGTCTTTGAAGTTTGACTTTGAACTGGGTGGTGACGTGGTGTACAGGTGTAGTAACGTGGCAGTTTGGAGTTTGAACAGGTATTTTCACTTTTCCGTTAGCAGTACTACGATCCGGCCTCTCTCTTGCTCTCTGTTTTTTAGCTGTACTAGCTAATTGCCCGTGCGTTGCAACGGGAAAGAAAAAATGTGAGTCATGCATATGCACAAAGTTTTCAACGAATTGATCATTGACCCAGCTATATTGCTGGTTAAAACCAAAATTAATTCTAAATTAGGTCCTTCGTAGTCCCCTTCTTCTCTGGCATGCAGTCCGCAATATCCCAGTTTTTGCCTCAAGAATAAGTGCAATGATTCTTTAAATAAAAAGGTGGGGATACTTCCATCATCAGAATATAATTAACATACATCTTTCATAGATGATTCGAAGCATGCCTCCCCCTTCCAATTCAATAATATATCACAACCCAAATCGGCCAGCGTCATGTTCAAAGTTGTTCATATTCCAAATGTGATGATTTATTCTGATGAGAAAATCACTAAATTAACATCTTGATTAGTAAAGATATCACCAACTAACACTGTGAAATCCAAGAAACATAACATATGAGAACCAAAGGTGACCGTTGAGCACACGGCCATGGCTGCAACAATTAAGAGGAAAATAGAATTTTTTTTCTTAAGAACCGTCTACTCTAATGTGACTCAATTTCATGAAAATTCTTCGCCTAAGAGAAGGTCAACTCCAATGTCGTATGGTATGTTTACGGAAAGTGAACAAGATTCACTTTCTGATGGCTTGAATATGTGACCAAAGATAATATTTTCCCTTTTTAGCTGCCGCAAAGAGAAACTTCTTGAGTTCTTCAGCACCTAACAAGGAAGACAGCAAGAAGAACACCCTTGAACTTATCTCTCCTTAAGTTCATCATAATTCATGTTTCTAACAAAATTTGTTCGTTACTTTTTGTTTTACTCAGATTAGTGGTAGCTATCCAGATATGCTCGCACAGGCCAGGGCAACTCTGAACAGCTTATTCCTGAGCTCAGAGAAAATTACACAGAAATTTCTTCCCTTACATTACCTCGTGCTGAATTTTGAATGCATACATCTTACCTGACCAATTGCTCTACAAACAATGGTGCTTTAGGTGCGCCACTCCATCTCGCAAGTTTATGGACCATGTTAGATGACGACCTTGGTCAGAGCGTTTGAGGTACCTCCCAAAGTTGAGCGACTCCATGGAAGAGGATGTGCTCAAGATATCTATACTGGTTCAGGATTTGCGAGTTTGACCTTGCTGTACACGGATAATCACTATGACATCATCTACCCATGTGTTCCTTTGTGCTCAGAGTTCAAGCCAACGTGCTTCCCAGTTCCCTGAGATTACATCCCGCTGATTAGAGTTCAAGTCAACAGATTTTGCGGTGTTGAAAATGAGTTTTTTTGAAAGACTTGAAATAGAGTTTGACACTTTGACTGCTACCAATGAATGAGAAGTTGCTGAGTTAGACAAACACTGATGAAATAGGTTAGGCATAGCATACACTTGTGCATCCTTCTTCCGTTGGCCCAAACTGCTGGTGCCGATTGATTGATCGGTCCGTTGTCACAAGCACGAAGAGCGCTCGCACGGAGCCGAGCTCGACGAGGGCCGCCCGGTTGAGCGCCTACAGCTCAACGCCGATGAGCGCCTTGGCCTTTGAGGGCGTCCTTGGCTCCTTGCTGGTGCCGCCAGGATGGTGACGAGAGCGGGGAAGAGTGGCTGCTTGGCGCCGACGATGTGGCGGTAGGCGTCGACACAGAGGAAGCTGGCGACGGACAACGCGGCGTGGTGCGCGGCCGCGTACTCCTCGGCTCGCATGGCCACGGCGAGCGCATCGACCGTGGCGAGGATGCTAGGTAATGACATAAACTGCTCGAGCTCGGATGCGAGGTAGTACACTGCGCCCTCGTTGGTCAGCGGCGCGCGAACCCCGGTCGTCCATGGAGGCGAGCCGAAACACGGCGACAGCCAAGCGCCTGTTGGACGCGTCTCGCAGGGCTGCCGCGGCCGATAGGCACTCCACCAGGGTGCGTGCCGTGCCCGTGTGCGGACGCTGTATTGTCGGATCTGGCCGGGGTTGGGTGCACGCGGTTTTGGAGCTCGCGTTCTTCTTCCTGTCGGAGTGTGATCGACGGGGATGGCAGATAATCACGTAGGATTCCGTTATTTCGTGCCGCTGATTGATCGGCAATTAATGCGAAGGAAAAAACCAGCGAAAATAAACCGTGCGAAAGGAGGCAGTTGGATGATGTGGGGCTTGACGTACGAAAAAAAATAGGTGGACGAAGGGACGAAGGACGACGACGTACGAGAGGAACGAATTCCTTCTTTTAGATAGGAGAGACTATCACTCCTTTTCTACTGGTCTCGCTCTAGATTGATACGACTAGATCGTCAGAGACTCGGAGGACGCTTCTCAAAAGGTTGTGTCTCCGTTCTACTAGCCCACGTATATTGTCTCTCTGACATCTGAAGTTCCTTTAGGCTTAAGCTTAATCACGTGACAGTTATTGCGGCGGCCTTCTATGAGGCAGATCGACTACTGCGACATGTGACAACGGCCTTCTATGAGACAGATCGACTACTGTGACATGTGACAGAGAAATACGGGCACTTGACCTCGACTTGCGGCTCCCATTTGAAACTTTGACCTCGAGCCACCGCCATGGACTAGGATTTGTGGCCTTCTGACACACTACTATCACCCTGGCGCTTGCCCGAATCATGTCAACCCTACCCCACCCTTTCGCTGAGAGATCATATGTCATATGTGCGGGATTTGGATCCTGAAAGGACATATTTTATGTCCCCCATGATTTTGTGTGTTAGGCAACAACATTAGGAAATATCTAATATCATGTTAAGTGGTGCAGAAATTAAAAGAAATATTTATACTTTGCATCGAAACATTTGTCAAGAAAAAGGAGATTGCAATATGTCTGGCAAGGCCGGAGTCTTTTTTTTTTAGACGGAAGGCTCGATGAGCCCAGCTTTGAATTAACAAAGCCAACAACCGGCTAACAGTTACAACAAACAACACCCACAAGCCACACACGCACCCCCTACAAGCAACAAAGTATTACAAGGGAGAACAACCAAGCAACTACAAGAGGCACAAACTAAAAGAGATTGCTTGATCATGGAGACACCTTGACTTCTGTTGCCCAAAGACGACGTCGGAGGTATCAAAACCAACCGACCTCCACTGCGCCATCCCCGTCACCACCAAAGACACGCCGTCGAGGAGCCTAGCAAAGCTTGGGAATCCGAAGGCAAGGGCTTGCAGCAATGCCTCCAAGAAGGTAAACGGCGTCCAAGACGTCGTCGTTGCCGGCAGAGATCCTGCAAAGCTTTCGCCAAGACCCTGAGACACCAACCCTAGAAGTAGGGCGATACACAAGCCGCTATGAGAACCTACACCGGACACACGCACTTGGGAAACGGGGCAGAACAGAGAGACGGTTTCCAACCGTCCAGTAGAAGGAAGGTCTTCATGGCGATGCCTTCAACAAGGGAGCGACACCGAAGGTGTCGTCATCGCCATCACTGGACAAACCAGTGCACGGTTTTCACCGCGACCCGTCCAACACCAGACGTCGGCCACCCTCACGAGGACGCGAAGAAGACACCAAAGGATGACGCCACCGATCTCCGAACCTCGGGAAACCTCGGTGCGCTAGCCCTAGCGCACCGGCAAAACACGTCAGATCGGCACCAAGCCGGGAAAGACGGAGAGCATGGGCAACGCCGGAGCTCACCACCGTGCTCCTTCGAGGGGACGTAGGAGGGACACCCCACGCACACACGTGAGGGAGCTCCCCTCCGCCACCAACAGCCGCAGCATCGGCGGGGGAGCGGGAGGAGGGGCACAGAGCACAGCCGCCATCGGGGCCGCCTCGGCCCTCCCGGCCCAGATCGGGCCCTTGGCCTAGATCGAGCCCACCGGCCTGCGTTGAGCCAGCAACAGAGCCAGCGACGCCCAGGCCACCCTCCTGCACTGCCGGAGCAGCCAGGGACGACCGGGTCGAGCACACCGGCCCCGCCCAGATCCGCCGACACAGCACGGGACGCTTGACGCTCCGGGGCGGTGAGGCGTTGGGCCGCAGGCAGCACGCCGCAGGACGCCATCCTGGCGGCCTCCACACAAGCGGGAACACGGCCGCCATGGCACAGGGACGAGCGCGGCCCGCGCAGCCCGCGCAGCCCAGATCAGGCCCGCGCGGCCGCCACACCTCCGCCACCAGCCGGCGCGCCGGCGGTACCACGAGGCGGTGCGCCCCGAGCCGAGGACGGCCGCTGGCCATCCATTCGAGGACGAGCACCGCCCCCACGTCGCGCCCGAGGAGGACGCCGACGGGAAAGCGCGTTCACCGCGAGCTCCCCCCTGCCGCCTTTGTGGAGGAAGGGGGCCGCCGCCACCGCGGCCTGGCCGGCGGCAGCGGCGGGGTCGAGGCCGGCAAGGAGGGAGGCAGCCGGCGGCTAGGGTTTGGGGCGCCCCGGTGCCGCCCTGGGGCAGCACGGGAGCGAGAGCGAAGGGGGGGGGGGGACACCGCAAGGCCGGAGTCTCCAGCCTCAGGGTGCTCAGGGGCCGGAGTCTCCGGCCCATCAGGTTTTACTGCGAAGCAAGCAACATGACGGCACTCTATGTCTTGAGGCCGGAGTGGATACGGAGTGACCCCAGAGTCTCCGCCCAAGCCGGAGTCTCCGGCCCTCCAGGACCGGAGTCTCTGGTCTAAGTGGACTGCAACAGCTACAATTCTGGGAGGGGTATAAATACCCCTCCACCTACCTCCAGCCAAGTAGCTCGCCCCAAATTGAAGTCCACAATTATTGCAAGCTCAAGAATCACTAGATCTCCCAATCCCTCCACCCAAACTCGTTGATCTTTGGAGGATTGAAGGAGAAGGCCCGGATCTACTACTTCACCAAAGCGTTCTTCATTTCCCCCTCATTCACTTGAGGGATTCGAGCCTAGGGTTTCCTCTAGGAAAACCAAGGCATCTTATTGTACTTACTTGCTTGTTACTTTTGTGTAGCAGGTGTTGTGGTGTTTGGGAGCCCCCAATCCTTTTGTGGGTTGAGCCTCAAGTGTGTTGTAAGGGCTCCGGATTCCGCCTTGAAGGATTCTGATAGTGGAAGGTGAACCGAGCTTTTGGGTAAGGTTCATCGGAGAATAGGGTGAGGCAATTTGTGGCGTTTGAGTTTGAAACTCACACCCCTCCAACGAGACGTACTCCCCTAAAAAGGAGGAACTCGAGAATACATCCTTGTCTCCTTGTGCTTCCCGTTCAGTTACTTCTTACTGAGTAGCACCTATTCACCCCCCCCCCCCCTCTAGGTGGTCATACCGATCCTTTCAATTTGTATCAGAGCCTCGGCTCGCTATTCGGGCTTAACCGCCTAAGAGAAGTATGACCATCAATGAGTTTGGAGTTGAGATTCCCGAGCTTGCCTCCGAGTCCACTTCGGTTTCCGTGGATGAAGTCCTCTATGGAAACTAAAATGGACAAGTTGAAAGAGATGATCTTGAAACTCATGGAAGCTAAGGATATCTCACCTCCACCCACCCTTCTTCCTTCGGGGCCTCCTAAGAAACCCGAGGAGGAAGAGGTTGATGGGAAGAAGAAGGGGGTTCACCAAGATAAAATTGACACCCCAACTAAACAACCTAATGGTTCGGGAGTATATGGTGCCGTTCCTTTCCATACTCTCCCGACCTACCTATCCCTCATCCTCCTATTCACCTAAGGGGAAACCCACCTAAGCTAAATGCATCTTTGTTTACTAAATGGCAATCTTCTATGAGATCTTATGTGAACAGTGCATCTATCGAGCTTTGGAGGATCATTGAGCAAGGATATCAAGCCGTGGATGAATCCAACAAGACAAGAAGAGAGTTTGATTGTCAACTAAATGCCACCGCTCTTGATTTGATCCGAGATGCCGTGGGAGATGATGATATGTCTCACATCGAGCATTGCACCACCGCCAAAGAAGCTTGGACGTGCCTCATTGAGGTGTTCGTTGGAAATGAAAGCATGAAGAGAAACCGGTTTGAGGAAATGAGCAACAAGGCCGAAGGGTTCTTCATGGAAGATGGAGAAGACCATGAGCAAATGTATCGAAGACTCAAGTCCCTTGCCAATGCCTATAAGCTCTTGGTGGGACCTCATGTGAATGATGCTTGGATCAAGAGGAAGTATGTGAATGCTCTCTTGCCCTTTGAACGGCCGACTTGAAGAGTCTCCAAGGAAGGCACAACTATCCACAATTGACCTCCAATGAAGTCATGCAAGAGATGCAATCTTTCAAAGTCAAGCCAAAATTGCACAAGACTCTCGTGCCCGAGCTATTGGAATGCAACAAGGAGCTTCACTTGCTTTGAAGGCCAAGGTGGTTGAACACAATGAAGATCAAGATTGTGAAGATGTGTCCTCCATGGACCCCGAAGAACTCAAGATTGCTCATAGGGACTATGTGGCTCTTGCGGCAAGGACCTTTTGGAAGAATCCATCCAAAGCTAAAGCTCAAGTGGAGCAAAAGTTCAAATCTAGTGGTTCAAGGAGGGCAACCCAAAGATGAAGACTTGCTTCAATTGCCAAGATAGATATCACTATGTTGCCGATGTCCCTATGAGAACCGTGAAGAACATGGAGGAAGGCTTGTTCTCAAGAATGCCTCAAAGTCCCTAGCAAGAAACCTTTCTTCAAGAAGAACCTTCCCAACAAGAAGCCTCCTTCAAGAATGGTATTGGTGACAAGAGAGGAGTACATGTCCGGGGTGAGAGCGATGAAGAGAAACCACAAGTGAAGTGCCGCTATTGCTATTACTTCATCAACATCACCTTCTCTTTGAATCCCCCAATGAGAACATCCCCATCCAATCCGCCAAGTGTCTCATGGCCAAGGCCACCGAGGTATCATCTCCTTCCTCCTCCAAGACTATAAATGAAATGGATGATCTTATGAGTCTTAGAGTAAAGGAAGAAAATGTTGCTTTGGATCGTTTCATGACTAACTTGCAAGGTGAAGCCAAGAAACGCTTTGAAGCTCTTATGAGCGATTATGGGCGGATTCAAGAGGAGCTTGATGAGAAGGAGAGACTTGAAAGAGAGTATGCTAATGATATTGCCGCTCTCACCGTGGCTCTTGAGGAAGAGCATGAGCTTCGTGTTTCTCTTGAAGAGAAACTTGAAAATCTTGATGAGTCACAAAATGCAATCTTTTCTCAAATCATTAAAGAACGTGACCATGCTATTGCAAAATATAAGCTTTACAAGAAAGAAAAGGTTGAATTTGGTGTTGGTCATGATAGACTAACCGAGGAGCTAGAGAAGCTCACCAAGGCTCACAAGGCCTTGGAGAGTGAACACTCTATTCTCACCAAGTCTTTTGAACAACTTCAAATTCAATCATCTAAAACTAATGTTCCTAGTTCCTCTACTACTTCTTGTGATCATGCAAATGTCATTGAGGAAAATGCTAGGTTGAAGGTCGAACTTGCCAAGGCCTCTATTCCCAAAGTAAGCCTCTTGATGATCTTTTGCAAATGCAAAAGCCACACATTGGGAAAGAGGGTCTTGGTTATGTTGCCAAGAAGAAGAAGAAGAACAAGAAGAAGGCCAAGCCCGCACAAGCAAAGAAGACTACCATTGCGAGTGGTGATGCCACAAGGGGCAACACTCCTCGTAGTGACTTTGCGGGACATGCTAACCCCAACTATATTCTTTATGTTGATTATTATGGGGATGTTTATGCTAAATATGTTGGTCCTTATGATGGTTTCATTGCTTACTCTATTTGGGTTCCTAAGACCCTTGTTGCTAACAAAAGAGGACCCATTGCAAGATGGGTACCTAAAACCAAGCAATGATTTCTTGTAGGACTATGCTTCCGGTGGGTCGAAATGGGTGATTGATAGTGGATGCACAAGTCATATGACCGGAAGCAAGGAGATCATGACGGAGTTGAGACCAAATACAAATCAATCAACCGTCACTTATGGAGATAATTCTAAAGCAAGGTATCGGGTCTCGGCAAGGTGGTAGTTGCAAGGGATATCACCCTTGTGAATGTCATGCTTGTTGAGTCCCTTGGTTACAATTTACTTCCGTTCGTGCCGTTAATAAGATGGGTTTTGCCGTTCACTTTGATCTTGATATTGTGGTACTCATGTGGAGCAAGACTCTAAAGGTCGCTTACGTTGGGTATGTCGAAAATGAGTTGTTTGTGGTAGACTTTTCGGAGTCAACCAACTCTCAAGCGATGTGCTTATTCGGAAAGGCCGACGTGGGGTGGTTGTGGCATCGCCGCTTATCCCATGTCAATATGAGAACTTTGCAAAGTCTTCACAAGGGTGGCCACATTCTTGGACTAAAAGAGAATGTTTCTTTTCTAGAGATCGTCTTTGTAGGGCTTGTGTTGAAGGAAAGATGCATGATTCTCCCCACCCACAAGACCATCATTTCATCAACAAGGATATTGGAACTTCTTCATGTTGATCTTTTGGTGCCGTGCCTCAACCTAGTCTTGGTGGGAAGAAGTATTGTTTGGTGATTGTTGATGACTATTCAAGATTCACATGGGTTTATTTCTTCAAGTCGAAGAGTGAGACCCAACAAGCCGTCATTGACTTCTCCAATGAAGTTCAACGTCAACACAATGTCCTATATTGGCCATTAGAAGTGACAATGGCTCCGAGTTCAAGAACTACACCCTAAATGAGTTTCTTAGTGAAGAGGGAATTCGTCATCAATATTCCGCTGCGTATACCCCTCAACAAAATGGTGTAGCCGAGAGGAAGAACCGGACCCTTATGGATATGGCAAGGTCTATGTTGGCGGAGTTCAAGACCCCACTTTTCTTGTGGGCCGAGGCCATCTCCACGGCATGTCACTCATCTAACCGCTCTACTTCCGCACGGGAAAGAAGTTCACTCCATATGAAATGCTTACCGGCAACAAGCCCAATATTTCCTATAAGATCAAAGGTTATCGTTTATCTAAATTTGAGTCTAAGGCTTTAGAGGGTACTTTTGTTGGTTACGGTGCCGAATCCCACACTTATAGAATCTACGACAAGTCCTTCGGGACCGTTGTAGAATCTTGTAGTGTGGAGTTCGATGAGAATGACGGCTCCCAAGTGGCGCAATTTCATGTTCGTGATGTAGATGATGAGGAACCTCAAGATGCAATAAGGCGAATGGGCGTGGGATTCTTTCGCCCAATCGAGATCCACATGAGGCGCCTCAAGAAGGACCAAGCTCCACCCATGTGGAGCATTCATCATCACAAGTGGAACCGCACCATCCGTGGAGCAAATGATGCACCAAGCCAAGAACAAGTTCAAGACCCTCCTCAAGTTGATCAAGTTGCTACGCAAGAACCAAGTTCTCCAATTATTGATGCTAGCCATGATCAAGACCAAGGTCCATCCTTCCTTCTAGTGATGAAGGTGTGCACATTGAAGACCAAGGTCATCATTCCGGTCAAGACGGGGACACAAATGATCAAGATGATCAAGATATTCCTCCAAGCTCTCGTGAGGAGATCGACACCCGTCGTCATGCAAGAAATGTCAAGACCATGGAAAGAAGACAACACTTGTTGGAAATATTATTGGTGATTTGAAGGCAAGGTTGTGACTAGAAGACAATGTGCAAACTTTAGTGAACATCAAGCTCACATATCCATGGTGGAACCAAAGAAAGTCTTTGAAGCTATTGAAGATCCGGATTGGTTGAATGCAATGCATGAAGAGCTCAATAACTTCAAGCGCAACAAGGTGTGGAAGCTAGTTGAGAAGCCAAAGGAGTGCCGCAATGTTATAGGCACTAAATGGATATTCAAGAACAAGCAAGATGAACATGGCATGGTGGTGAGGAACAAGGCAAGATTGGTGGCTCAAGGGTACTCTCAAGTTGAAGGCATTGATTTTGGAGAGACCTATGCTCCCGTGGCTCGCCTTGAGTCCATCCGTATCCTCCTTGCATATGCATCTCATCATAATTTTATCTTGCAACAAATGGATGTGAAAAGTGTTTTCTAAATGGTCCACTTAAAGAATTAGTATATGTTAAGCAACCACCGGGTTTTGAGGATCCCAAACTCCCTAACCATGTCTACAAGCTCGATAAGGCACTCTATGGACTTAAACAAGCTCCACGTGCGTGGTATGAGCACCTTAGAGAGCTTCTAGTAGACCGTGGATTTGAGGTTGGGCAAATCGATCCCACTCTCTTTACCAAGAGAGTAAAAGGGGAGCTTTTCATATGCCAAGTCTATGTGGACGATATTATCTTTGGCTCAACTAACAAAGCTTTCAATGATGAATTTTCAAAGCTTATGACCGATAGGTTTGAGATGTCCATGATGGGAGAGTTGAAGTTCTTCCTTGGTTTTGAGATCAAGCAATTGAAGGGAGGGACTTTCATCTCTCAAACTAAATATATCCAAGACATGCTCAAGAGTTTGATATGATGGTGTCAAGGAGAAGCGCACACCAATGGACACAAGGTTCATCTACAACTTAACCCAAAGGGTATAGATGTCGATCAAAAGGTATACCGTTCCATGATTGGTTCTTTGCTCTATCTTTGTGCATCTAGACCCGATATGTGTTGAGTGTAGGGGTGTGTGCAAGGTACCAAGCCGCTCCTAAAGAAAGCCACATGGTGGCGGTCAAAAGAATCCTACGATATTTGATTCATACCCCAAAGTTTGGTTTGTGGTACCCCAAGGACAAGGTTTTCTCTCTTCGTGGGTACACGGACTCGGATTGGGCCGGTGATCAAGATGATAGGAAGTCAACTTCCGGGGCTTGCCAATTTCTTGGTGCTTCCTTGGTGAGTTGGTCTTCCAAGAAGCAAAATTGTATATCTCTCTCCACCGCCGAAGCCGAGTATGTGGGGCCGCAAGTGCATGCACCCAATTGTTATGGATGAGGCAAACTTTAAAGGAATACGGTGTCAATTGTGACAAAGTGCCTCTTTTATGTGACAATACAAGTGCTATCAAGATTGCCCACAACCCGGTGCAACATTCAAGAACCAAGCATATTGAGATTCATCATCATTTCATTCGAGATCATGTTGCCCGTGGTGATATTGAGCTAGGCCATGTTCCCACAAGAGATCAACTTGCCGATATTTTCACGAAGCCTCTTGATGAAGCAAGGTTCACTTATTTGAGGAATGAGCTAAATATCGTGGATTCAAGGAGCTTGGCTTGACTATCTTGCATACACACCTATGTCTTGACTATTTATTGTGTTTAGGTGTAGGCATGGACATAGGGGGAGTGCGGTCCTAACACATTGGACTATCCCTCCCCCATTATGCCGACATTAAGAACTCATTTGCTTCTCTATATTCGTTCTATGAATTGTGAGCTTAAATGACGAGTAGTGGCCATGAATCCAAGATATATCTTCGCGGTGTCACACCACATACACTCATACATGGTGGCCTAGGCCACCGCCCTCTTCTTTGTGAGGAGTTGGAGTCATTTGGTTCTTATTTGGGTCTTAATTAGAAATCTTTTGGTTTTTGGTCTTTATTTTGAGTTTTTGGAAAACACACTCAATCTTGGCTTTTTCTTGTTTGATTCTTGCAATACTAAGTGTGAAGTACCAATATCAGTTTGGCTTTCTCATCCTAAGCCTACTCTTACCTGAAAACATGCTCCTCTTGCATACATACATGTCCCCCACCAAATCTGCATTTTTTTGGTCTGGAGGGGCCGGAGACTCCGGTGTGAAACACCGGAGACTCCGGTCTGGACAGAGTCTCCGCGGTAAACACCGGAAACTCCGGCTGGCCAGAGACTCCGGCCTATTAACCCTGGAGACTCCGGTCCCGGCAGTTTCGCAGGGCTCTATAGGGAATCAGGGTGGGAGTTGTCTTCACAACTTCCTCACACCCCCGACTCCCAAATCCTCCCCTGCCGCCGCCTCCCCTCCAAAGTGCTGCTCTGGCCGCCCCATCGCCGGAATTCACCATGCCACCGGCCTCCTCCACTTCTCCACCGCCGGGGAACCTCTTCCCCTCCGTTGGAGCTCACCATGAAAGGCAAAGGTTACCACTCTCTCTTGTCTTCTAGGGTTTCATCCTAGATCTGTTTTGAGAGTAGTTTTCTTAGTTTTTCTTGGTGTAGAACATTCATGCTAGCAAATGTAATCTCTAGAAATTAGTTGTAACAAATTCCCCTCCAATTTGACCTAGATCGACCTCTCGTGTCCTAGGGCCGGAGACTCCGCCCCCTGAGACCGGAGACTCCGGTCTGGATCCAATTTCTAGGAAATTTCTTCCAATTAGTTTCTCCTTTTGCTTCCTTGGACATGTATGCTTACCTTCTTGCTACCTATCTACTCTTTATTCACAGATGACAAGAGGTACTTTTCGGGCTCATCATCATCCAAACGCAAAGCACCGAAGAGGTCGGGAAGAGACTATTTGGACTATGATGAAGAGAACGGCCGTTATGTGCAGCGTGGTGTTGCAAAGCAGCAAAAGGAGTCAGATGCACGAAGGGTTAGGCAAGAGGCTACCCTCCTTCGAGAAGAAAGGGCCAAGAAGGCCAAGTTTGACAACATGACCACCGTGAAGTACTTGAACAAGGAGGATTTTCGAACCATGAGGGCGCAAAGGTTCTATGATATGCCCAAGAACACCACCGATGGTCACTTTTGGAGGAAGGAGCAAGAGCTCATCATGAAGGAAATCTATGTCCACTTGGACCCAAAAGCCCTTGTGTGCCCTCAAAGCCGTTGAACTTTGATGTGTTGGCAAAGAAGGAATACTTTGCGGAGACAATTTGAGTTGCTAGGAAGCTAGGCCTTGAGAAGCTTATTTCCACCCAACAAAACTATGACATCGAGATGGTCCAACAATTATTTGCCACTCTTGTGCTAGGACCAGAGGAGAACACCAAGATGACTTGGATGACGGGCCCTGTCCAATGCAATGCAACTTTTGAAGTGTTTGAGCAGATTTTGGGTTATGAGTTCAAAGGGGCTACCATCTCCGTTGGTCGAAGGATGCATGTTGAAGGGGTGGATTATGATAAGAAGTTGCTTGCCCCTCTTGTTGCTAAAAAAGGGTGCCATTGCTACCACCCGTGGACTCAAGCCCATCTACAGCATCTTGATTCGCATGTTTCGTTGGAGCATTGCCCCCCAAGCGGGTAATACGGATGTTATCCGTGGAGCTCTTGTCAACCTTATGCATCATGCTCACAAGACATACCTTGGCGGACCAAATTGCCATGGGTCTGAGATTGATGTGATGGATTATATCAAGTGTGAGATCAACATTGCTATTCATGAGAAGAAGAATCCTATGTATGCTCCATATGTTATGAAGCTTATCCTCAAGAAGATTCCCCAACTCGATCAATCTCGCTTCAAGCAACACAAGTTTGGAACCCTCCAAGTGCTAGGCATTCATACCACTCCCCAACCTTCTTATCAAGAGATAGAGGTGGAAGAAGCTCCAAGGGCAAGAAGGAAGAATGCCACTCCTCCCTCATGGAATAGTGGTGGCAAAGAGAGGGTCAACAATGAAGTTAAGCATCTCACTTGGTGGTAAAAGGCAAAGCTTTGTATGGGGATTGCCATCCACAAGGAAAATTATGAGGGCTATGTTGGGAGGAAGCACATCCTCTCTGACCAACACAAGATGTTCAAAGAGTTGCGCAAACTCAACAACGGTGGTAAGACCCCTCCTCGCCCCCAAGGTACCCCGCATCACCGGAGTCCGATACTACTCTTCCTATTGAGGAATGGAAGGTGGACGAATTTCCTTGGGGTGACTATGATGATGTTACCTCCATGCCCTCGTCTTCTCGCAACACCGGCAAGGCCCCTATGCATTATGAAGATGATGATGAGGAAGATGATGACAATGAAGAGTATGTTGAGGAGGAGACCCAAGAAGCAAGTGGTGAAGATGCCGATGATGATGAAGAGGATGAGTGATCTCCTTGGGACTCGTTAGCATCGCTCTTTTCCCTTTTTGGCATTTCGATTCCAAAGGGGGAGAAGTAGTTCTATTAGGCTCTCTCTCTCCGTGGGATTTGCATGGGTCGGACACAAGCTTGTGCCTTTATCATTTATTTGCGCTTGTGTCCGTTTAATGTTGTTGAACTTATTTGCTTTGGTTTTTATTGTGTGAGACTATGTTACTATTTGGTGTGTGAGACTATGTAGATTTCATATTATCTATGGTTGAGATGATATCGTTTATTATGATGAATTATTGTGCATTGGTCTATATTCTACATTATTATGCACAAGGTATGGTTCCTTTCATCTCAACCCTTTTCTCATGATTATGTCTCTTGTTTATGCAAATTTATCTTGTTCCAATTATTACTTGTGAGTTGCCTATTTTCTACATGTTGAGGATTTGTATTCCAATGCAAACTACTTATATGCACACATGTAGGGGGAGTCTCTCTAATCTTTTGTGGAACATGTCGATATTTGTTGTGCTATGTTGCAAATCCTAGTGTTGTCATCTAACACCAAAAAGGGATGATTGAAATGACATATTTTATGTCCCCCATGATTTTGTGTGTTAGGCAACAACACTAGGAAATATCTAATATCATGTTAAGTGGTGCAGGAATTAAAAGAAATATGTATACTTTGCATCGAAACATTTGTCAAGAAAAAGGAGATTGCAATATGTCTGGCAAGGCCAGAGTCTCTGGCCTCAGGGGTGCTCAGGGGCCGGAGTCTCCGGCCCATCAGGTTTTACTGCGAAGCAAGCAACACGACGGCACTCTCTGCTTTGAGGTCGGAGTGACTCCGGAGTCTCCGCCCAAGCCGGAGTCTCCGGCCCTCCAGGACCGGAGTCTCCGGTCTAAGTGGACTGCAACGGCTACAATTCTGGGAGGGGTATAAATACCCCTCCACCTACCTCCAGCCAAGTAGCTCGCCCCAAATTGAAGTCCACCATTATTGAAAGCTCAAGAATCACTAGATCTCCCAATCCCTCCACCCAAACTCGTTGATCTTTGGAGGATTGAAGGAGAAGGCCCGGATCTACTACTTCATCAAAGCATTCTTCATTTCCCCCTCATTCCCTTGAGGGATTCGAGCCTAGGGTTTCCTCTAGGAAAACCTAGGCATCTTGTTATACTTACTTGCTTGTTACTTTTGTGTAGCAGGTGTTGTGGTGCTTGGGAGCCCCCAATCTTTTGTGGGTTGAGCCTCAAGTGTGCTGTAAGGGCTCCGGATTCCGCCTAGAAGGATTCCGATAGTGGAAGGTGAACCGAGCTTTTGGGCAAGGTTCATCGGAGAATAGGGTGAGGCCATTTGTGGCGTTTGAGTTTGAAACTCACACCCCTCCAGTAAGACGTACTCCCCTAAAAAGGAGGAACTCGGGAATACATCCTTGTCTCTGCGTGCTTCCCGTTCGGTTACTCCTTACTCGCTAGATCTTACTTGTATCATGCTTAGTCTAGTGTTAACTTGTCATATAGGTAAATTCACCGTAGTTGCATATCTAGATAATTTACCGTTGTGTCAAGCCTAAATTCGAAAAAGTGCTAAAAATTGAGTAGCACATATTCAAGGTGGTCATACCGATCCTTTCGGATCCTCCACTTCCCCGATGGCTGATCTATCGCCGCAATTGGAGAATTTTGACCCTCATTCCTGACTTCCCGGTCAAGCCCCATACAATGGCGTGTTGATACAATTTTAATGTGGTCAACACGCTAAAACAACCTGTCTATGTTGAAGGCGCCTTTTGAAAGGCATAATTCTGAGCTTCCAGTGGTGGTATCTGCTTGAAATACGCCTTCTAGACTTCCCCATGGTGATCTAGGCTGCCAGAAGCATTTTCTTGGTAGTTGTGGGAGGCGCCTACAACACCACCTAGGGCGGTTTCCTCCGCCTCTATCCTAGTTTGGATCCGTCAAGACCTCGAGGCGCAATCATTCTAGGACACTGAATGCTTCCCATCGCCAAGGTTGAGCAAACTCTTCAAGACCAAAGGTTGGCCAGCATCTAATGTGGTAACATGTAATGTGGGGGTGGAGAGGGCATCGACCGATGGGATTGACGGATGGCTGACGCACCCGAAATTTGGAAAGGGCGTCTTCCACCGCACCCCACCCCTCAACGTGCTAGTCAAGCCCCCCCCCCCCCCCCCCCCCCCCCCCCCCTCCCTCAACCGCGCCCAACAACACAACCTCAAGCACCCCTCACTTTTCTTGCCCCAACTCATGTGACGATTGTCCAGCAAGCTGCAACACCACCGCCACAAATCCAAAGGAGGAGCTCAGTCTCCCCCACTGTTGATGCACCAGAGAACATCCTCAGTCGTCTTCTCCTTAATATGCATGATATACCTTTGATGGTGCATGAGAACGCTAAGCAGTTTGGGAAGTCGAGAGACCTAGATCCAAGTCAAATGTCAAAAGACGACTGAGGTCACGCCACATGAGAAACTGAATTGGCCGGCACAATTTATGGTTGGTGATAAAAAAATGTCCTTCTTTCCCACGACATCGATTGATGGGATGTGACTGGTGTAAAACCAGTGCTCTTCGCTGGCGTGCTTTAGTGGCTGATTTCTAGTCTTCTGCACCCAACTCTTCGCACGAAAGGTAACAGTTTTTATCTATTGATCTGAGATATGCGGTTGTGGTTGCTTCAGAAGGAGTTGAGACTTGAGAGGGACAAAAGTTCTATATAGAAGGTCATATCAGACTTTACTTCCCCTCGTTACTCCCTGCTTCCGTTCACCCCATTCTTACATAGAACTCTATGACCATCCTCCCTCTCCTATCTTTACCTATTTCATGTGTTTCACATATATGGAAAGTGACGCAGGGCAATCTCAATCAAGGGGTGGGTAAAAACGGTTTGGAGGAAACCGGTTAAAACCATCTGGGAGAAGTTACTTCATTTCTTCTTTGTATCCGATAAAAATTTAGAGCTAGTACAAAATTCTGTATAGCATGTTTCCCGATTTGCAGCCAAACCGTTTTTCCCACCCCTACCTCAACCCACTTCTTCTTCTCAAGCACCACATGAAAGTCTCAACCAGCGCGGATACCCCATCGACCCGATTGGGTCATCGACCCAATTGGGTCCGAGAAGTTGTTGTGGAGGCGTTCCCCCCTTCGTTTTTCCTTGCAAACATGGAGCAAGACCTAGGCTTCTAGATGCCTTCCATCACCGATCCTGGTAACCGGGGAAAGTTGTCGTCTTCCCATTACCGACCTAGTGTCCCAATAGCCCAGTACGTTAGCGGATACTCTTAAATCCCAGAAGAATAGTGTGTGGGTCACAAAATCTTTCGATTTTGATGCCTCGAATGACAAGGAAACGAATCTATCACCAAGCTTCTTGTTTCTTCCAGCCGCTTCAATACCTAAGACTCGGGTGTTGCTATTAGTCTTTTTCTCTTAGTGCACTATGGAGCGCTGGATTCGTTGTTTCTATTCCAAAAATACACGGTTATTTCTGCTTTATAGACCCAAAAAATGTTAAGATTGAATTTAAACACCACATTAGACATGTCAACACGTGTGTTATGGCTAGCTCAGGGACGCGCGCCATACTCTGCACTGCACTTTCTACCGTTAAGTTGGAGACTTCCGGAGACGTGCATTCCATCAGCTTTAATAATTTGATGATGATCCCACGGTACGTACTCGGATCCGCTCTACATTCTGCCCACCAACAGTGACCAATGAGATCGCCGTCTCTGTCTAGTTTTCCTGAATGAGCTGCTTTCCTTTCTAAAAAATGGCAAGGAGAGAACCATAAAGTACGTGGAGGATTAGCCGGGCATGTCCATACATGCACGCCACTGACTCACCGGCGTAGCATGGGCTCCTACAGCTTAGAAGCCTTGGGAACGCTGGCGTGATTGCATCGGAAATCGCCTCCTCAGAAAAGAAAGACATCTGTTTTGGGGTCAGACGTTTTAGCTAGCTGGATCACGATCGATCGAGGCCGCGCGTGTTTATTCCATTTAGGCACGGTTTGGCGCATTCTAGGAATACATTTTTACTTTACTCCCTAAAATCAAAATCATCTTTAACCTGGGGTAATGGCGTTCTTAGTTCTTGCACGTCTCCGGCGTAGTCCACGTATTTCCAGAGGAAGAGAGGGTACGCATCTCCGTCCGAGTCGCAGCGACACCGAAGTTACCTCTTCAAGCCATTAACAGAGAGAGCGAGCCTTCTTCTTACAGAGCCATGGCGGCCCTATTAATACTACCACCGACCGCGAGGCTCGCCACTCTGCGCTCCCACCATCGCCTCGCCGTTCTCCAAAGGTAGTGTTGTACTTGTATCATCCTCCAATGCTTTGCCGGTACTCCTGGTCTCCTGGATTCGTTCTTACCGTCCGAATCAATTTGTTTGCTTGATCCGCAGATCCTACAAACTCGGCTCGTCGCGATTAACCGCCATGTCGTCGTCCTCCTCGTTTGATCCATCGCTGGAGACGGTGGCGCCCCGCGCGGCCGTCACGAGCGAGCGGAAGCTCAACCCCGACCTGCAGGAGCAGGTTCCCAAGCCATGTACGTATCTCTTTCCCCTTCTTCAACTTGTGTGATGTTCGGCGACCAATCCAAGGTTGGTTACTGAGAGGGAGTGAGGATGGTTTGGCTGATACCTGCTTGGGCGGCAGCTGCGTGCGTGCATCACTGCTCTCACCTCTCCGTGACTCGGAGGAGCCCAGTAGCATAGTTCATTGGTTAGCCTGAACGCTGTTCTTTTTCTTGTCAAGGAGCCGTGACTCGAAAGTTTTAAATATTTTTGTTCTCTGATCAATTGATTTGTTAGCAGGACCATGCATTGCTTAAGCTCACGATCCCATTTCAATTTTTCAATGACTTTTCTGAACTCCTATACGTTTACTCATTTTCTCTGTTGCCGTGTCTCTGAACTCGCATGTATGTGCAGATCTCGCGAGAGCCATGGCGGCGGTGGACCCGAGCCATCCGGAGGGAACCAGGGGAAGGGACGCCCGTGGGATGAGCGTGCTGCAGCAGCACGCGTCCTTCTTCGACCGCAACGGCGACGGGGTCATCTACCCATGGGAGACTTTCCAAGGTAAACCGACGCCACTGCTCGTCTAGGTATCCTTCACTCTTTCATATCAGTACGTCCAGTGTGTCCCGTTTTGGCAGATAATATGGCAGTCTTCATTTTATTTTTTGTCCGGGTGAGGTTAGAGTTCTCTCCAATGAATGATTAATTGTTTCTGCAGCTCTAATTAATTGTGCTATTCTCTGTCACCCCGTTTTCATTTCAGGCATGCGAGCAATAGGGCTTGGGTACCTTGTATCCTCCGCTGCGGCCATATTCATCAACCTCATCCTCAGTTATCCTACTCAACCGGTAACCAGGGCCTGTCTGCAGATTCACACGATCTAAAAAACATTCAAGTCTCCTGATTCAAATTACGGCAACTCAAGTTCAAAGTCTCAATTTTTTTGTCTGTTAATGCATATGAACTTGGAACATAGTGAGTGAAAAGATAAATCACTTATTTTTGGCTCAGTTTGCGGTTAGTGTGTTGAACTGGTTAAACATTAGAATTTGGTCAGTTAGGAGATTTTTCCTAGTCTAAGATTTTCCCGGTTTATTTTAGAACTCTCTTTGGCTCACAAGCTAGACCTGAAGAATCGTGTTAAATTCGTGTTTTTGAAAAGAAACACCAATACCAAACAAAGCCTTAACTAGGTACACCTGAAGCTGAAGAATTGGTCTTTTGTTTTTTCACTGTAGGGATGGATACCTTCTCCTCTGCTCTCAATCCATATAAAGAACATCCACAAGGGCAAGCATGGGAGTGATTCTGAAACATATGATACCGAAGGGAGGTATGTTTGCAAAATGCAAAGACCATTTTGTATGAAAAGACAATTTTTTCTCCTCTGCAAAATGCAAGGATGGATACCTTCTCCTCTGCTCTCACTTTTTTCTGTATGAAAAGACATCGTCCTTGCCCACATACTTTATGTTGACTCTAGTTCTGCCAGTTGGGTTAATTGAAATGTTTGATCGGCCTAGAAGACACTGCTTGTGGAGGAAAAAAGATAAAGATAAAGTCAATTCCCTAGCTGCCTGGGACATGATCTGTAAACCCAAGAATAAAGGAGGACTTGGCATCATAGACCTAAAGAAGCAAAATTCAGCTCTGTTATTGAAGCATCTTCACAAGTTTTATAACAATGACAAAACACCATGGGTGCAGCTTATTAAGGAAAAATATTATTATAACACTGTGCCTCATGCTGTGGTTTTGTCTGGCTCCTTTTGGTGGAGAGGAGTTTTTAATTTAGCCGATGCTTACAGAAGTATCACAAAATGTGAAGTTGGCACTGGCCATACCATTCTGTTTTGGACAGATCTTTGGAAAGATGAAAAATTGGCAGACACATATCCGAGATTGTTCTCATTTGCAGTAGACAAATTCCAGTCGGTCAGTGAATTTATGACTTCAGTAAACTGGCTGCAGCACTTCTTCTTGCCACTTTCAGTTGAGGCCCATGAGGAATTTTTGCAGCTACAACAATTGTTACAGGACACATTGCTAGACAATGAGAAAGATGATGCATGGATATGCACCTTAGGGAAGGGGGAGTATAAGCCAAGTTTGGCGTATAAAGAGCATTTTAAACACCTGCACACTGATGCTCCCTCCTGTTGGATTTGGAAAAGTAAGTGCCAATCTAAGCATAAGTTTTTTGCATGGTTGGTCTTGCATGATAGAATCAACACAAAGGACATGTTGTTACGCAGACATTGGCATGTCACTGATAACCACAACTGCGTTCTGTGTCCAACACAACACCTCGAGGATTGGCGACACCTGTTCTTCAACTGTAATTACAGCACACGTATATGGAATTACCTGCAGATTCCATGGAACCCTGGAAATACTAGTGAAACACTTCTGCTAGCCAAGAAGGGTTTCAAAGGACCCTGTTTCTCTGAGATTGTAGTCCTTGCTTGTTGGGGTATATGGAAGCAGCGGAATGGTTGGGTCTTTAAGAATATTAGACCAACTTTCAGAGGATGGAAAGCCTGTTTTTTCCAGGAGATTACCCTACTTAAGTATAGGGTAAAGGACACGGTTTATACCTCATTATCATCATGGCTAGATAGTTTGCATTAATTTTACTCTGTAAGTATTGTACATACTCTGTAATTATGTTATACGTTTGGGAATAAAGTGAGGCTGTGGGGGGCTCCCCCACAGTATAAGGTTTCAAAAAAAAAAAAGACAATTTTGTTACCATTTCCAAAAAAAAAATTCTAACTAGTTTTTCCTACTCTTTGTGTAGGTTTGATCCATCAAAATTCGATGCTATATTCAGCAAGTTTGGTTGTACTCGTCAAATGCTTTGACAGAAGATGAGATTAGCACGATGCTTAAAGATAACCGTAATATGTATGATTTTCTGGGTTGGTAAGTGCAATGCTGACTTTAGCAATATTGTTTGTTACTTTTCAGTTACATTTTCTAATAAGTAATAACTGATTGTTCCTATAAAGATGTTGATTCAATGTACATTCTTTTCTAGACATGCATATAATGCAATGCTAATTTCCGTATACTTACTCAATACTTTTATATAGTCTGATAGTCTCTTCAGTCCTACATGTTCTGTCAATTTGAAGTCTGTACTTGAAAATTAATTTGTTTTTATTAGTTTAAAGTAAATGTATTAACACTTGACCCGATCTTGTTCACACAGGGCCGCTGCCACCGTCGAATGGAAGATACTATACAAAGTGGGAAAGGATAAAGAAGGCCTCTTGCAACGCGAAACCGTCAGGGGAGCCTTCGATGGCAGCCTGTTCGAGCGACTGCAGGACAGCAAGAAATCTTCCTGAAAATTCGTTGTTCAGAGCAGAGTGTCGTTAATACAACATCTTGAAATGAAAAGCCTTTCTTGCCTTAATTTGAGTTGTATACGTCGAATAAAAAGTGTTTGATCCGTTTACGGCAGCCTGAACATTTTGTTTACTCGTATGTGGTAGTGCAACAAAGGTGGACCATGGAACTTGAAATGTGCACTCATGAGTCATCCTTACGTCACATAATTTGTTTAGAGGATCCCTCACCTCGCAGCATAGAAGTGTTTTTTTCTTTTCTTACTGTCGTGTAAATTCCCGCGTGGGGCATCATTAGTTCGACCTTGCAAGATGCCAGCAAATTATTGCAAGAAACCTTTGGAAAATCATCATTTACTTACCTGCAAGACTCAGCTCGCTGGTTCAGCAATCGACGGGTTGAGAACCCTCTTCAGGCTGAACTTGCCGTCCATGACGAGAGCAGATGAAGCCTTGATTGGCCTTGCTGGCCCGGGGGAAAGCGATTTTCCGCCACCGGCGTCGCTGGACGTCTTCGCCTGAACTGCTTCCAGGTTCCCACACCGCGCCACATAGCCGCTTTTTGAAGATATGATGTTCTATCTTTCTGAGAGATTGGGAGGAATAGGATGATCTAGATCCCGCGGGGCTACTTTTCTTTTAATTAGTAGCCCCTGACATGTATGACTTTTTTTCTTTTTGGCCTCGGCTGTATCATGTTTGCTTCTCCTGTATCAATATAAAAGGCAAAGTTTTTGCCTCGTTTCAAAAAAAAATCATTTACTTAATATATAATGAAAAGGGGGAGCTCCTCCCCTACCACATCCATTCCTTCCTTCCATGCCAGCATCGGGAATCATGGCCATACCCGAGCTTGGTTATTGTCGGTACTGACAGCGGGCCGCAGCACGACAGAGATGGAAGGGGTCCTCGAGTTCGTCTAGTCTGAGGAACTGAATCTAGGCGCTGGCGCGGGTACCTATGTACCTACTAGGCCTTCTCAGACCATGCAACTCGCTGCACCTAGAGGAAATGATACTGAGAGGGTAGTAGAAGAGCAGGGCAGAATTACCCCAATCGTACGACGAGTTGTTGCGGCAGCTTTTTATGAGGCGGATCTGACTGTTGCAACGAAGAATGTCGTGGACTTGACCTCGAATTGCGGTACCATTCAAAAATCTAACCTCGAACCACCGCCATGGCCTAGGATTCCTGGCCTTCCGCCATACTCTTATCACCCGAGCGCGTGCTTGAATCATGTCAACCATTCCTCATCCCGTCTGCACAGGGATCCTACATCAGTTGTGCGGGATTTGGACCCACACTCCCCCGATGGTTGATCGATCGTCGCAACTGCAGAATTTAGGGCACATACCTAGCTTCCCAGTCAAGCCCTGCCCAATGACGTGTTGACGGAATTATAATCTGGTCAACACTAAATCAACATGTATGTGCTGAAGGCGCCTTTGAAAGGCGCAATTAAGAGCTTCCAATGCCGGCGTCCTCCAGAAACCTGCCTTCTCGACATCCCCATGGTGATCTAGGTTGCATGGAGGATTTTCTTGGGCAGCTGTGAGAGGTGCCTACGTCGCTTCCTAGGGTTGTTTTCTCTTGCCTCCATCCTAGTTTGGATCTGTCGGGACATTTTGATGGCGAAATCATTCTAGGATATTGTCTGCTTCCCCATCGCCAAGTTTGAGAGAATTCGTCAAGACCCAAAACTTATTAGCATCTCCTGTGGTAGTTGCGAATCTATGGTGGAGAGGCCATCGATTGCTGGGATTCGACGGATGGCTGACGCACACAAAGCTCAAGGAGGGTGTCATCCACCGCCCAGAAACCCTCGACACATCCATCAAGTTCCCCCGACATCGTGATGACCACACCCACTCAAGCGCGCCTCGCTGTCGTTGTGACAACTTTAAAACAAGCTGCAACGCCTCCGCCACAACTCCAAGGAGGAGCTCAGCCGCCCCCACTATTGATCAGGTAGAACAAGTCCTTAACTCAAGATACAATCACCTTGTCTTCTTCAACCGTCTAGATTAGGTCACTTCATTTATAACTATGTTAAAACCAAGTATTGTAAGTTTTGTTTCATCTTTTAACACTGATGGTTGCGATGTTTAACAACTGTCGAAAATGATTCATCCCACATCCACGTGCCACTTATTTTAGAAGTGTTGAAAAGGGCCGTGTTTTCTATCAGATGGATGTCCCTCCAGACATGGAAACACACCATCCGAACTTTGGGAACATGAGAGTGATTAACATAGTCCCGATTCCCCTTGCACTGGTTCGGGATCTACGGTTATAAAATAGACTAGGTCATCTCATGTGGACAATTCAAGGACAATTAATAGTGCAATTGGACATCTTACATGATGCTTAAAACAAGCTTGAAACACACTGCCATGTTTTCGTGCAACATAACCATGGTCTTTGTATTTTTTTCCAGACAACCATAGGACATTGTCAAATCAGACATCTAAATATAACTATTTTTTGCTACAAGTTCATTTTAGAGGTGAGAATATGGTGCCCAGAACTAGTACACACTTAACAAACTTATCAACCTTTTGTACGTGATTTAGCACGTATCAAGAAATTTGTTCATATTCGACTGAAGTTGGACATCTAAAATCCTTCTTTCCTACTAGGTGAACGACATGTTTTAAAATAGATGCTCTAAGTTTTTCATCAATTCTGCCATCCCGATTGAATCTCGGTTCTATACAAGATTCTTAAGCAATATGTAAGATGTTAATGTTTCATTAGTGAGATATGCTTTTGCAATGGAAGGCTCCGGTCTAGAAAGTGCATAGTCTATGTTCTACAAGGTACATCCATCAATAGTGTATAAATAATGCCTTATCAGGTAGATGAACAACCAAATGAACCATCATATAAAAAAAGGCTATAGGATATACATGACACGCTTGCATAGTGTTGCTATGTCCTTTTTAAAACGCTATATATCCCTTGATGTTCAGAATTTTACAACAGATATGCTTAAGGAACCTTCCGAAATCTGCAAGCACCTTGTTGATGTTCAGAATTTTACAACAGATATGCTTAAGGAACCTTCCGAAATCTGCAAGCACCTTGTTGATGTTCAGAATTTTACAACAGATATGCTTAAGGAACCTTACGAAATCTGCAAGCACATTGTAATTTCTGGCTTCACTAACACTAACGCCAATAGCTAAAAGTCTTTGCAGCAGGTGGATGTGGTAATCGTGAGTTTTCAACCCATTTAGATTGTTTTCCTCTACAGTGATACGATTTCCAATGTTGGAAGCAAATCCAAATGATAGGTTCCATCTCAGATGAACTCACAAAGTATCACCCTTGAAGCCATTGGCAATGTAAAATACGCGCCTTCAGTCCCTTTGATCACTTGGACATCACATTTCGGTTACAAGTTTCTTGTGAACTTCGTATTTTGCATAGTCAAGCTTAAAATTTGCGCTATGTTTTGTTTTGGATGGAATATGTTCGATAATCTGCCCACAATACTTGTCATGAAATGGCATTTTTAAAGTGTTGTTTTTTAAGTTCTAAGTGCAAATTTGGATGCAGGCATTCTTTTGTGGTTTTGAAATACGGATTCATCATGCTATTTAGCGATTCTTATTATGCAGTGCTAATTCAGTTCTGCGAGAACCTTATTCTAGCATTGATTTATAGGCATGTTTATATATTAAAATTTTATTTTTTATGTATCTTCTAATAGATTTCCAACTTTCCTTAAAGGATATGTGGGAACAATATGTTTGCCATGATCATTTTTTCTTTAATCAGCACAAACAGTTATCAAACAAAGTCTTAGTCGACTTAGATTTAACTAAATCTCAGTCAATTTCGCACAATTGCATCTCATGTGCAACTCTAAATTTAGCACAAATCACGATGCAATTCTAATGGCTAAGGAGTCGACTTAGATTTACCTATGCACACAATTGCATATTATATGCAACTCTGAGTTTAACAGGAATCACGACGCAAATTTAACGACTAGAAAGTCGACACTCGCAGACTAGCACGGATCATGATACAAATCCAACGGCTAATAAGGCGACTAAGATTTGGTTAACTATCAGGCGACTTAGAATTAGCAAAACCAATCAAATAAAATACTATCGATGGCTGTGGTGGAATAGCTAAAGAAACTTTTATTAGGAAGAAGATGATTAGCTATCACATCAAGGGATGATTGGGCCCATGTAACAGGGGCGCACCAGAGCATCTGGTTGCAGAGATGCAGGAGCCTCCACCGCCGTCCGCTTTCGACCTCTTTTCCGTAGCGCGGACCAAGAGCAGCAGCGATTTCGCAGCCTCCCTCTCTATCCGCGACCAAGGGCCTGTGTCTCTGCCTCGCCCTGAGGATCTGCCGCATCGACGACGACGACGGGCAACGCCGGGTTCCACCATGACCATCTGCTGCGCGACCACGCCACCACGACGACGGGCGACGCCACCTCCAGCGTGCGCACCCACGCCCATGTTCGGCATCGCCGCACCTTGGTGATCTGAACCTTCCGGTTCCATGACACTTTCAGAACCACGCCGCGCCTTGGTGCTCGCACGGCTGACGGCGACACGCTCGGCCCCGTCTTCTTCGCGGTAGTGCAGCAAGACCAGCCCCAGCGCGCCCTCCGTCTGGTCGGTGCACCCCAGCTTCAGTTCCCGCGAGCGGAACGCCCACAGCTCGATGCGGACATTGCCGATCTCTTGCCTCGGTCGGTCGCCATTGGGTTCCGGGGAAGCTTCTGCTTTGGGCAACGGCTTCTTGCCCTTTCTTCTCTTCCTTTTCTCAGTTTTCTCAACGAGTATATTGTTTTTCTTCAGGAAGTATGTCCAGTCTTTCTCGATGATTCGGAAGGCACTGTTGCTTGTCAAATACCTGCACTTCAAATGGTACAGCTCACCGTCCCGGTCGTACGCCTGCACGTCCAGACCAGGTTTCTTCTTCCCAGCTGCATTCTCCTCCTCCTCCTTCCGTTTGCGCTTCCGCTTGTACTCCTCGCTTTCGTTATCCTTCTGTTGCTTCTGATCCGGTTCGTGCACTATGGGTATCTCCGTCGGTGAGAAGATCTTGGCAAAAGGGATCGACTTCTGATCCTTGCAAGAGATGAGGAGGCGGTTCTGTCCCTTGTCTCGGTCTGCACACGACATCTTCTTTTCGTAGACGCATACGGGGCTGACGGGGCCGAGGTCACGGAGGATGTCGCGCAGCTCATTCGTGATGGCAATGTCGCCGAACGCGATGTCTTTCACGGCTGTGAACGGCGGCGTGTCCGCATGGGATCGGGCAACCTGTGCCCGGATGGCGTCGCCCATGAGCTTCTCGGCTACCGGAGGCTGGAGTGGGGCGTCGTTCTTGGCGCACGGCAGGGTCTGGTCCACGGCCAGCATTTTCCCCTTGCGCTTTCGTTCTTCCTCGTATTTCAGTTGTGCTGCTGCCGCCGCAGCTTCGTCGCTGTCCGCCGAAGGAAAGGATGACGGCGTCGGCGCCATAGAACCGTCGGCGCTTGAAGACCCACCACCGCCGCTCTTAGAGTCCGGCT
Organism: Poa pratensis; assembly: GCA_947311845.1. Classification (NCBI taxonomy): domain Eukaryota; kingdom Viridiplantae; phylum Streptophyta; class Magnoliopsida; order Poales; family Poaceae; genus Poa; species Poa pratensis. Next base: position 33,123,908 of record CAMZMU010000054.1, read on the forward strand.
CCTGGTCAATGGCCATGGCGGCCACCGTCATGGCGAGAACGGCGTGGTGTCTTCGGCCTCCTTGATTTCGTGCAAACCGAGGGAACTATGCCGAGCAAGGTGTCCGGCCGGCGGCACGGGATGGAAACACACAGGGCGAAAGACCTAGCTCTAGAATATATACAGGCATACAGCACAGACCTATGTGGTATTCGACTCGGACTCCCGGAAGAGCTCAGATAGGAAACTGAACACAGAACGTCGACTCCTACTCGTCTAGACTTTCCATGTTCATGTTGGCCGCCTTCCTAATGCCACGTGCGTGCTCCTCGGACCTGGCCATGGTGGTCTTTTTTTTTTTTTTGACGTGGCTGGCCGTCAAAATGTGTGTAGGATGTTCAAATTAAATCACGATGGTGCTGTCCGGCTCCCATACGTATACGTATACCGTGTGCAATCGATCTAGTCCGTAATTCATAACCCTGCCTCTTCTCTCCGCCCGGCGCCGCCGCCTCTCGAGCCCAACCGGAGGAGGCGCTGCCAGATCCACTCCCTCCGCGGGTCAAAGGCCGAGGGCCGCCGGCCAATCTCACTTCCGCATCTCCGTCCTGCTGCAGGTTGCTGCCTGCGCCGCCAGCAGGAGGGATATGTCGGTTTTAATCGTCACCAGCGTGGGCGAGCTCGTGGTGGATCTCCACACCGACCTCTGCCCCCGCACCACCGCCAACTTCCTCAAGCTCTGCAAGATGAAGTACTACGACGGGTGTCTCTTCCACAATGTGCAAACCGATTTCCTCGCCCAGACCGGGGACCGGACCGGGACCGGCAACGGAGGCGATCCCTTGTACAAGTTCCTCTACGGCGACCAATCTCGGTTCTTCGTCGACGAGATCCGTCCGGAACTAAACCACTCAAAGAAAGGTACGGTTGCCATGGCGTCTTCCGGCAACGCCTCACAGTTCTACATCACCCTGCGGCCCGATTTGCAGTCCCTTGATGATGGTCAACACACCGTGTTTGGGACGGTCGCTGAAGGTTTCGACACACTGACGAAGATAAACGAATCGTATGTTGATGGTAATGGAAGGCCGTACAAGAACATAAGGATTAAACATATGTTTGTCCTGTACGTTCCGGATGAGCTCGCCGAGCTTGTTGCTGACGAGCTTGTTCCTGCCGAGCTTGTTCCTGAAAATTATCCCAGCGGAAAACCAAAGGATGAGACAGCAGAAGAGCGCTTAGAGGATAACTGGGTTCCTCTAGATGAAACACTGGACCCTGTACAGCTTGACAAGATTACCCGGTCTAAAGAAGCCCGTTCTAATGCCGTGATCCTTGAGATTATTGGAGACATTCCAGGCGCCGAGGTCAAGCCACCAGACAATGTCTTGTTTGTTTGCAATCTCAACCCGATAACACGAGATGAAGATCTGTATACAATCTTCTCTCGATTCGGAACCGTGACTTCAGCTGAAATTGTTTGTGACTACAAGACTGGAGATAGCCTGGGCTACGCCTTTGTTGAATTCGAGACAAAGAAGGCATGTGAACATGCACTTGAGAAGACGAACAATTGTATGGTTGATGACCGGAGGATTCATGTTGATTTTAGTCAGAGTGTTTCAAAAATATGGGGTCAGTTCAGACAAGATCGTCGAAATACTGGTCGAAAGAAGATTCAGAAACTAGACGATTGGAGATCAGAGCCACCACATAAGGGCGATCGTGATAGGAAAGGCAGACACGACAATCGTGACTATAGCATGCACCGGAGCAGGAGCAGAGATCAGGAGCTGATCAGTACGACAGGGATAATGAAAGATGATGATAACCGTAGAAAGGGTGATCGCCGCAAGAGAGAAGAAAGTTGCCACAGGAGAAGCAGCAGATGCTGAGAGACATAGAAGTGCAGGCGGTAGAAATCGTGAGACGCAGATGCATATGGCTGTATCTACACAGTTTATCCTTATCTGTTTCCATTGTACATTGAGTTTGCAGTGTCGCCTGTGATCCAAAATTAACTCATATATATCTTTTGGTGTAGACAATTTGTGAGATCCGTCCATGCTAGCTGAATATTTTGTTTTGAGGGTTCGTACCAGCTGGCGGTTGTATTAAGGTTTCAGTCACTTACTTTGACCATTGTTCAAACCTGGCTTAAAAAACAATAAGTAACTCTCCTGCAGTCCGGAATTTGCATATACCTCCGCGTATACATATTTTTCTTGTGGTGTTAGCGAATAACAAATTGTTAACCAGAGATAATCTAGCTAAACGTAGAGAAGTTGATGACTTGTCCTGTTTATTTTGTAATGAACATGAATCATCTTCTCACTTATTTTTTCGATTGTACTGTTGCAAAAGTCTGCTGGTAAGTGGTGTCATCAATCTTTGAAAAGCGGATTGGTGATACTTTTGAATCAATAGCTAGATGGTGGATAAGTGAAAATAATAATTCTGTGCTGAATATATTCTCTTTGGACTTTGTGGTCGATGCGAAACGAACATTGCTTTCAGGGAAAAAACTGGCCAGGTGTCAAGGCAACGTTAGGAAGAATTTCCAATCTGATCAAAAGCTGGAAGATACTGTGCCTGGACAAACACTCGGAGCTGCTCGATGCCAACCTCCTCAAGCTGGACCCCTAACAGGTGATGCTGGGTGCGCTCTTCCCTGGATCGGATGCTGTGAAGCTGTGGAACCAGGAAAAAGCATGCGAGCGCCTGATTGCCAATACAAAGCCATATCTGTAGTAGTGCTCTCTCGTGTGTTTTTGTTGTCATTTCTGTGTGATCCTTGTTGGGTTCTCCTAGTTTTATTTTTGTTTCGCCCCTGCGTTGGGCTGTAAGGATGTGGTGTTAAATCCCTAGGATCATCTAGTCTAGAACCTCTACGGTAGTACTTTTAGTAATTGATCTATTTCATGTCCGAGAGAGGGGAAACAGAGAGATGGGAAGGGATTGAGATACCTTCTCCTTGGCTCGATGAGCCCGACTAGTCGGCCATGGTGGAGGGCGACGGTGATGGCAGAGAGTGGGCAGTGGCGGCGGCGGAGCTTCCTGTCAGCACTGCACAAAACCTAGATCGGTAGGTGTGTCGGTGGGGTGTGCGGCTCGTGACGAACCTCGTAGTGCATGCCGCCGGCCCCCACCTCTTTATATAGCGCAGGTGACAGGGGCCCGTCAACCATAGTGGGTTGGGCGCCCCCGATCAAGGCGCAGGTCAAAGGGCCTGGTGGGCCGTTGGGCCCACACGGGAGGAGATCAATCTAACATTGTCCCCCTTGATCTCAACTTTTACTTTTAACCATACTTTTTACTTTACTCGTTTCATCACAGATCAGTACATAGACATGTTTCATCGTCACAGTTCAATTGCCGATAGAATCAGACAGCTACAACATACCTCGCTGATTTGAAACAAATTATGTTCCTTTTCGGGCCTCTCATGATCCAGGAATCATAGGCTTTTCCTTAAACCCATGTCGGCTAAGTGTTCCATGAACACATTGGGTGGTAAGCCTTTCGCAAGTGGATCCGCAAGCATATTCTTTGTCCTTATATGCTCGAGACTTATAGTGTGATTCTGGATTTTATCTTCACAACATAATATTTATCTCTATTGGTTTGGTAGCATTACTTGACTTGTTGTTGTGAGCATAGAATACCGCGGGCTGGTTGTCACAGTACATCTTTAGTGGTTTGTCAATGCAATCTACCACTTTCAAGTCGGGGATAAATTTCTTTAACCATATCGCCTGCCCCGTGGCCTCATAACATGCTATAAATTATGTATACATCATGGATGATACAACTATTGACTGTTTGCAGCTTCTCCACGAAATAGCCCCTCCAGCGAGAGTGAACACGTATCCAGACGTGGATTTTCTATCATCTCTGTCTCCTGCAAAATCTGCGTTTGAATACCCTGTTATCTCTAGGGAATCAGATCTTCTGTATGTTAGCATGAGGTCCATTGTGCCTTGCGCATAACGCAATGCTTTCTTTACCATCTTCCAGTGCTCCATGCCTGGATTCTCTTGATATCTACCGAGTACCCCGGTGATAAAAGCTAAGTCAGGGCGAGTGCACACTTGTGCATACTGTAAGCTTCCAATAGCCGAAGCATATGGTACTGTTTTCATTTGATCGATCTCGTACTGGTTCTTGGGACATTGGAATTTTCCAAAACTGTCGCCCTTGACTATAGGAGCAGGTGTGGCACTACTCTTATGCATATTGTACTTTTTAAGAACCTTTTCTAAATATGCCTTTTGTGATAGTCCTAAAACTCCATTTTTCCTATCTCGGTGAATTTCTATGCCCAAAACATATGATGCTTCATCAAGATGTTTCATATCAAAATTTGAGGACAAGAACTTCTTTGTTTCTTGTAGCAGACCAACATCACTGCTAGCAAGCAAGATATCATCCACATACAAGATTAGGAAAATATATTCCCATTTTTAAACTTTGCATAAATGCAGTTATCCTCAACATTCTCTTTAAATCCAAACCTTTTAATTGTCTCATTAAACTTTAGATACCACTGTCTATGCATATTGTACTTTTTAAGAACCTTTTCTAAATATGCCTTCTGTGATAGTCCTAAAACTCCATTTTTCCTATCTCGGTGAATTTCTATGCCCAAAACATATGATGCTTCACCAAGATCTTTCATATCAAAATTTGAGGACAAGAACTTCTTTGTTTCTTGTAGCAGACCAACATCACTGCTGGCAAGCAAGATATCATCCACATACAAGATTAGGAAAATATATTTCGCATTTTTAAACTTTGCATAAATGCAGTTATCTCAACATTCTCTTTAAATCCAAAACTTTTAATTGTCTCATTAAACTTTAGATACCACTGTCTAGAGGCTTGCTTTAATCCATAAATGGATTTCTTCAGGCGGCATCCCATATCCTCCTTGCCTTCCATGATAAAAACCCTGGGTTGTTTCATGTAAACATTTTCTTTTAAATCCCCGTTTAGAAATGCCGTCTTTACATCCATTTGATGTAGCTCTAAATCAGAATGTGCAACTAATGTCATTATGATTCTGAAGGAATCCTTACATGAGACTGGGGAAAAAGTCTCATTGTAATCTACCCCTTCTCTTTGTGTAAATCTTTTTGCCACAAGTCGTGCTTTATAATTTTCTACATTCCCTTTAGAGTCATACTTAGTTTTGTAGACCCAGTTACAGCCTACTGTTTTGGCTCCTTTAGGAATATTTTCTAAGTCCCAAACATCGTTGGAACTCATCGATTTCATCTCGTCTTCCATTGCGTCCAGCCACTTCGATGAGTGAGGGCTTCTCATGGCTTCTTCATATGAAGTGGGATCATGATGACGTGAAACACACGTTCGTTGGGAGACCCCAAGAGGAAGATATGATGTAGTCAGCAGCAAGTTTTCCCTCAGAAAGAAACCAAGGTTATCGAACCAGTAGGAGCAGCAACTCTTCAGAAGGTTGTCAACGGCGCCAGAAAAATAGCTGTCGCAGGGAGTCTGGACTGTTGACGTGGAATCTGCACACAACACAATCAAACTACTTTGCCCCAACGAAACAGTGAGGTTGTCAATCTCACTGGCTTGCTGAAAACAAAGGATTAAACGTATGGTGTGGAAAATGAGTATTAAATTGACCAGATAAAAAAGGAACAGTTTGCAGTTTGTGGTTGTTTAATCAGTGTAAAAGAATGGACCGGGGACCACAGTTCACAGTGTGGTGTCTCTCACATAAAAGATAACTAACATGTTGGGTGAACAAATACAGCTGGGGGCTATTGACGATATTGAGCGTGAAAGAGCTGAATTGCTCTTACTCGTGTTTTGGTGATGTTGACAATACAACATGTGCCTCTAACCCTTGTTTAAGTGTGATCAGGTTTATGCATACATTGCCATTGATCTCGCATCAAGAAAAGGAAGTCAATCGAGTGTTTACTGTCCTTGGGCGGTAGTACCGCCCCTTCGGGCGGTAGTACCGCGTGCCATCCTGGTTTACAGGGGCGCGGCAGTACAGCGGTACTACGGGCGGTAGTACCGCGGGCTCATGGTGGTCAGCGTTGGTTTGACCACCACGGCGGCAGTACAGCTCGCCAGTACCGCCAATGGAGCTTCAGATGGCATTGTGCGGTGTCTACCGGCGACTTGGGCGGTAGTACCGCTCAGTAAGTTCCAAAGGCACAGTCAGCGTGCAGCTTTGGGACCACAGCGCAGAAGGCGCCAGCGGTAGTACCGCCCGGCGCAGCGGTACTACCGCTTGGCTCGGGAAAAAAGGGCTCCAACGGCCAGAAATTGGAAGGCTATTAATGCCCTTCACTACCTCTTGCTTGGAGCTCGCCTCTACAAGAAAAACACCATTGTTGCAAGCTCAAGATTTCTTAGACTCCCAATCCCTCCACCCAAACTCACTCATACTTGGAGGATGAAGAGGAAGGCCGGATCTTACTTCACCAAAGCGTTCTTCATTTCCCCTTCATTCACTTGAGGGATTCGAGCCTAGGGTTTCCACATAGGAAACCTAGGATCCTTGTTGTTCTCACTTGCTTGTTACTTTTGTGTAGCAGGTGTTGTGTGGTGATTGAGAGCCCCAATCCTTTTGAGGGTTGAGCCTCAAGTGTTGTAACGAGCTTTTGTGCTACGATTCCGCTTTGGAGGATTCTCGATAAAGAAAAGGTGGACGAGCTTTTGTCGAGGTTCATCGGAGAATAGGGTGAAGCCTTTTGTGGCATTTGAGTTTGAAGCTCACACCCCTCCAACGAGACGTACTCCCTAAAAAGGAGGAACTCGGGAATCATTCTTGTCTCCGCGTGCTTTCCTATCGGTTAATCCTTTCTGTTTATTTACTATTGTCTTATCTTGTTTAGATTAACTTGTCTTATAGGTAATTCACCATAGTTGCATATCTAGAGAATTTACCTTTTAGTCAAGCCTTAATCGAAAAGAATTAATTAATTGGAGTAGCACCTATTCTACCCCCCCCCCTCTAGGTGGCCATACGATCCTTTCAGAGCGCATGAAAATGCATATACATGACATGTTGACTACTATGATATTTAATTGGGCATTACGACATAATACATAGATCGTTATCCAACAGCATCTATGACTAATAATCCACCGCCGGGTTGTCATCCGAGTCCCCCGTTGGTATTAAGTTGCAAGCAACGGATAATTGCATTAAGTAAAGTGCGTAATGTAAACAAACACATATGCCGTGGACATAGCATCGTTAGGTTATCCCTAGTGGCAACAGCACATCCACAACCTTAGAACTTTCTGTCACTGTCCCAGGTTAAACGGAGACATGAACCCACTATCTAGCATAAATACTCTCTCTTGGAGTTACAAAGCATCTACGAGTAACGGAAAGCATGCAAGATCTTAAATAACATATAAGATAGATTGATAATCAACTTGACATAATATTCAATATTCATCGGATCCCAGCAAACACAACATGTAGCATTACAATAATATGATCTTGATCATGTAGGGCAGCTCACAAGATCTAAACATGATGGCACAAAGTGGAGAGACAACCATCTAGCTACTGCTATGGACCCGTAGTCCAAGGATGAACTACTCACGCATCACTCCGGAGGCAGGCATGGCGATGTAGAAGCCTCCGGTGACGATTCCCCTCTCCGGCAGGGTGCCGGGAAGAGGTTCTGAACCCTCCCGAGCTAGGGTTGACGACGGCGGCGTCTCTGGAACTTTTCGTGGATATTTGCTCAGGTACTTAGGGTTTTCGCGTCGGGGGAATAAGTAGGCGAAAGGGCGGCGGCTGCGGACCCCCGAGGGGCCCACACCACCCAGGGCGGGAGGGGGGCCGCGCCCTGGGTGTGGGCCTCCTGGTGGCCCTCCTCTGCTCTCCTTCGCTCCGTCAGGTGTGTTCTGGAAAAATAGGACCCCGTGTAGTTTCGTCCAATTCCGAGAATATTTCCAGACTAGCTTTTCTGGAATACAAAAACAGCAGAAAACAGGAACTGGCACTTCGGCATCTTGTTAATAGGTTAGTCCCAAAAAATGTATAAAAGTGATATAAAGTAGATGCAAAACATGTAGCAATTGGTATAAAACAAGCATGGAACATCAAAAATTATAGATACGTTTGAGACGTATCAGCATCCCCAAGCTTAGTTCCTACTCGTCCTCGAGTAGGTAAACGATAAAAACAAATAATTTTTGAGGTGACATGCTACTATCATAATCTTGATCATATAATATTGCAAGGCACATGTAAATGAATGAAGTGATCCAAGTCAATGGTCTATAATTTGCTACCAAATAGATAATGAGTAAACAATGAATCACACAAGCTAAACGTTTTCATGAATAGTACTTTCGAGACAAGCATCAAACAGTTTTGCATAAGTGTTAACTCATAAAGCAATAGTTTCTAACAAAAGGTATTTAATCAACACAAAGGAAGAATTTAGTTTCAGCATTTGCTTCAACTTTCAACATATTTATCTCATGGATATTGTCAACACAAAGTAGTATAACAAGTCCAATACATTGCATATAACGCATGTTGTAACAAAGTTGACACTAGTGTTTGCTTGTGGAAGACAGAAAGAATAGGAAAACTGACTCAACATAAAAGTAAAAGAAAGGCCCTTCGCAGAGGGAAGCAGGGATTAAATCATGTGCTAGAGCTTTTAGGTTTTTGAAAGCATATAGAGATTGCATAAAATATTTGATACTCCTCCCAACCTTGCTAACACAAGCCATGGCTAACCGAATCCTCGGGTGCCTTCCATCAATCACATACCATGGAGGAGTATCTATTTTTGAGAGGTGTTTGTTAATTGTCAACGAATGGTAGCGGGTGAGAACAGTATTCTACCTGTCGAACGGACTTTTAAGAGCGGCTCCCATGAAGGACGTTATTTCTACCAGCAAGGCAGATCATCCCTCTTTCTCTTTGGTTTACACACATTCAGGTATTTCACTGTTTGTCATTGCTTACTGATGAATCAGGGCAAAAGTGTGAAGAGAATTAATTGGTTAAAGTTGTAATTAATTGGGACTGGGCACCCCGTTGCCAGCTCTTTTTGCAAGTTATTGGATAAGCGGATGTATATGCCACTAGTCCAGGTGTAAAAGTCCACTCGACAAATAGAATAAAGAATAACCACACTAATTCCTCATGAGCTAGTAAACATTGACACAAAAAGGGAATAATAACATTTTGAATAATTTAAAGGTAGCACATGAAAAATTTACTTGGAGTGGCAAGGAAATACCACATATAGGTAGTTATGGTGGACACAAATGGCATGGATTTTGGCTCAAGGATTTGGATGCACGAGAAGCATTCCCTCTCAGTACAGAGTTTAGGCTAGCAAGGTTATGTAAGCAAACAAGAATATCAACCCGTACACCAAGTTTTATATGACAAACATATTGCAAACGTTATAAGACTTCATACCGTCTTCCTTGTTAACCAAACCCTGTTATTAGAAAATATCTAGACCTTAGGTACCACCGATGCAAACCAAATTTTCAACAAGCTTTACGGTAGTTCTTCACTAATAGGCTTAACTCATGTGATGCACAATTTAATCATGATCTACTTGTTAACTCAAAACAATTGACAAGCATCAAGTTATCCATTTTAGTGATCTACAAGATTAAGCAAGTTTTTCCTTATACCAATTACCACATGCAACATTTTCTGAACCAACCAAACACCAATCAATTTATTTCATCAACTCTCCAAACAAATATAAGTGAAGCAAGAGAGTACTTTCTACAAAAGAAAGCTAATAGCTCTGACAAGAGATACATGAAAACAAGAGCTAAAAGCTGAACAGCGCTAGATATGAATACTCAACAAATATAAGTGAAGAATAGGAGTATTCTCATGAAAAAGCGGAGCGTGTCTCTCTCCCAATCAAGAATGCTAGGGTCCAGTCAAGCTTTATTGAAAATAAAATGCAATACTGAAAATAAAAAGCACACAGACGCTCCAAGAAAAGCACATATGATGTGAAAGAATTAAAATATAGTTTCACTAGAGATGACCTGATAATTTTGACGATGAAGAAGGGGATGCCTTGGGCATCCCCAAGCTTAGACGCTTGAGTCTTCTTGAAATATGCTGGGAGATCCATGGGAGCCTCCCCAAGCTTAAGCTCTTCACTCTTCTTGATCCTATTATATCATCCTTCTCTCTTGACCCTTGAAAACTTCCGTCACACCAAACTCAAAGTAGATCTCATTAGAGGGTTAGTGCATAATCAAAAATTCACATGTTCTTAAAGACGCAATATGATTTGTTACTTTAAACATTAGCTACAGCCACTGATGTTATGTGAAGCTCTTCCACCCAAAAAAGAATTTCACTCAACACTAGTAAAAGAGAGAATGCAAAATAAAAAGGCATAATCTGTCTAAAACAGAACAGTCCGCAAAGACGAATTTTTTCGAGGCACTTACGACGCTCAGATCGAGAAACTCTGAACTAATGAAAGTTTCAGACATTCATAAAGATTACGCACAAAAATTTCAGATTTTTAACAATCTGGTGATTTTAGGAATTTCGTACAGTGAACAGCAAAAATCTGTTTCTGCGCAGCAATCAAAATTAAGCATCATCTTACATTAGAGGCTACTCTTGGCACAACAATGCGAGAAAATAAAGATACAAAGGAGTTGCTACAGAAGTAAACAAACTCCTTGACTCAATAAAAGAAAAATTGCAGAAAAATAAAATGGGTTGCCTCCCATAAGCGCTTTTCTTTAACGCCTTTTAGCTAGGCACAAAGCATGCATCAAGTATTACCAAGTGAAGAAGCATCAACATTGTAATTTGTTCGAACAATAGAATCATAAGGTGGCTTAATCTTCTTCCTAGGAAAGTGTTCCATACCTTTCTTGAGAGGAAATGTGATATTTTATATTCCCTTCTTTCATATCAATAATAGCACCTACAGTTCTAAGAAAAGGTCTTCCCAGCACAATAGGGCATGATGGATTGCACTCAATATCCAAGACAATAAAATCAACGGGGACATAATTGTTGTTAACCATGATAAGAACATCATCAATTCTTCCCAAAGGTTTTTTAATAGTAGAATCACAAGGTGAACATCCAAGTAACAATTTTCCAAAGGTGCTAAATCAAGCATATCATATAATCTTTTAGGCATAACAGAAATACTAGCACCAAGGTCACACAAAGCATTGCAATCAAAGTCATTCAATTTCAATTTAATGATGGGCTCCCAACCATCTTCTAACTTCCTAGGGATAGAAGCTTCATGTTTTAATTTCTCTTCCCTAACTTGTATGAGAGCATTAGTAATATGTTTAGTAAAAGCCATGTTTATAGCACTAGCATTAGGACTTCTAGCTAGCTTTTGCAAGAACTTAATTACTTCAGAAATATTGCAACCATCAAAATCAAAGTCATTTATCAAAAGTAATGGATTATTCTCTTATTGCTAGAAATTTCAGCATCTTTATCAAGGACAGTTTCAGAGTTATCAGGCAATTTAGGACATTTTGCAATAGAAGTGGAAACATTACCAACACCAACTATCTTGCCATTAATGGTAGGAGGTTTGTTAACACTTGAGTTTGAAGCTTTTCAGAAGTAGTAATAAGTATAAACTCTAGCAATATTTTCTTTCTAGCAATTTCATCCTCTCTTTCCCATCTAGCATGCAATTCAGCTAACATCCTCACATTGTTATCAATTTTAACTTGTATAGCATTGAGAGTTTTGCTCTCTTTAACATCATGAGGCATGTTCTTTAGTTTCAATAAGTCAACATCAAGAGCAAGACTATCAACTTTAGAGGAAAGCACATCAATTTTCCCAAATTTCTCCTCAACAGTTTTATTGAAAGCAGTTTGTGTACTAATAAAATCCTTAAGCATAACTTCAAGATCAGAGGGTACACTCTTATTATTATTGTAGGAGTTACTATAGGAATTTCCATAACCATTGCCACTATTAGAAGGATAGGGCCTATAATTGCTATTACCAAAATTATTCCTATAAGCATTGTTGTTGAAATTATTATTTTTAATGAAGTTCACATCAACATGCTCTTCTTGAGCAACCAAAGAAGCTAAAGGAACATTATTTGGATCAACATGTGTTTGACCATTTGCAAGCATAGACATAATAGTATCAATTTTGGCACTCAAGGAGGAGGTTTCCTCAACAGAATTTACCTTCTTACCTGTTGGAGCTCTCTCGGTGTGCCACTCAGAATAATTAATCATCATATCATCAAGAAGCTTTGTTGCAGCACCCAAAGTGATGGACATAAAGGTACCTCCAGCGGCCGAATCCAATAAATTCCTCGAAGAAAAATTTAATCCTGCATAGAAGGTTTGGATGATCATCCAAGTAGTCAGTCCATGAGTGGGACAATTTTTAACCAATGATTTCATTCTCTCCCATGCTTGAGCAACATGTTCATTATCAAATTGCTTAAAATTCATTATGCTACTTCTCAAAGAAATAATCTTAGCAGGAGGATAATATTTTCCAATAAAAGCATCTTTGCATTTAGTCCATGAATCAATACTATTTCTAGGCAAAGATAGCAACCATTCTTTAGCACGTCCTCTCAAGGAGAAAGGAAAAAGTTTCAGTTTAATAATATCACCATCTACTTCCTTGAGCTTTTGCATTTCACAAAGTTCAACAAAGTTATTAAGGTGAACAGCAGCATCATCAGTACTAACACCAGAAAATTGCTCTTTCATAACAAGATTTAAAAGTGCAGGTTTAATTTCATAAAATTCTGCTGAAGCAGCAGGTGGAGCAATAGGTGTGCATATGAAATCATTGTTGTTCGTGCTAGTGAAATCACACAACTTAGTGTTCTCAGGAGTACTCATTTTAGCAGAAATAAAAACAGTACAGAAAATAACTTGAAAGTAAACTAGATGCAAGTAACTAATTTTTTTGTGTTTTTGATAATTGAAAGCAAACAAGATAAAATATAAAATAAACTAAAAGACAAAAACAAAGTAAAGAGAGATAAGTACGAAATCAACTAACAAGGTATGGAAGCGTGAAACTCCCCTTGCAGAAGACTGCTGTCTCCCGGCACGGCGCCAGAAAAATAGCTTGATTGACGTGAAACACAGTTCGTTGGAGAACCAAGAGGAAGGTATGATGTAGTCAGCAGCAAGTTTTTCCCTCAGAAAGAAACCAAGGTTATCGAACCAGTAGGAGCAGCAACTCTTTTAGAAGGTTGTCAACGGCGCCAGAAAAATAGCTGTCGCAGGGAGTCTGGACTGTTGACGTGGAATTGCACACACACAATCAAATACTTTGCCCCAAAGAAACAGTGAGGTTGTGAACTCTCATGGCTGCTGAAAATAAGGATTAAACGTATGGTGTGGAAAATGAGTATTAAATTGCAGAGAATGAAAAGGAACAGTTTGCAGTTTGTGGTTGTTTAATCAGTGTAAAGAAATGGACCGGGGTCCACAGTTCACTAGTGGTGTCTCTCCATAAAAGATAACTAACAAGTTGGGTGAACAAATTACAGCTGGGCAATTGACGAATAGTGAGCGCATGACAATGCATATACATGACATGTTGATACTATGATATTTAATTGGGCTTACGACATAATACATAGATCGTTATCCAACAGCATCTATGACTAATAATCCACCCCGGGTTGTCATCCGAGTCCCCCGTTGGTATTAAGTTGCAAGCAACGGTAATTGCATTAATTGTTAAAGTGGCGAATATAAACAAAACACATATGTCCGTGGACATAGCCATCGTTAGGTTATCTCCTAGTGGCAACAGCACATACACAACTTAGAATTTCTGTCACTCTATCCCGTTAAACGGAGACATGAACCCACTATCTAGCATAAATATCTCTCTTGGAGTTACAAGCATCTAGAGTAACGGAAAGCATGCAAGATCTTAAAAACATCTAATAGATTGATAATCAACTTGACATAATATTCAATATTCATCGCGATCCCAGCAAACACAAATGTAGCATTACAATAATATGATCTTGATCATGTAGGGCAGCTCAACAAGATCTAAACATGATGGCACAAAGTGGAGAGACAACATCTAGCTACTGCTATGGACCGTAGTCCAAGGATGAATACTCACGCATCACTCCGGAGGCAGGCATGGCGATGTAGAAGCCTCCGGTGACGATTCCCCTCTCCGGCAGGGTGCCGGAAGAGGTTCTGAACCTCCGAGCTAGGGTTGGACGACGGCGGCGTCTCTGGAACCTTTTCGTGTGATATTTGCTCAGGTACTTAGGGTTTTCGGTCGGGGGGAATAAGTAGGCGAAAGGGCGGCGGCTGCGGACCCCCGAGGGGCCCACACCCACCCAGGGCGCGGCAGGGGGGAACCCGCCTCCTGGCGTGTGGGCCCTGGTGGCCTCGTTGCTACTCCTTTGTCCGTCAGGTGTGTTCTGGAAAAAATAAGGCACCCCCGTGTAGTTTCGTCCAATTTCGAGAATATTTCCAGACTAGCTTTTCTGGAATACAAAAACAGCAGAAAACAGGAACTGGCACTTCGGCATCTTGTTTATAGGTTAGTCCCAGAAATGTATAAAGTGATATAAGTAGATGCAAAAATGTAGCAATTGGTATTATAAAACAGCATGGAACATCAAAAATTAGATACGTTGAGACGTATCAGATCACCTTCCATATGAGCTATTTCTGTGTTAGAAATCTAATAATCAGTAGAAACAGCTGATCTTTTAGCTCTTTTAGACCTTCTAGGGTCTCCTTCTATGGCGCATTCCGTGCCTAAACTTCTGGCACATCTTCTAAAAATGGCTGCTACACTTCCTTTCATGCTCAACAACGAGTTCAGTCGGCTCTGACGGATAGATCCGGATCTTCACCCTTAGTTGTGATGGGTGGAGTTATACAACAGGTGCTTGCACCGCAACCTCAGGGGTAGTGTGAAAAAATGGCTCCTGAAATCATCGAAAAAAGGTGCACACACCCTCTTCTCCTCAAGATCAATTTTCCGAGCTACCATGCTCCCCCTCATCATTCGTCCTCTAAGAAGACTGCATTTGTTTCAACAAACTTTGTGTATCTGTACTGGACAGTAGAAATGAAAACCTTTTGGATCAATCAGGATAGCCAATGAAAGTGGCAACTGATGTTTTGGGATCTAACTTTGCAATATTGGTTAAATACTTTGGGCCTCAGCTGGGCTCCCACAACCTGAAGTGTTGTAGAGAGGGTACTCTTCATGTCACACTAACTAGTACGATGTTTTGGGCACCGACTTGCTTGGTACTCTATTGAGAATGTGAATGACGGTTTTAAAGCGTCTCATCCATATCCCAACGGCAAGGTGGAGTAATTATCATACTGCGCAACCATATCCATAAGGGTTCGGTTACGCCTTCCAGCTACTCTATTTTGCTGAGGGTCCTCGCCGGCATTGTATACTGGGCCACTCTTCCAGTCTCCTGTAGACCTCGCAAAAGGTCCAGTGATGGCCATATGGAGTGTGCCGACCGTAGTACTCCCCCCCCCCCACGGTCAGATCTCACTATCTTTATTCTTTTATCATGCTGAATTTTCTACTTCAACTTTGAATATTTAAATGTATCCAACGCTTCAGACTTTCTTTGATTGGATAAATAAATATAACCATATCGGGAGTAATCATCTGTGAATGTTTAAATGAGTCATAGCCATCACACTTTGGTTTGCAATGGTCCACAAATGTCAGTGTGAATAATTTCTAGTGTTCCTGTGCTTCGGTTTTGCCCCTTTTTGATTTGTTTTACATACTTTCCTTTAATGCAATAGATGCATGTTCTAAATCTGAGAACTCTAATGGAGGAGAATTTCATTTTAACTAGACTTTCTATTCTCCCCTCGAAATATGGCCAAGCGACAGTGACATAATTTCGATGAGTCATGAGTTCTCTTTCTTTTTCTTTTGTTCTTTATCCGGCACGGAAACATGCTCATTCACATACACACAGAATACACTTTTTCACGTGGGGATAATAAAAAAGCTCATGTGAAGTAAAGCAATACCCACATAAGCATTATTAAACCATATGGCACACTGCCATGTTCCAAAATAACATTCATAACAATCTTTGTCCAACGTGAACACTAATCAAGTTTCTGTGTAATGAAGGAACATATAAAAACATCTCTAAGCAGGATCGTGAATCCATCAGCTAACTCCAGGGAGATGTCGCCGACAGCTTCACGTCTGCTTGAACTCCATTTGCAACTTCAATGCATCTTTCGCTTCTTTGCGTTAGTCCGCGTCGAATAGAATCCATGTAATGAATTCGCAACTGAACAGTTGCACCTGAGTCAATCCACCAAGTAGATTTCGAAACTGTGTATATAAAGGATTCATTTACAAAGGAAACAATGTTGTTACATCTCTTTGCCATTATGACTTTAGCCAAACAGGGCAATCTTTCTTGTAATGCCCAGTCTTCTTACAGTGGGAGACATGTATCTTATCCACTGGAAGAGACTTTGCTGATGCTGATAATGCGTGTGAGCTTTTCCATGTGGCTTTGAAGGGGAAACCATTGCTACTTTGATTGTAGTTCTTTTTCTTATTATCCTTCACATAGTTCAGAGAACCACCATGTGAGGCTTTAAGTCTTTCCTCTTCTTGCACACACTGGCTATTGTTTTTCAATGTCCCATTTTTCGGCGACATGTTATAGTGACAACAAAAGTGTCAACTCTTTTGGCAGTGAGCCATAACATGTGAACAAGGAGTGTAGGCTTGAGCTCAAATCATCATCCATGGGCTTAAGCTTAGTGCCATGTTGCTCATCCATGAGGATGTGCTCTCTTATGCCATGTCCACCTCCTGTGTACTTTTCTTCACCAGCTGCTTTAGCAGCTGGGTAGCATATATCTTTTGAAGAACCAGTGAACTGGCTTTTTATCTTTTCAAGAAACTCCCTTACGGAAGCATACTCTGCCAATTGCCACAATAGCATGCTCAATTGTATTCTTTATGAAAGCCATGCACTTTTTGTTGGCGGTGAGCCACTTTTTGTTGTCAAGGGTGTATGACATCTCCAATGGAGCATAATCCCTCTTATTTTTTATCCCATGCATCATCATCATCTTTTGCATCTCTGACTGGCTCTGTAGGTTTGACCGGTGTGGAGTGTCCACACCCAGTCCACCTCAGCACAAACAAAAGTCAAATCGACCTTCTTTCTCCATTCAGTGTAGTTATCACCTCTGAGTGTTGGAACATCCTTGATGCAGTCATCAGTAGTACCCTCCTGAAAACCACAATGAAGTGAGATCATAACAACAATTGCATGTATAATCCAACGTTGGTCAAAATTAAAACATACAACCGTTTATGCAATTAAACTATATCACCGTTGGGTAGAAAATAGAAATAAATGCACATATAACAACAATGAATCATGATTATTGTTCTAAACAACGTTGGTCATAAAATAACAGAATCATAATTATTTCATTAATCACTTTAAACATGCTCTTTAAAATTAATTCTTAGTTTAGTTCTTTTTACACTCTAAGTGCACTTTTATTTATTTTGCAGCGGAAAAAACATGAATAAAAAATTCATGAAACTTTATACTTTTCAGAAGTATTTCTGTCACATTTTCAGCTCCTAAACAAAATTTCGTTGGAATTTTTTGAATAGAAAAAAAACTGGATGAAATTTGCCCAAAAATTGGACAAAACAAATAAATAAAACATGCTTCTGGAAAAACAAAACAGAAAACTGTTCTTTTCGACCGCAGTGGAACACGCGGCCCACGGCCTTTTCTTTATCTGACGCTGAGCGACGCGGACGCGGCCCACGGGAGCGCTCTACGCGGCCATTTGACTTCGGCCCACGGCCCGTCTGCGCTAGGGTTTGGATCCTGGCCGTCCGTTTGATCAGACGGTCCAGCGCGCATCTCGGTTGATCAAAAACCAGTTGACCGGCCGGAACCTGAAACCCTAGCTCTTTTCTCTCCTCTCTCTATCCCGTGCGTCTGTTTAGGGTTAGGGTTTTCGTCGACGGCGAGGCCGATGCGCGCCGGCGACCCCAACCTCCTTTCCTTTTCTGCGCCACCGCTACCTCTTCGCCCACTTCGCGCGCGAGAGAGAGAGAGCCAGCAGCTGCGGCCCCTCCGTCCCTGGCACCCTGGGTGCGTACAGTGGTGGCGTTCGTCGGCGACGGCCGCAACGTGCCAGCGACGTGCGCCACACCCACCGTCACGGCTACTACAACGCCCCACCGTCCGACGGCCGCTCTGTTTGTGGCGCCGTTGCCATCCCCCTCGCCGGTCGCGCGTTCCCTTGCGGTGAGCGCGCCGCCGTCGAGCGGTTTGGCCACGGTGCCCTCTTCACCTTTTCGGCGAGCTGAGGGCCTTCGGTGAGTATTTATTTTCCCTTTAGGATTAGGGTTAGGGATCTACGGGAGGAAACTTTCTGTTTTCTTTTCTTTACTACCGAAAGGATCTACGATCTAGCAATTGCTCTAATACCAATGTTAAATCCCTAGGATCATCTAGTCTAGAACCTTACGGTAGTACTTTTAGGAATTGATCTATTTCATGTCGAGAGAGGGGAAACAGAGAGATGGGAAGGGATTGAGATACCTTCTCCTTGGCTCAATGAGCCTGACGTGTCGGCCATGGTGGAGGCGACGGTGATGGCAGAGAGTGGGCAGTGGCGGCGGCGGAGCTTCCCGTCAGCATGCGCAAAACTAGATCGATAGGTGTGTCGGTGGGGTGTGCGGCTCGCGACGAACCTCGTAGTGCGTGCCGTCGGCCCCCACCTCTTTATATAGCGCAGGTGACAGGGCCCGTCAACCATAGTGGGTTGGGCCCCCGATCAAGGCGCAGGTTAAAGGGCCCGGTGGGCCCACAAGGGAGGGAGATCAATCTAACATGTGGAACTTAAATTGATGAGTGCGATCTCAGATCCTTGCGACGCTTTGGTTGCATTTTAATGGAACCAGGGGGCGTTGCCCCTTTTGATCTAAAAAAAAAGTAACTGAGAAACATGAGGATGGTTTTTGCTTACTGTATGATTTTCTAACGAGTTTTCCTTATTGCCTTATAGGCTTGATCCATCAAATTAGTAATTAAGTACTACTATATTCAACAAGTTTTTTCGAACTCAGCCAAATGGTTTCAGTTACATGCCTCCTAGGAGGTGAGGGGCAGAACAAAAAGAGAAGAGTGGTACAACGGAAATGTTGGCAGGCAGTTAGATTTTCGGAGTCGCCTCTCTTCTCTCTATTTTTTGGTGCCATCAGTGTTTTGCCTCCGTATTGCTACTGCTAACCAACAAATGTGTACTTCTGGAGAATGTCATTTGTAATTTCAGGTAACTTTGAGATGCGATTTTCATAGAAAATGTGTAGAATAGGATTCCTATAAGTATGATCTGAGTTTCTGGGTTCCGCGGCGTGAAGGCTCGTGCAAGTGCAACCGTGCATTGCGAGTTTTACCGCAACCGGCCGGACTCGTCCAGGCCAGTTTCATCAGTTCATGGCCGCCGTGCTGTACCTCCCCGCGAACCCAACCCGACGCCCAACCCACCTCGTCCCTCCGCCCGCCGCGGCCTTCCACTTCCGGCGAGCTCCACTTCCGTCCCCGCCCCATCCCTCGTCGTGCCCGCGCCCGAACCCATCTCCCGCCGCGTTCGGAGGGGACCGCCCGCGGCGGCGGCGGCCGAGCGCGGAGGGAAGACCACTACGCCCACGCTGAACATCCGCCGGGACGCCACCTGAAGGAGGTCAAGAGCGCCTACCGGGCCCTGCGCGCAAGGTGCCGTTCTCTCCCATGCTCTCCCATGCCCCTCTCGGAGAGCTAAAAAAAATAGTCTGCTGCTGCTATTATGCTACATTCAGTTCAGTTTGCCTGTTCTAGCTACATGAGTGTACAGAGACTAGAGTGTAGAGAGACAATGTGCTATGATTGGATTGAGCCACTCGCATAATTATCAGCATGTGAATCTATTTCACTACTTTGAGATTGTACTAAAAATGAGGTAACATTTCAGAAAGCTGGGTCGTGGCAATAGTACAGCACCGTTAAAATATAAAGCATTTTCTGTAATGTTGGGATTTTGCCTGGGAAAAATTAAGCTCTCATAAAGGTGTGGTACAGAGAACGAATTAAGAACTAGGCTAGTGTCCAGCACCTTGAAGCGATACCATTCGGAGTTGGTCAAGCAAGTTCGACAGTTACTATAACAGGTGTAAATTAACCTTCACTGGATGCTACATCAATAATGCACCATCAATGGAGTAATTAGGTACAAAATAGATCTACCTTCAAAAAAAGTAATTCATTGTGGCTAAGCTTCACGGGATTCTGCAAAGCTACACTTAATGTAATTTACTACTTTTTTGTTTTGTTTATCGTCCTAATTTCAAATACATTCAGTTTAGTTAAAGGAAAGCTTGAAGCAAGGCAATGGATGTTAACAAATTCTAAGATAATAATCCTACATTTTGTGCCACACTGCCACTTTTTGTTGCATACTGTTATACATAGGTAATACAGTTTACAAATTAAAATGCATGTTGTCTTCAGAGAGACCTACTTTATTTATTACGTGCGGGGTTAATTCTCTTTCCAAGATTCCTCCCTTGCATAGTTGGTACTGGAGCTACAGGCTTTGAGGAACAACTTTCTTGTGTTTTCATAATTTCAGTACCATCCAGATATGAACAAGAGCCCTGGGGCAGAAGAAAAGTTTAAGGAGATAAGTGCTGCATATGAGGTATCTTCTGCTCTCTGGTCCCTGCTAAAGTGTTAGGGATATGCCGAGTGTTGGACTATACCAATGTGTAGCTATTATCTTACTCTTAGTAATAAAGTAACCCAATTTGTAACAGCATGCTTTGGTTTTTGTGCGTACACTTGCTAGTTACTACACTGCTGCACAGGACAACTACATCAACAATGCACCATCAATGGAGTAATTAGGTAGAGATAGCTCTACCTTCAAAACAGTAATTCACTCTTGGCTATGCTTCACGGGGTTCTGCAAAGCTATAACAAGTGCAAATTAAGCTTCACAGGAAAACTACATCAATTAATGCACTATAATAGTTTAGATGACCATATACTTCCAAACTGCGATGATTTACAATGTTATCAGACTACCCTGTTATGTGATTCACTTATGCTGTAGCTTTCTTTTAGATTCTGTCGGACGAAGAGAAAAGATCTTTGTATGATCGATTTGGAAAACAGGACTTCATGGAGATTATGGAGATGGAGATTTCGGTGCACATGGGGTACTTATTTATTCAAAACCCAAGTGATAGTTTTGCTTTTCAATAAGCTTGTTTCCTAATGTAGGAATATAATTTATTTTCTAGTGCTAGATTGGTTTCTACTGCTAATTAACTCTTGAACATTATACAAGCAATTTTTTTCCTAAATTGGATTGGATTTCATGTTTAACAATGCAATGTAATGTAATAGTAGTTAGATATGCTCGATTGTGAAATTCCTATGGGCTGAATTCTAAAGATGTTTCTCATTTTACCCTCCGAGCACATCTTATATTCTGTCTTTCTACTTGGGATATAATTCTCATTGTTTCCAGGAGGAATACCGAAGCCCACTACATTTATAACAGCTGAAGTAAAACGAAGTAAAGAGTTTTTTTTGGGCAGAGAAAACTGTAGGGTGGTGTGGGGGGGGGGGGGGGGGGGGGGGGGGGGGGGGGGCTGACAGTATATCCATTATTAATAATTAAATGGTTTACAGGGTATGTACAGTACTATTTATGAGAGACCTGGGAAAAGTATGTACAGATTCCAAGGAAAAAACCTACCTTAAAAAATTAAGCTAGATAATCTATCCAACAAAGTAGAAAATGATTCATAAGATGCAATTTAACTAATAAAATAGCAGCAATAGCATGTGATTCTCATTCATGTGTGACAAACTTGCAAATAGCTATATGTTGCATGCATCTTGCATCATAACTAACACCCAACTTTACATGGAAGGTCTTAACAAAAAAAAAAGTTCCGGCGACATGATCTTTGGCCTTTTGTTTATTTTACAGGTTGATCCATATGAACTCTTCAATGCATTCTTCGGTAATTCTGACAAGTTTTTTGGGGGCATGGGTCCAGGGCGATTTCATTACAGTTCAAATGTCAAGGACAACAGGGGACTTGATATTCGGTGAAAAATTCAGCCTCACATTAAAGCAGTGAAAATTAATTCTTGGATAGTTGTTTACACCCTCTTTTCTGTATTGCAGTTATGATCTTCTCCTTCCTTTTGAAGAATCAATCCTTGGAGGCAAACGAGAGATCAGAATTTTTCGTCATGAATCATGTGGCAATTGCCACGGATCTGGAGCTAAATCTAGCAATAGCATAACAGAATGTACACAATGCAGAGGTCAAGGCAGGTTGATGAAATCTCAGAGGACACCTTTTGGTATAGTATCTCAGGTGACCTAGGCATTCTACTGGAACTTTGTGTGTTCTCAGTCATTGTGTAACTTGTGTTTATCCACCCCGGCAGTTAATCTGAACATAACCTTTATCCTTTCCTGGATACTGAGTTTAATAACCCTTAATTCTTTCATTATACGGACTCACTGAGTTTTTATCTACACTTCAGGAAAGCGTACCTCTCTTAGAACCTACAATCACAGATGTTCTGTTAGAAGTTGGTCACTTGAATTTGCTTTTATGTTGGATCACCAGGGTCCTTGTGTAGTTCATTGAATAATTGGTGGGGGGGGGGGGGGTGGGGGGGCGGAGTATTGTGGAAAACACTGTGTACCAACTGTTATATTCTGCTCAGTTAACTAGCCCAGGATGTTCCTGTCTTCTGCACATGCATGAACTCTTATTAGTGTGTGAGCATCAACATCTTACATGCAATCTTTTTGAAGTGTTTGATATCTTGTATCCATCTTTAGGTGCATTTACCACATAATTTAATCTCTTTATCACTGTTTATTATTGCTCAATGTCTGGAAAATTCAGAATGATACACTTCAGTTAGTATCTTTTGTTGTTACATTCTGCAGATATCCTCTTGCTTAAATTGTGATGGCAGTGGTAAGATAATTTACTGACATTGCACAAGCTGCTATGGTTCAGGCAAAGTCCAAGTTGAACGAAGTATAGAAGTAGAATCCTGGAGGTATCGAGGATGGCTCAGCCATTCGAATTACTGGAGGCGGTAGTATTGATAAGCAAAGGCAAGCACTGGGCAACTAATACATAATCACGTAAATTCATGAACCTCTGTGTAGTTTTCTGCATGTTTAGTTTAAACATGTAACTTGTCAAAGCTATCCTAGGCCGTCCATACTGAAATTTCTACCATCGAAAAGGTGCTCAAAATTAACCTGCAAAGCTTAAGTAGAGTAATGCAGCCTGGATGAAAACTCACATTTCAGTTAAGTTGATTAGGATCCACTCAGTGGGAACTTTTTTTTGTTTACATTCTATCTTATCATGCAGGGTGTGAGTGGTGACTTGTATATATCTGTTCGTGTTAAAGAAAAACAAGGCGTCCACAGAGAGGTCTCAATTTGTACTCGGATGTCATGATTGATTACACTGATGCAATTTTAGGAACAACAGTAAAGGTGAAAAACTATAGTACATCCTTTTGTTAATGCCATCATGTTGCAAAATATTCATGTTTTGTGCTAGAAAGACACCCAGTTAAGCATTATCGAGAAAGCAATCTTGTTATTTCAGGTGAGACAATAGGGGATGGAAGGATCTTTGCATCCCTCCTGGAATTCAGCCTGGGGAGAAGTTGAAATTTGAGAAATTGGAGCTCCTGACATTAAGAGGCCTAACCATAGAGGAGAGATCACAACTTTGTTTTATAAAGGTGAAGATCCGAAGAATATCAGGTGCGAGTTGCCAGTATTGTCTAACAGCTTTTAGCTGCGAGGAATGTTGTGTTTACTCTGGGACGAGTTGATGTCTTGTCCAACTTTATCTATTACGGAATCATCTCTTAAATATTTGTTTCTGGAAGTTCTAAAAACCAGCGGATTTATTGTTCCAAAAGTGAACCAAATTGGACATGCTTGATTGCAGGCTCAGCAGACAACAGCAATCGCGTAGATCTTATATTTCCTCTCACATGCCCTATCTTCCTTTTGCTGTTTCCTCTCTGTTGGCAACTGAAGGCTGCTGCTACTTAGTGGTCCTTCAGGGCTGAACTGGGAAATCCTGGAATCTAGCAATTAGCATTGCTTGTTAGTTTTTGTGTTAACACCATAGTCTTGACTTTGACGCATTATTTTTTCAATGTGTTAATTTATGCAGTGACAGGCACGTTCACTAGTTGAAGAGCTTGCCGCGCTAAAGGGAACTCAGAGTATTTCAGTTCCTGGTGATGGTATGTCTTACCTTTTCTGAGTTATTGTAGTTAGCATCTACTGCATGGGTAAGATTCATGGGACTTCTGGCTGCCTAACCTTTGGCTTAATCAGAGAACGTAAACCGAGAAAACTTGAGTAAGAGAAGTCATCATTCTCCGGAGAGGAAGAAACAAACGTTTTGGGATCTGTCAGGAATCTTTTCAGGTACATGTAATATCTTATTAGCTTTTGTTGCAATAAAAAACAACAATGGATCTCTTGTACTGATACATCAATATTACTGCTTTCACATTAAAATGTCAAGCCCACTCGCTTCTTCTGTTGAACTACATTTCATTTTTGTTGATAACTCATTCGTACCATGCTAGGGGTGATGAGGGGGATCAGAGATTTGCTTCAATCAGTGCACAGCCTGTTATTCCACGGTGGACTTCTCAACGGGGAATCCACCCGGCTGCCCGGTTTTAGAAGGATGCTTCATCATCACAACACTCATATTCGTAATTAGCAGAAGGCATAAATTCAGGATCTGCTGGAAATGGTCTGATGTAGATGGAGAGTGAAGTTGTGTGTGTTGTTCCTTGGACGTTAATAGTGTAACAGATTGGAATCTGCGATCCATATCTCTTGCAGAAAACATGTTCAGTGGGCCTCTACCAGTGCTGCCATTGCAGCATCTTGTTAGTTTCTCTGCAGAATCAACCAGCTCTCAGGTTCTATCCCAGCCGAGATATGTCAAGCCAACTGGTCACGCAATCTATTTGTCGGACAGATTGGCAATCATACATTTTGCACCCACCAGCTTTGTTATTGTAGGGGAAAGCCGGGAAGATGCAACGACCAGAGTACATCATGAACATAGAACAACACATTTGTACTAGACTAATTACTCATGACTTGAACAAGTTAGGATAGGTGATGGAAAATACCTACAATTTTGAGAAGCTATTTACCCAAGATTGAAAAGTGTATACATGTGCAAGAAGATCCATGTTCTTATTTACTGATTATGGAACTTTGCTCTGGGCGAATCTCCATTTTACCCTAGCCGGATGAATGCATGTGCTCACCTCGCAACGACGTGTTTGTGCTTGTAGTAACTGGCTCGGTGCACTGATAAATGGTACACCCTTCATGTTTGATGTTGTTCATTTGTGATGTCATTGGTTCCGGTTTTTTGTTTCTGATTTCAAGCATCGTTGTGCAGGTGTCGTTTAATGCTGTAAAATTGTGCATTAGGAGCTGTGATAGAAATGGAGACGGTATACTCCAGAAGGCAAGTGCTTTGGTTATTTTTGTCCTTATTGCTTAGGATGGTGGTGGGACGCAGCTTCACTGACTTCGAATGTTTGCATGTGGTCGGGAACTATTAGCAAAACTTGTGTGCACCCTAAATATGATCTATAACAATTTTGAAATTTGCAAAATGTGACTCAAATATGGTCTTTGTAACGTGTTCCGGGATGGAGGCACGAAAACATCTCTGGCCCCGAATCGTCCGCCATGGTCCCCGTTCACCGCCGCTCCGTTCCACCGGAATCCGCGGCGGCGGATCCCCGCCGGCTGCTGCCTCCT
The DNA here is from genome assembly GCA_947311845.1 of Poa pratensis. Lineage (NCBI taxonomy): Eukaryota > Viridiplantae > Streptophyta > Magnoliopsida > Poales > Poaceae > Poa > Poa pratensis. Next base: position 33,149,825 of record CAMZMU010000054.1, read on the forward strand.
ACTCCTACTCGGTGTCCTCTTCTTCCCGTCCGCCGCTGCCAAGTCCTCCACCCGCGCCATCACCGTAAGTTCCCCCCACCTGACCTCTCTCCCCACACTTCTTCCCTGCCATCTATCTACCCATCCGTCTCACCATGCAGTTCCGTGTTCCAGGACAACGAGATCCGGGAGAAGAAGAACGCCTGCTACGCCGACGTCGAGAAGTACGCGGCACGATGATACGCTCTCTGCTGCTTGCTTTGCGTTCCACTGGCCGCATCTCATATTTCTGACGGTTGTTTCCTCTCGGCTCCGCGCAGCGGGCTCTGGGGATTCGCGTGCAGGTCCTCGTCCACGGAGAAGGAGAACTGCGTGCTGCGGCCTCTCGCCGGACTGCTACAACCTCATATACGGCGGTGATCCGGTGGGTGGAGGGGCGATGTGGTGTTTCTGAAGAGCTGCTATTGCGATTTCTGATGGGATTTCACTGTGTTGTCGCAGCTTGAGGAAGGGGGTTGGACTATATGCGCGGCCAAGAGTTCAAGTACTGCATGGTCAAGTAAGACATGAGGAAATTTCTGGAATATGTAGCTTTCACGTTTCTGGTTATACAATGAATTGGGTCTACCTATATCATCGAGAAATATTGCATTGCTTTGCTCTCTGTTTGCGTTTAGAGAGAGGAAAGGAACAAAAATATTGGAGTGATGTCTCCTGTCAGATGGGGTATTAAGTGAGGTTGGGAACCTGGCCTCTTTTTGGAAAGCCTTTCTTGTAAATACATTCTACCTTCTAAAATTATGGTACGCATTCGCATACTCTCGAAAAAAAAGTGAGGTTGGGAAGAAGGAAATATTGCATTGCTTTGCTCTCTGTTTGGGTTTAGAGGGAGTAATGTCTCCTGTCAGATGGGGTATTAGGGGAGGTTGGGAAGAAGGCTCATGGACTTATTGCAAGGGGTTACTTCAGAGATAACTAGACTTTTAGTAATTTTCACTATAACCAAATTCTTACAACTATACTTTTCATGTAAATTTATGATGATATAAGGATTAATGGTCTAACTCACATGCTGCTCAAGTCACAAGTCGGTCCTTGCAACAGACAGTGTTTGGTATGTTTAGCATCTGATTAGGCATATGTAACTTATGCTGGAACATTTAGTCATCGGTGTTCAAACAAGTTCTTTTTTTGTGATGCTTGTTAAAAATCCGACCTTGAAGCCTGCCATAACATGCCAGTGAAGTAGATAATTTAGTAAAGGAGGTTACATTGCATCATTTCTATAGTGGAGAAGGGGTCAATAGCGAACTACAAGTGCAGATCATATCATTCTGTTAGTCTGCTCAAGTTTTCATCATCCACATTCCACAACCTTCACTATCTGCAGTAGAACAACCGTTCAGTCCTTATGTTCTCCACTCAGCTATCTCTTGGACGGCAGTCTATATTGCTGCTTCGGTTAATTTTGTCAACCAGCAGCTTGACCCATCCTAATGTTAGTTAGTCCAAGTGTTCATCGACGCAGCCTGCTTGGCTCCATTGATTTCTAGTTTTTGTTGCTATATCCTAAAGTTTTAATTCCACAGAAGAGAACATTAACTACTGATGTTATGTCCATTGTAAAATAATGTGCATACCAGTAGATAACTTTAATTTCCATGACCCTATGTTATTTACTGAGATATACATCCAGGACGAAACTGCAAATAATTTATTTCAACTGAGTATATTTTTTTTAAATAATCTACGTTAGAATTTACATGTTGCTATTGTTATTATTCATTCTTTTTGTATGTCTAAGAGTATAATTCTGGACTGTATGACTGCAATAAGTTCATCTTGAATCATATTATAGATTGCATGCTAGTTGTAATAATCGCATTAGACTCTCTGGGATTTGAATTTGGTTATCTATTATTACTTCCTTGCCACAACATGTGATTTCCCTTCTTTTTTCAGGTCATCCCTTGGAGAAAGCTTGGATGGTGTGAAGGGGTCCTTTAGTTATTCATGAAGGACTTGTACCTTCTGGAATGGTGGAAACAGAAAAAAAGGGTCACCAGTCTGATGTAAATTGTAACTTTTTAACATATGGTGTATCCTTATGTAGCTGTTCTCATCAGAATTTTTTATGAAATTCCTGCCATGAGTGAAACATATATCTTTTCAATGATGTGCTTTGATTTATTTGGTAATGTTTAGTATCTAGCAGTACCCAGGAAATGCTGAGAAGTTATTCAGTTGTTCCTTTCTTTCTAACTGTCATGCCCCTCTGATTTGTCAATTATAAATTTCTGAACACATATTCTATTAGACTAGATAATAGATATCCAAAGGTATGGAAACAAGTCAGATGCCCAAATATAGGTACTGCAGATAAACAATATTTTACGAAGAAAATGGATAAGCAATAAAGAAGCACCAGAACAACAATGTCCTGAAGTTTATAACATTCAGGTTTATTGACAATGGTGACTAAAGGTGATCGGCAAATACATCACTACTTACACATGTGTTTTGAGACATCGTACAGCCTCCAGTTATCTCTTTTCCACTATCTTTGAATTCAGGCTCCGCCTTTAGACATTGAGCAAGTTTCAGCCTTCAGGGATGCCATATATAATCACTGCTTGGTGGGATTCCTTCTTGACTGATATCTCTTTTGTACTTGATCAATGTCACCCAGGAAGAGTATTGAGATGTAGAAATCATCTTGCATGAAGAATGATATTGTCAGAGATTGGGAGCAACACCCCTTGCAAGGCCAGTTATTGATGTTTTCAGTACTAGTGCAGGACGCATCATCCTCATGTTTCTAGGATCAAAGATATCAAAGTCAAGGGGCTCGTTGTGCCACTGACGCGAAGGCTTGGGATGTATGACATATTTGACAATCATGCAAACATACTTCCAGAATCAGCACGATGCACATCTTCAATCCAGAAAGGGGACATCTGAGTCAAAAGCTTCAGCATCTCTACTAATTCCTTGGTCAATTTACTTTCTGCAATTGTGACAAGTGGAAAAATCTATTCGGCTGGTGCACTGGAAGTAGCATAGCTTCCGTCATGCAGGGTCGGTCAACTTCTTCAAAGAGAGGTTGCCTCAGCCTGTGTTTGCCTGTTAGCTGTATTTCCCTGATCCTGGAAGGCACTTAACTCATGTCCTCCTCAAAAAGATGGTGCAAGCCGGACGAGTACCCCATAGTTGCTGGCATGTGTCAATGCATGAGTCTTGCAGCTCCAAATCAGCCAATATTTGGATATGGAAATAAAAAAGGGCAACATCTGTGAGCTTTTGCAGCGATGTTGGTTACGGTCAAATATTCAGTCCCGTGCTTGATTTCATCAGCTGATTACAAGCGTCAGATGTTCAGACTACATCTGCTGATCTGATGGTCAAACCTCCCTGCCGAGAGAAGTAGAGAGCCACGTTATGCAGATGTTGTTCAACTTGGAGATGGCAACTGCATCTATATGGTTGATAATAATCGAGTACCATTACTTTGGCGGTCCGAACCAAGGAATCTGTTAGAAAGTTCTCACAGTTCCAGCATCTTTGATGACCAGTTGAGTACGGTAAGTAGGTAACAATCTTCAGCATCCTGTAGTGCAATTCCTCCATTCTGAAATTTGATTTGAAACCCAGTAAGGTAACTAGATAACCATCTGCAACATTCCTACCGTTTACTTTTGTTGTTTTGAATTTTGAGATGAGATCATCTTATCTGCATAGCTTCACATGGATCTTCCCGAGGGTTTTTGACTTTCTGGGACATGCCGCATTGTAGAACATTTTTAAGGTGCTGTCACTGACATTGAATCTGTCATAGTCACCCTCTGGTTCCTTACTTCCTCTACATCATTATTTTCATCTCCCAGCTCCAGCTTGAGTGCAATCAAACTGATCCTTAGCTCCACCTTTCACTGAATGTTCATCTTCTAACATCTCCTCATCCATGCTCTGGTTTTGGTTAACCATTATACATACTCTATCATCTTTGCCATCGGAGATTGCTGTGTGTTCTTGGTCTTGTTGCTACTAATTTTCCAGGGCTTTGATCAGTGTCAGTGATCTTGGTCTTGCTTGCTGCTAATTTCCCATGAGGGCTTGTTCAGTGTCATTGGTCTTGCTTGCTGCTAATTCTCCCATGAGGGCTTGTCCAGCTCATATCGGACACCACCACTTGTTCTACGTCGTCCAATTATTTCCTTCAGTTCCATTCCTGGTGGATTTACTACCGCAGCATCCCATGAACCACTTCAGCTCTTAAGTGTCTTATTATGTTCCTTAGCTCAGACAGATAGATAGTGGCCCCTTTGGTTTTCCTGGCTTCCTCTGCATCTGTTATTTTCGTCCCCTCCTCGATGGAACGGGATCCTCTGACGTTACCCACCCTGACGTCCTCTGACTTTGGGTCGCTGACATGTGGGCCACCACATGCGGGACCCACCTGTCAGCGACCCAAAGTCAGAGGACGTCAGGTGTGGGTAACGTCAGAGGATCCGGCTCCCTCCTCGATGGCTTTCATCTTGTAGATATTATGGAAATGTGTTGCAATCTTGTTCTTCCTCCTGTAGGGTATGTCCTTCAACCTAAGTTGTTTCAGTTTCAACACCTGCATAAAATACAATTTGGAATCAGGAAAGGTTGAAATGGAAGCAAGAAACAAAATGCTCCTAAAACCTAACCAGTTGGGCAGTGCATCACAAGGCTTTGCTTATATGATTGGGCCAGTCCGAGACAAAGGAATATAGGTGCTGAACGGAGCCCATCCCAACTTTCAACTGATTATTAAACAATGGAATTCTTACCAGTACTACCATCTTGGAAAGACCTACCGATGATCAACGCTAAACCAGAAATAAACAGATAAGCGAGGTGCTAGGCTTGCTTGATTTTTTTACAAATATAGCCCCTGCTCAATGCAATTGTCAACAGTAGCCCTTTCCTAAATTTTTTGTCAAAAATGTCCCTGGCGGGAATCCTCCCGCCGTACCAACTGGCGGGAAGTCTCTTGACACGGAGCACTAGTCTGCGCCTCGTCGTGCTTACCCCACCACCTCCCGCCACCCCAGCTGGCGGAAAGTGCCACGTGTCGCTGCAGGAGACTTCCCACCATCCCACATGGCGGGAGGACACGTGTCGCTTTCCTGTCTCCCGACATGGCCATTTTTGACAAAAAAAATTAGGACGGGTTACTTTTGACAATTACGTTGGGCGGGGCTATTTGTAAAAAAATCGGCTTGCTTGGGCCAGCCATATGTACCATCATTCGCCAGAGCTCGTGTTCTCCCGGGACATCAAGCTGGCCGCAGCCGCAGAGCATGACTGCCATCTTTTCCCCGATGTGCTGGACTGTGATGATGCAACTCAGTTGGAATCCGAGCTCCTATCCGCCGGAGCAATAATAAACCGCCCACTAGACGCTCAAGATCCGGGGAAAGCCAGGGCGACTCCTTGACTATAACCAACAAGAGCAAACCGTGTGAACCTGGGCCTGCATTATGTTATTACTGTGTTTTACCGTACTTGCAGCGTACGTGTTGCCAATATTTCAAGTTATGTACGCTAAAACAAAGTCGTACCGTGTAGCTTGCCCGGGGAACTGGTCGATAAATGCTCATGAACTGTAGAACATGCCATCTTGGGTACCACTAGGCACTAGCTCAAAATTTTCTTACTGATTACAGATGGAGCTGGAGAGCACCCAAGTATAAACCGACAAATGCCAAGGTTCGCGGTGGTTAGGAATTTTGAATTCCTGGTGAAAGCGAGCACAGGTTCACCTGTCTAGCTCACGATTTTAAATAAAGATCTCATCATGCAAAATGTTAGTACTACCACTGTTAGTAGTAATTATTTTACTCGTGCCTTTTGCCCGGCTGGTCCCACATCCAGCCTTTCATCGAGCCTCAAAAGACTCCACCTGCTAAGCTTCCTTTTTCAAATCAAAGAGCTTTGGATTAGAAAAAAGAGGAAAGGAGGAATTCTCCAACTAGGCTACAGTAAGTGCCACCTAGTTTATCTATCATTAAAGCAATCAAGCCCATTGAGCCACTCAATCAGGCAGCCCCTCTTCTTCAGCTCCTTAAGCTAAACCAAATCTTCCATTATAATTCAAGATTCCATTGCCCTGACCTGCCCTCAGCCCTGCCTTGCCCACTTTATTTCTACTACTGCTCGTACTACCACCACCAAAGAGTGTGTGTGTTTCTT
>CAMZMU010000054.1:33798179-33953985 GCA_947311845.1 Poa pratensis
CCTTTCTGTTATCTTGGGAAGAAGAGTACTACGAAAGCTGTACGTGTACTGAACAAGCGACAACAAGCCTCAACAGGATTCACGGAGGTTTGGATGTGTCAAAAAAAAAGAGAGTGAGAACAAGAATCCAATTCGCTGCCAATACACGTCCGCTCCTGGCAGGATGCCCCTGCCTGCCGCAGGCCTTCACTTTTTGACTGTATTATTCCACGTCCAGCCCCCTACCAGCTCCCCTCATCATCTGCTGCTCTGCTGCTCAACGACTCAAACAGCAGCAGTCGAAAGGTGGTCGCAAATGCACACCAGATTGATTCCAAGATGACTTCAAGTGAAACAGGACGTTAATGAACTGCTACACCTTTCAGCTTTGTGGCATGCTGCTGTTTACCATTGTTACCTAAACTTCTCCTTATTTAATGAATTAAGGCAAGTCTTTTGCCTTTCCTTTCAAAAAAAAAGTAGTGCTTGTTGGGGAAGACCTTACAGGGATCCCCTTTCTAAGCCAAAATGGACGGCTATGCAAGTATGCAACTAGTCTTCTACAGAAGGGGAAGTACTTCTACTATTGCTTATACTGACGAGGCGTCATAAAATAAGGCGCTGGGAAGCTGGTGGAAAAAACAGTGGTGGCCTTCTCTCTTTTATTTCCCCTCCTAGCCAGCCACATGTCTGCATGCCGCCACTGCATCCTGGTGAACACTATTCATTATACCATAGGCTGGTGAGTGACTGCAGCACCTTTGATCAAAACAAGAAGAACAGGGGACGGAGCAGCTCTCACTCTCACCTCCTTGCTGGTAACAAACTTCTCTCCCCCTTCCACTGAAATTCTATCTATGCTACCGTGACATTCCCTCTACTGGGAAGTAGTTTTGCATTTAGGGTCTGGAGCAGTGCTCGGTATCTGCTTATTCAGTTTTCCTATACCAAGAGTACATTTTTGGTAGAATGTTTTCTTTGGAGATAGTGAGTTGCTTGCATCGTTTTCCTCTTTCCATGAGTGCTCACTGTTACATGAGCATTTCTTTATCTCTATCGAGAATTTACAGTACATGAGCATTATTAGCCTATTTAATTAGTGGCATCAGCTTTTCTCTAAGCGATTTCTGTGCTGCATCCTACTGTTTTTGACTCCTCGCACCTCTCTCGATCTACACGTTCAACAAAGGGGTGAACTTCCAAGGTCTCTGGCCCCTTGTCCTTGCATCACAGCTGATTTTAGCTTCTCAATTTGGATTGCCGTTTTTAAGATTGTTCTGCACTATTGACAACTGTGTTTGAAGGGTCGACAGCTTGTGTAAATCTTGCATTTCTCTTTGTGTTCTGCCATCAAATTTGGATAGTGGAAGGGACTGTACTCAGTACTCACCATAGGGTGATGAAGACTTTTCTGGCCTCAACCTCGATAATAGACCTAAATTTCTTCCATGGTTCTACTAGGATTTATCTAAGCCTGCATTTTCTTGCCAGTTGCTCTCTTACCTGTTGCGTGGATCTGATAATTCTGTAGCTAGCTTTCTAGCAATGTTACCTACACACCTGCAAAGTTTATCCACCCCATCGGACGGACATCCAGAGTTTTCATGTTGAAGTTGAACACGATAATAAACCAGTACAGATGTGAGGGAAGAAAGACTTGAATCAGCCTGGGAATCTTGGTAATTCCACTGAGTGGTTAAGTAATTAACCTCTTACACAATACTTTCCCACTCTTACACAATACTTGCCCCGTCTAGAAATATATAATATAAGGCGTGCTTGATTTTTTCAAGTCTACTATGCACGAAATTGACTATACTTTTCACTTGCAACATGCCAGAAATATAGTTAAAATAGTTTAACTTGATTTTTATGTGTGCGAAATATAATGATATTATTCTTCAATATGCCTAATGTAACACTTTTACATATAATGGTGGTCAAATTTTTGAAATGATATTGTACACACAATGTATTATGTGCCTTACATTTATGGATGGAGGGAGTAACAGCTTTTCTCTAGTGTTAAAAGGTACCCCCTTCATTCCAAATTAATTGAAGTTCTAACTTTGTCCTAAGACAAACTTCTTAAGTTTGACCAAATATCTAGAAAAATGTGCACATATCTACAACGTCAAATACACATAGTAAAATAAAATCTACAATTGAATCTAATAAAATTATTTTGTGTTGTATATGTTGATATGTCTTTCTATGGACTTGGCCAAACATAAATAAGTTTCACTTAGGACAAAGCTAGAACTTAATTTGGAATCGAGTGAGTACTATCACAAGTCTCCAAGAGTATTTAAGATATAATATTATGAAGGAGTTGCCAGGTCCATAAACTGAACTTTGTGCAAACAAACAAAAAGGTCTATAAACTGAAAACTTGTATGGGATACTCAGAAATTTTGGAGAGGTGGGCCATACTTTTAGTTTTGGTAGGGTTTAAATAAAGATGGATCTGGTTCATTCACTAGTCATTAAAACTTATTCTGGGCTGGCCCATACAGTACGTGGATGACAGTAGCATCTGATCCTTGGGCTGGTCTTGATTTCGCAGTACCAACTGTAAATCTATAGTTGATCTGAATTCAGAACTCTTTATTCTGACCTCTGGATGTGATCCAGCTGGTACACGGTTGTTAGCAGTACCGACAATTCTATTCCCGTACTGTGGCTTCCATCTTTGCCCTTGCGTTTGTCTATTGCATGAGGCTTACTTAACTTTTCACTTTGGACAATCTTTATGTAAGGCTGCAAGAGTTAGTTATTCCTTGTTGAGCCTTGCAAGAAATTGACTGCCAGCTCCTGATATCTTCCACCCTTTAAGTAAAGCCCCTTCACTTGGCAAAGTTGGCAATTTAGAAGGCTACCCAATACCCATTCCTTAGAATGGTTGCATCGTCACACTGAGATCAGGTATCAAGCACAAGGTTGATGGCTTTGTTCCTTCCATTCCATAAATGTATTCGTGGGAGGAACTGTCTAGGCTCTAGATACCTTCACTTGGCAACATGATGGAAATCATGTGACTAATCATTGATTCTTGGCAGATGTATTCCCCTCCCTGCACTGCTCCTGGAAACAACGGTGAGCAGAGCTTCGTGGCCGGAGCTAACCCGCTCGCTTTGCTAGACCATGCCATGGATTTCGACGAGCACAGCCTCTTTCCTATGCACAATGTAGGGATGCAAGATGGCGTTCAGTTCTATAATCCTACTACTGGTATTTTTCTCCCCGGTTCTTATTGAAGAATAAGACAGTCTGTTCATCCGAGAAGGTTTATACTAGTGGTATTTCCATGTTTCTAATTCTCTCCAGGTACTGAGCTAAGTAGAAATATGAGCATGGAGAGGAGTTCGAAAGGCGGTAAAAGGAAGGGTTCGGGCGAGGGCAGTTCATCAATGCATTCGCAGGTAATGAAGCTGGAGTATTTTCTTTCTCTGGGCTTATTTTCAGCATTTTGGACTACATCTCATCGTTTATGTATCATTGCAGGAGGAAACTGGGGCGATGCCTCAGAGGGAAGTCAACATGGAGCGTGCAGGTGACGCTGACAGCAACAGAGAGGACTATGTGCATATCCGGGCGAAGCGCGGCCAGGCGACCAACAACCACAGCCTTGCAGAAAGGGTGATTAATCTCCCGAGCAACATAATAATAATACTTCTGCAGCTTGTGACTTCCTCGATCACAGTGGCTTTTGTCCATCTGAAATGCAGTTTCGGAGGGAAAAGATCAATGAGAGGATGAAGCATCTCCAAGACCTCGTCCCAGGCTGCAACAAGGTATCAGCATCAGCAAGTGGAAAATTACATTTTAAGTGTAATATTGTTATGGTTTACTCTAACCAGTAGTATGGTTTCTTATGGCAAAGAAGATAACAGGCAAGGCCATGATGCTTGACGAGATCATAAACTATGTGCAGTCCCTGCAGCGGCAGGTCGAGGTAAGTGTACTGAAACAGATTCCTCAAACGCCACTTTATGCCAACGACGGTGACGAAAGCTTCAGGTTCGTGCTGTTGCCCATTGGTTTTGCAGTTCCTCTCGATGAAGCTCTCAGCAGTCAGCCCCGAGCTGAACTGTGATCTGGACCTCCAAGATGTAAGATGGACTCTGTAGAACAAACAGTTCACATAGTATGTTGCATTTGCTGGCAGACTGACCGCTGGTTCGTCTCTTCTCTGCCGTGCAGATCCTTTGCCCGCAAGACGCTCGCTCCGCGTTTCCGGGATACGGCCCGCGATTGAGCAATGTTCATCCTAGCATGTACAGGGCATCGCAGACAGGCCTGTCATCACGTCCAGAACTATATGGGCATGGGATCATCCCGAATCCAGCAGATGTTCATATGGCCAGAACGGCTCAGCTGTCTGCATTTCCCCAGGTTTGCATCAAACACCAACAGTTGAACAAATCAACAAACACATAAGGCACCAATTAGCTGAGGGTTCAATGTTTTTTCCCCGACAGAGAGGTGTCGTTTGGGACGAGGAACTTGGCAACATCGGTCCGGTTGCTTTCCCGTCAGACGCTGGCGCCAGTAGCTTAGAGAATTCCGGTAAATCTCATGCTTCTCTGCGTTGCATTTGCTCGTTGGTGGTGTTGAGTCGTCTGAAAAATGAAATTTCGTGTTGCAGATCGACCCGATGAAAGTGGAGTAGCTAGTCGGCAGCTGACGGGTTAACGATGCGCGCTGTCGCAATGGTTGCGCAGATCTCCTCGGGTCGGGCGAGTTTAACTGCTGTCGTTGAGGAGAACTCTGAAGAGTGTGTGCGCGTGTGACTTTTGTACAGTTTGACTAAGCAAACGGATGAATAGTTTGTGGTTCGCTGTGATGTACTATTTCTTCCTGGAATTATTAGCGGTATAATAACTGGGTTTGACGAGCTGATCGACACACGTCTGTGCTTTTTACTGGTTAAACATTACTCTGATCTTCTCTCTTACAGTATCAGGCCACTCTGATCACGCGTGTGATCTTAACCTAGTGGTAATACCATGTGAAATAGTGCTGTTATGTGTGCTATTTCTCACTGATCATTTCAGTTTTCTTACCGTTCCAAATGGCGTAAAGGGTTTGGAACACACACTCGCTTAAACAGTAAAAAAATCTAAAATTAATGTGAAAAACGAAGGAAAAAACAAGGTAAAGTGGGAAACAACCAGCTTCCCTTTCCCTTGGCAGGCTGAGCACCACCAGCAGGCTCCTCTCATGGCGTCCACCACCTGCCACATCCCTCCTCTCCTTCCTGGCCCCGCCCCGCGCCATCTCCACCTCCGACGCTCCCTGGCCCCCTTCAATAGGCACCTGCGCCCGTCCCCTCCGATTCGCCTCCTCCGCGCCGCCCGCCGCCGCCACCCTGACGCCGTCGTCGTCGTCCCGGACGCACGCCCCTGGGTCGGCGACCTCTCCGGAGCCGCTTCCTACCGGGCCGGCAGCGAGGAAGATGGAGACGAGGTGGAGAGCGAGGACGAAGACGAGGACGACCGCAGCCTGGACCTCCTGGCCCGGTTCCTGCACTCCGTGTTCAGGAAGGCCTCCCGCCGCGCGCGCCGCGCCGCCAGGTCCGTCCTGCCGCCCTCCGTCCCCGCTGAGCTGGTCAGTTTCGCTGTCTGCTTGTCAGCTTGATTATTACTGCATGTTTGTTCCAGAATTTAGCAGTATGGAGATCTCCCTTGGAATTGGGTCTGATCTGGTGTTTATGCGCGTGCAGGTCAAGTTCTCGGTGAATGGTGTGCTGATTCTCACGTTCTTGTGGATCCTCAAGGGGCTTCTTGAGGTGAGGAATTCATTCTAAGATTTGCTGAACTGTTTGGAGGATTGCTTCAAAACTGTGAGCTACTCTCGCTGGTTCACTGCTTATGTCATGTGCTACCTCCATCATATGAATATTGGAGAAAATGCTTGTCTACTATGATACCTCCGTCATATTGGAGATATGCGCACTCGTCCTTTATTGGTGACGGCGTTACGATGCACTCTGAAACAAGAAGGCGTTCCATCGAAACGTTATCTTATTATACTAGTATCAAACAAGACAAACCCTGATAAAACTAGAAACGTGGTTCATATCCTAGGTGGCAAAGAACAGCGTATCCATGAGCGTGCATGGTAGAAAATCCGCTCTCGTGATTATAGTGTTATCTTGTTTTTGACAATAGGATAGTGTTTTAATTGTGCTTCAGAAGGGCATGTTGGTTGGGAACAGGTAGGTGATCCCTTAGTTGCCAGTTGCTTAGGCACTTGCACTAAGGAAGACAGCTATCACTTATTGATGGGGCATTCTTTCCTTTCCGCATGGAAAATGCTTACTGAAATGCTGACATGTAGTAACAGTGGCTTCTGAAATTGGAGTGGATAGAAAAAAATCTGATAAACAAGGATGCGGTTGTTGTGCAGACTTTCACATGGTTGGAGCTGTAAAACATCATTTAGTTGGGTGTAGGTGAGATTTTCACTTTACTGTGATGGATGGTTTTAAAATTTGAGCGGCATGGTTGCCCAGTTTCTAAAACCAAAAGTAGGTTCAGTTCAGGATATACAGTGAAGTGCATCCCTCAGTCATTGAGGTTTCACGAAGAATTTGAAGAGCTCCAGCTCTTATTAGAAGTATAATGTAGAGCGTAGAATGTTTTGATAGAACTTACGCAAGGAGAAGCATCCATCACTCAGGCCAGGTGCATTCTTCATGCCATCAGGTAGCATCATGAGATGCCAGGGGCAGTTTGTTTTCCTAACTATGTTGTTCTTCCTGGTGCCGCAGTTTGGTGGGTCTACCGCTAAGAGCTGAACTATTTATTCTCTGTTATTTTTCCTTTTTAGGCACCTAATCTACCTATGCTGGTATAATGCTGTTACATACTTACATGTGAGATCAGTGAACTTGAAACCTCACTTTGTACATGGTACAGATTAGCATTTCTCTGTTTGTTAGAGAAACAGTCCAATTACACCATGTGGCATATATGACATTAGAATACCCATTGTAGAAAAAAAATCAGATTAGCCATTCACAGTTAGTCTCCAATCTACTATTTGATCTGTGTGATCAAATCTCTAGGCCTAACTCTGTTTTGTTCATTTATGCCCCTCTGTAACCTAGTGAGCCTAATCAGGCCCATTTTAGTTTGTACCGATGATTTGACAGATTGACTAGTAGATGGGTTTGTAAATTGCAATTAACCTGTCGAAAAACAATTGTACATAATGGTATTAAAACATTTTTGTGGTTCCATCATTGTAAATTTGTGGAACACGTAGGGATTGCAACTTCAAATTTATGAACGGATTTATTTATTGCGGTGGGAAATCGAGATCCCTATTGGTTACTTGGAATATAGAATATAATTGTCTGTTAAAAACAATGACCAATGGGGAAAGGATCCCTCCCTTGGCTATGCGTTGTAAGGTAGATGAGACCTCTCCAGAGATTTTTCACGTGGTTAGCACCCCGTTTAGTCCGAATGCTTCACCTGCGCTTCGAACCCGGGTGGGCTCTAGCCACCAAGCCAGCGCCCAAGCCAGCACTTGCTTCTCTAGTCTGTGATAACCATAGCCAGACATCAGGTCTTCCCAGTCGCCACATGTACTGAGCTAGTTCATGGGGTACCTTGTTCTGGTTCGATTTTATTTATCTCAACTTCCCAAGAAAACTTCCCTTATAACTGATATGCTTCAATAGATATTTTACATCCTGGATTGATCCGGCCAGATTAGAGTGATCGTCAACCTTTGAGTTCAGGATCTGCTCACCTTTCTGGCATGTAAATACTTCAACCTCTTCGGTGCTTCGGAAGATTAACATTACACACCAAGAAGTGTAGATGACCTTAGCAGATTCATTGGCACAATGATAAGGACACATGCTTGGCCTGTCAATTCTATGTATGGACCATGGACATTGATTTGGTAGCGCTCCAGGGAGTTGACTGAGCCCATGAAAGTGAATTTGTCCCTTCCAGGCTCAGTACAGTTTTCACATTCTGTTGCCATATTTTGAAGTGCTTCGTGAGCAGATGTATTGCATGTAAGCTAGCTCTCGCTTGTGGTTGTACTGACTGAACAGAAAAGTCAGCAAGAACCAGAAATATGGTGCAGAATAAACACATATCCAGGAATTTAAATTCTGGATATCAGTTAGCCAGTATAATCTATTGAATTCATGGTCTATTTTTTCATGCCACATTCCTGGTTATACCTCCTGCTGCTACCCATAAATTAATTTCACGTTGGTAGTTCATTCGTGCAATCAATACAGCAGTTGCATTCATAGTCAAATGGGCTGTTTTTCTTGGAGATATTCATTAGGGTTATATCATTCAGCTTTTTAAAAGGAGTACTGCTTACTGCATTTATTGGACCAGCTATATGGTTCCTCTCTAAGCTTTAATATACATGAGCTACGGGTCCAAATTTGCTGCCGGGGGGAAATATATCATGTATATGCTATTGATACATTTATCAGCGCGGTTAATCTACAAAGTTTCTTGTCTCTGAATTGCTAGAATAAGATTCTTTGAGGATAAGAAGAGAAAATGACCTTGCACTCTGTTGCATCGATGCCTGTCGTGACTCGTGAGCTAAACTTTGAGTCGTTTCTTTCAGTAACTTACTTGTTCATACTTCCTGCGCGCAGGTGGTCTGCACATTTGGAAGCATGGTGTTTGTAAGCATTCTTCTTGTTCGAGGAGTATGGTCTGGAGTAATTTACATCAGAGAAAACCGATACAGCTATATTCAACAGCTGAAGGACGATGATAACCGGTGGAGCAGAGTACAGACCGCGGGTTGATTCATTTGCTTTTCTTCTCAGCAAACACAACGCTGAATCAAAGGGCCCATGAATAGTCCAAGGCCACTGTTGAGATAGCAGTCCCCCAGCTCTGCTTAAACTGCTGATGATTGTTGTTGCTATATAACAGCTGCACGAGAACGGAAGGAGCTCCGTGTAATGTATACAAATAAGTAGTTCATCTTGACATGATCCGTGTGAGCGTAGAAAATAGCCAGATAGTGCCGCAAAATTGTTACTGGCAGCTACTGTAGTTGGATTCTATGTCCCTGGCAAATATAATGGCCGATGTAGAAAGACTCGTGTTTGTTGTATGAAGGTTGGTGCAGAATACTTTGGTTAGTTTAGGGTACACCAGTTTTATTTGGATCTCACGGGAAGGTATGGCTTGGTACTGAACATCCAATCTGTTCTGTTCTGTGGTGCTATGAACTTGACGGAGGAGTAGTCCCGCCCCACTTCTGGAGTGGATTTCATATAATAATTCCGGGGGGATGTGTGTCGTGTCGGGCAACTGTCTTTTGATCTCCAACAAGTTGTCCGAT
The DNA here is from genome assembly GCA_947311845.1 of Poa pratensis. Classification (NCBI taxonomy): domain Eukaryota; kingdom Viridiplantae; phylum Streptophyta; class Magnoliopsida; order Poales; family Poaceae; genus Poa; species Poa pratensis. The sequence continues at coordinate 33,807,507 of CAMZMU010000054.1, forward strand.
TTTTTTGTCGCTTTTCTTGTGGCTTTTGGCAGTTTCTTTGGATTAAGTGGTTGATGCTTTTGCACTTATGTTGAAGTTGCAAGTGAAGATTATTTGGTCAGTTTACTGCATGTTACGTAACACTTTTTGCATTTGAGATTCCTCCCGGTAGCATTGGCCTGTTATTATGGCTGCCAAAACGGAGGTGGCTGACGGAGAGCAGAAGTCCACAAATCTGTGAAGGCGGATTTGCCACATTTTGTCATAATTACGTTTGCCGACCACGGCACGCCAACGCCCTCTTTGCTTACCAGCGACCGGTAGTCCTTGGATGTTGCAACCGATGAGCAGTTATCAGTTGTCATCGGCGTATCCATGGCAAATCCTTGATGACCAGCGCCTCGCCGTCCGATGCCCATCCAACGGCGCCGGCCCGGTACTGGCGGACCCCATTTGCCCGACGTGCACGCCCGTCCCAGAAATGCGGGAGGTAGGCAATGTCGACGAGGCCGCCATAACTTGGGAGTCTCGTGTTACACATAGGCCTTTTAGTAGTAGCCACACGTGTTTAGCTGTCCAACGTACATCTCCTTGCGGTTGACCGACATTTGATTTATTGGCTGGTCCGGCAACCACAGCTGGGATGCATTTACGTTGGATATGACCTACCAGAAAACGAGTTCCTCGTGGCCTGATTTGGGTGCTCGGTCGGAGCGGGGCGGTGATTTCACGTTTTTTTAAACGGTGGCAAAAGATTTGCCACATCTTATCAAATAAGAAGGTGTTTAATAAGTTTTACATGACCAAAAGAGTGAGCACGCTCGGATAAGAAAGCCTACTTTTCTGGCATAATAAAGCCTAAATGTTTAGCACCCGCTACACTCCACAAGGCCGCTTCGGATTTGATCCTCTCTACAACCACCATTGGCATGGTTGAGACGAGGCGAAATACTCTCGGTCCAAATCTCACAAGATGTAAGCATGGCAAAGGACGCCAAGGATTTTTCTTCAGGTGCCATTGGTGAAGATGACAGACTCCCACCATTCTTGCATTGTGGTGAATGAGAACCATTGCGAGAGGTGTCAGCCGTCGTGAGGCCAAGCCATCCAATAATCATATTCCAAACGAGGATGGTGTAGCGGAATTTGAAAAATAGGTGCATCCTGACCCGGATTCGTCCTCCCTCTTTCAAAGTTGGTAAAGCCCACAATTTGGCCAACCATGACATTGGAGGCGATTGGCCGTCCAAACCCGATCTTGTAGGATTAGCCCCGTGAAAAGCTTGCACTTGCGAGGAGCCCAATTATGCCAAACCGCCTCCGCAAGATAGATCGTGTCATTCCCTGAAATTGGGCTTTGTATGCGGAAGCCGCCATATATGAGCCAGGGGTAGTGAATTTCCAAGTGACGTCGTCGGCCATGCCCTCCAAAAGGTTGGCCTCGCTAAATTTCGTCCAAAGATCGACGAACTCGATGATGTGTTGATCTCGACAATGTTGATGTTGGAGATCCAAATGCCATTTGTGATCGGCTTGTTGACGATAAAGTTTTTTTTATAGTGGAGATGGCGAAAATGAAGGGGGCCAAGGTTTTCGGTTTGAGCCAGTTTAGCCACGATGAATGACCAAAGTTTGCAATGTGACCGTCTCCGATGGTGATGACGGTGGCCGCGTAGAAAAAATCCATGTCCTCTTTGTTGCAAGGGTTCTCCTTGCCGATCCACCCCTTGAAGGGGTCCTTCCAAACCACGACCAACAAAGGCGAAGGGCCATTGCGAAATTGTCGAGGTCCATGATGCCCAGCCCACAACCTTTGTCTTTTGATCTACACATAATTTGCCAATTGACCTTACATTTCCCTCTTGACAATTTGTCTGCCGCCGCCCAAAGAAATCCCCTCTCCAACTTTTTAATGGACTGCAAGATGCCCGAGGAAATCACAAGAGGTGTCATGTGGTAGATGGTTGCAAGGTATCACCGACTTCACAAGGGTGCCTCTTCCCGCCCGCCGCTATGTGTTTTCCGTGCCAAAGGACGAGTTTGGACGCAACCTTATCAATGAGCAGTGGCGGAGCCATGGGGGTTCTGTGTAGTCAACTGACTACATAGAATTTTCGGAGGGTCGATGTAAAACTGCATATGTAGGTAAAAATCATTAAAAAATACAAAAATTATACAAATACATAGATTTGACATCACAAATTTAAATTGACACCACAACTTTGTAGTGCGGCTCCGCCAGTGTCAATGAGGGGCTGCACGTCGATCGCTTTCTCACGGTTTTAACTCTGCACAGTGAAATGCAGTACCGATGACACTGATAGAGTGCTACTGGGACTCTGGGAGCCTCCCGTGCTATCGGAACGATAGATCACGCGAAATAAATCCCAATAACTTGGATTTAGGTGGCAGTTGGCACACTAGTAACTCTGGCCTGTATACAGAAATCAGGCATGCGATATACTCATGCGATATATTCATGAGTAGACAACGGATTTATGGAGCTAGTACTAGTAGCACGGTTTCATCCATGGATGGTTGAAGGCTTGAAGCGGGCCTTTGCATCTTCAGCTAATTTTTTTTTAATAATACATTTTTTTAATTAAATTCGAAAAATATTACGCAAAATAACGAAATTTCAAAAATAATACGGCCTCGGCCAGGCTGGGCCGATTAGGTCCTGTCGGCCAGGCCTGGGCCGATAAGGCCTTATCGGCTCTGTCTAAGCCGACAGGGTCGCATGGTGGGCCAGGCCTGCGTCCGACAGGCCGTCACGCGTCAGGGATGGTACTAATCGGCCAGCTCTGGCCGACAGGCCTCTCGGCCAATACTGGGCCGATAGGGTGCTGGATAAGGCCAATCCTGGCCACATCTTCTTCCTCGCGTCCTCTCTCTCCTTTTCTTCTTCCTCTCGAAAACCAGCAGCTCCTTGCTGCGTTTCAGCGGCGATCTGTCCATCCAGCCACCAAATCTTCCTCCTAGAAATGTTAGAGAGTTAAGGCAGCTCAGATATACAGATGGGTTAGGTTTTTGTGTGATTTCGTGTTGTTTGGTTGGAGCAATGATGGAGTTTAGGTGGAGGTTCGTGTAGGGTGGTGGTGGTGCAGCGTGGTGGTGGTGGTGCAGTGGTGTTGCTGGTGGTGCAGCGGTGGTGGTGACGGTGCTGGTCCATTGAATCGGCACGCTTCAAGGGTATGCGTTTATCTGGCTAATTAGGGTTTACTGTTGCGCTAGTAATATTAAGTATATAGTTGTTCCCGGTTATAACAGTTAATTGGTGTCACATTTTTAGGTTGTTGAGATGAGTAATTTAGTGAAATGTTTGTTTTACTATGGTCCTGGCGAAGTTGTGGTAAATGAGCATGGAGCTGATTTGGGTGAGTTTCGATGGTCAGAGTTGGAACTGAGTGACCCAGAAACATGGTCTATAAGTCAGCTGAAAGATTGGTTGGCAGCGTGTTTAGGGCTTAATCCTCAAACAGACACTGTCGGTGTGCATGCACTGTGGACGAAGACAAGGTCCCGGTGTTTTTTTATTTGAGGCCGATAGATCGGACCTCTCAGATGGTGCGATGGTTGCAAGGCTGCGAAAGCAGGGGATGTACCCCTATCGCGTTACTGATACCTGTCGCGAAGGAGGTGATTCCGCCTGAAGGCGAGGGAGGGCACGATCCTGGCCAGAGTAGTCAGGAGATGCAATTTTCTGGACATGATTATAATCAGGGAGATGTTGGAGGTGGTGGTTATGACTATGGCCAAAATAGTCAGACAGAGCAGATGGAAGAGGAAGATGTTGGAGGTGGTAGTTATGAATCTGGCCAAAATAGTCAGACAGATCATATGGAAGAGGGAGATGAAGATGCTGCTGAGGCAGCAGCAGACGATGTATTCCAAGAAATGATGGAAGAGGAAGACGAAGATGGTGGTAGTGCTTATGGGCATGATTCCGACGAGTCGGATGACGAACATGTGGTGCCAAATCCTGCGTCATGGAGTCATGATTTCTCGTCGTCAATGACAGTGAACGATGGTCATGATTCTGCCTGGGAATACCATCAGAACCAGGTTTCTGCGGGTGCTCTATATACCGACAAGCAACATTTGCAAGATGCAATCATTAAGTGGGCAATGTCGACTTGCAAGACATTCAAAACCAAGGTGTCGAGTAAAAAATATCTGACAATGGAATGTGAGGTAGCAGGGTGTCCTGGAAGGGTGCACGGTTATCGTCCTCACTTCGGCATAAACTGGAAAGTGAGCGACGTAGTACAACACACATGTAGAATTGAGAGTATTCCTCAAGATCATCGTAACATTTCGTCGACGCTTATAGCTCGGTTGCTGTACTCAGAAATAGTACAGGGCAAAGCTATGGAAGCGAAGGCTATTATACATAAGGTGTTCACCAGGTTCAAGTACACAATATCTTATGGCAAAGCTTGGAGGGCTAAGCAGATGGCACTTGAGAAAAGATTCGGATCGTTCCTAGACTCATATGACTCAGTTGTTCGGCTCCTCTACACATTGCAGGCCCGTAATCCAGGCACATATGTTGACGTCAAACACTTTTGGATGGCAGAGTTTCCAAACGTAAAGGTGCTGCATCGTGTGTTCTTCTCTTTCGGTGTATGCATAGAAGCTTTCACTCATTGTCGACCAGTTATCTGTGTTGATGGTACATTTCTTACTGGCAAGTATAGGGGACAGATCTTGACTGCCATTGGTCAGGATGGCAACAATCAGATCGTGCCACTTGCATTTGCTTTTGTGGAGAGCGAGAACACTGAAAGTTGGACTTGGTTCTTCAGGCAGCTTAAAATAGCAGTAGTAAAAGATAAGCCGAACGTGTGCATCCTTCATGACCGCCATGCTGGTATACTGAACGCCGTCAAGGCACTCACAAACCCTGTGGCCGCGGAAGAAACGCCATGGCTAGACCTGCAGAGTCGTTGGTGCATGCGCCATTTGGGGGCCAATTTTTTCTCACAGTTCCGGATAAGGCTTTGATGAATCTATTCAAAAAACTGTGCAAGCAGAACCAATTCTGGAAATACACATTCGTACGTGGTAAGCTTGATGACTTCACTAACCAGCATGTTAGGCAGAGGAGAGCTGCACGAAATGTTGCAGTAGCAGCACATGTGCAACTTGTGGCGCAACAGCTAGCAACCGGACCTCCACCAGCTGAGGATGTACCTGTTGGGCTTTGTGACTTGCCAGGATTTGATCCGCCTGGTGTTAGGAGAAAGACTGGGAGGTTGATTAAAAACTTTCAGCAGTGGATAGAGCACGAGCCTCTTGAGAGGTGGTCTTTGCTGCATGACACTTATGGAGCCAGGTACGGTGTTATGACTACCAACCTGGCTGAAACATACAACTTTGTTCTTAGAGGAAATAGGGCATTGCCACTTACAGCCATTGTGGAGGGTATTTTTGAGGGCACAGTCAATACTTCAGAGAAAGACGCCAGAAAGCTCACATGCATATCGTTAACAACCCAAACACACCTTTTTGTGAGAAGATTACGGAGTACATGGATAGGAAGATGGCAAAAGCTCGTACTCATGCTGTGCAGGCCATAGGAAATCAAGAAAGGAGGTTCGAGGTACGCTTACCTTCTGACAAGTTTGGTTGCGGAAATCAGCTCAGAACGCATGAGGTGCGAATTGGAAATGAAGCCCGACCAACATGTGACTGCACATGCAATAAACCAAAATTGCTTCACCTGCCCTGCTCCCATGTATTGGCTGCGTGTGGCAACTCGGACTGTCAGCCATCTCGTTCGTTTCACCATATTATTTGAACGAGTCTGTGCTTAATACCTGGACCGGTGAAATGGTGGGATTTCGAGCTGTGGGTAATTTTAACACGGTTGACCCTAATGAAAGGCAGTACATCCCCGACCCAAGGCTACTGCGTCCTGGTAGAGGTAGACGACCGTGCAAGCGTATCAGAAATGGTATGGATGAATCTGAAGCCGGAGGCCCGACAGTGCAATGTTTCTTGTGCAATGATTTTGGTCACAGGGACACTGCTTGTACAAAATTCCCACCTACGAATGCTGCTCCGGCAACTAGAGCAGCTGCTCCACGTGGGCGAGGCAGCCGAGGACCAAGAGGAAGGGGAAGAAACTAGGATGTTTTAAATTTGGACTGTGCTTTTATTTGTAATAATGAGGATCAATGTTTTAAAATTGGACTATGTTTTAATCTGTAATATGTGTGGATCAGTGTTTGTAGACAATGTTTTTATCTGTAATATGTGTGATCAGTGATTTAAATTTGGAGTTTGATTTCATCTGTAATTTGTCTGCATTTGTGGCTAAAAAAGAGGAGGGAGAGGTGGAAAAAAATGGAAGAGCCTCTCGGCCCAGCTTGGGCCGACAGCCTCTTGTCGGCCCAGTACAGGCCGATAGGCCCAGTCGGCCCAGCTCTGGCCGACCGGTTTCTCTGCCACGCGCAGAGCCGGCCGACAGCACATATCGGCCCAGGCCTGGCCGACAGGACCTAATCGGCCCAGGCCTGGCCGAGGCCGTATTATTTTTAAATTTCGTTATTTTGCGTAATATTTTTCAAATTTATTTAAAAAAATGTATTATTAAAAAAAAATAGCGCATCTTCATGCGTTTAGTCCTAGCTGTACGGTACGTGGGGCGCGCACTCGAACTTAGCAGTAGTTTAAATGAAGATCACATGATTGACCCTACCGTTGTGGCCAGGAGCGCGCTGAGCACATGCTGATCGCCTTCTTAATTTCCTAAAGTAACCATGTTATGTAGCTTGGCTCGTAGCATTGCAATATCTAATCTATACTATATATCAAAGCTATGCGTTTCAGCCTCCCAGGATAGTGGCCACGTCGCCCGCATTCTTCTGGGCCGTCCGATCGGCCGGCAACGTCCCACGTTCGCAGATAATCGCACTTCTACAGTGCTCGGTGGGAGGACCGGTTTGTAATTCGCGAAAATATCGGGGGGTTACGTGCAAAAACGTCACTGCAGCGCCACATCTTTCAAAAAAAGACCCCGCAAAGGACTAATTCGTTAATTCAAAAAATCTCAGGGACCTTTATGTAAAAATGCGCACACATCTCCTTCCTCGCTCCCGCGCGCTGCCGACCTCGCCGCCGCCGCCGACGCCTGCCGCCGGCGCTCCGCACCTCCCCGCACAGATCGACGGACACGCCGCGCTCCGCCGCCGCATCCAGTCCCTCCTCGCCCACTCTCGCTTGCCGGGAGGCCGCCGTCTCGCTGGAATCGTCGCCGCCGTGACCGCGGGCCGCCGCCGCGTCCGCACGTCGCCGGCGCTGTTCCGGCGACCAAATCGTGGCGGCGCCGCTCGCTCCGGGCGTCCCGCGACGAGGCGCGTCCGACGCGCCCAGCGGCGCGTGCTGGGACGCCGTGCCGCGCCGCCGGCGAGCTCCGCGCCGCCGCGGGAGCTCCGCCCGACCATGACGTCGCGGTGACGTCACCGCGTGTCTGGACTGGGCCGGCTTCTGGGCTGGGCCGCGTGCTGCGCGTCTGGCTCAGCCTTTTTTCTTTTTTTTCTCTTTTTCATTTTATCCTTTTCCCAAAACTTTAACAGATTTTAAAATATATCTCAAAATCAATAAAATTTCTCCAAATCAAAAGTTTATGTAGAAGCACTAGATTCTTTTCTAAAATATTCCAATATTTTCAAAACAATAGATTTTTTTTAACAAATTTTAGAAAAATTCAAATCCATAAATTTTGAAACAAATCTCCAAACCAATTCAAACCACTTTCTAAAAATTTAAAAATAAAATGAAAAATATCCACTCTAAAACAAAATCTTAAAACGATAGATTTTTCAAACATATTCCAAATCAATAAATTTTGAAACAAATCTCCAAATCAACTCAAATCACTTTCTAAAAATTTGAAAAAAAAAATGAAAAATAACCACTCCAACTACTTTGTAATCTTTTACAAACTTTTTACAAAAAAAAAAAAAAAAAATAAGCACTTGGAATAATTAACAAATTTATATAATGAATTTGCGAATATATTCAAATATATAATGAATTGGAATATTTAAAATAGTTTCTATTCGAAGATACTGATTTGTAAAACATTTATAATTTTCTCAAAGTAATTTATGCATATTTTCCTTATAGTTAGATTTCAATCTATTGATTTTACTTTTAATTCAGATCCACAATAATTAACCAAACATATACTAAATTGGAATATTTAAATGAGTTTTAAAAATTAACGTTGCCAACTTACAGCATACAATCAAATCCGAAAGTTCAAATATTTCAAAATTTTAGATGCACTGCAAATCTAAACATCCAAAAAACGTAAAGAAGAAATCACATATGAATAACTTCTCACTATCAACAATTTAAAAATTCCAAGAACTTACAAATATAAACTTAAAAAAAAAAATACATTAAAATGTAACCAACTTTTGAATTTCAATAATTTCAAATTTATTAAAAAAATTACAGCACAATATTTACAAATGTGACAAATATATAAACAAAAAAAATACCACATACGTAAATATTCAGAAATAACTGTTTTAAACTCATTTTCATAATTGCATCAAAAAACAAATTCTAAATTAGAACATACTTCAAATAATTAAAACACTTACATAAATTATTTTATGGCAATTAAACATTTTCAAAGACTACTACGAAGTTAAATTTTTAAAATGCTTGATTAGATGAAAATTTGCAGAAAATGCAAATTCATAATCTCTAATTATGGATTAAATAAATTTTAAAAATGCTTGATTGGATGACTATTTGCAGGAAATGCAAATTCATAATCTCTAATTATGTATTAAATTTAAATTAAATTTAACAAATTCTCATATAATGTATTTCCTCCAATTGGACACCCATGCTATACCATTTCCGTATCTTAGAGCCGTTTTACCAACCGCCGACATGAACGAAATCGGATTTCATTGCGGGAAATTAGGAATTCATGAGGAAGAAAAAGGCGAGGCTACCTAATAAAAAATACAAACATATTGTATCAATTCGAACAAGACAATATTTAGATACAATATAACTAAACTCCCCCCAAATATACAATTCAATTTAATAGACGCTTACACCGGACTTAACTCTCTCTATTTATGTAGTCAAATTTAAATAATGGTTAACTAGACGCATATTGGATAAAACACAAATTCATTCCTTCTAAAAAATGTATTGAACTTAATAAATGATAATACAACATATTCACCATTTAACTTTAATTCAACGAATGCTCAAATTGAACTTAACTCACTCTAATGTCACCATTTCTACTAAAAAAATGTTTTTTGTAGCAAAAACAAAAAAAAAAATTATATTAACAAAAAATATCCACCAAGGTCAATCTGGAAAACTTCCCAATTTGAACATTTTTTGAAATCTGAACAATTTTTAAACGTAAACTCTCTTTGCATTTCAATATTTTCCAAATTTGCACACTTTTAAATAACGACATTTTCAAATTTGAATTTTACCACACGGGGCGCGGCGTGTCGCCGCGCAATTTTTCCTAGTCAATATATCAAAGCTGACCTTCTCAGCGAGCTGTGGAGGCGCCCACGTCACCGGTACTGTATGTGTAACGCACTTCTACAGTACCCGCGTGTACTATAGCACTTTTTTTTCCCTAGAAAAATCCTTTCCCAAAAATCATTTTGACGAAAACATATACACGAAATATATGCGCGTCGACGAGTAGGTTCCATTCCCGTGATTGGTTCCGAGTTTTGTCGACTCTAGCTCCTCAATTTTGGATCCAAGTTCGCAAAAACATTTGGCACATTTTGTCAAATTCGTCGCACTCAGTCGTTCGTTCGAATTTTCCTCTCACGAGTAGATGTATATCGCCCTACCAAACAACTTCCATGTTCTAACCTTTTTATTTCGACGGACATATAAATGTACCGCTTTTTTGCAGTAAAGTCCTCACGTTTTTCAAAAATTGTTAATCGGTCCTCCGGAATAAAATATTTTTGCAGAAAAGCCCCAGTGTCCCATTTTTTTGCAGAAAAGTCCTCACGCTTTCCAAAAAGTGTGAGCCGGCCTCCCGGAATAAAACATTTTTCTAGCAAAGTCCCCGCATTTTCCCCAAATTGCAAATCGGTCCTCCGGTACAATTGAACAATTTTTCCCCCTCCTAATATATTTGTCCCCTTATAGTTTAAACCTATTTTTTTCCCGCACTTCTTTTCACTAACATTATCTATTTTTCCAGTCATGCGTGAACAGTCCCTGTCCCTTATGAACATTTTTTTTGGCTTCTAATATATTTCTCTCCGTTTTAATTTTCCCCTATTATTTATTTTTCCACGTTTCTTCTTACGAACATTGCGCACAAATAGCGACTTCAAAATTACTTATTTATTTCTACTCCCTAATTATCCCCTACTATATCTTTTTCCTACTTTTACCTCACTTACATATTTATTTTTATTACTCTAAGACGGCTCGCTTACTTCCTATTTTCCCATTTTCTCCTACTCTATTTTTTTAACTTCTTATTTTATTTCCCTCATAAATTTATTTTTGCAAACTTAAAATTTATTACTCATTTATTTGCAGATCCTGTTATCTTAATTCTCCACTTCTCTATATTCAAATTACCACTACTTTTAAAAAAAAAAACTTTTGCTTCCCGTATATTTTTTAACTACTTCTTAACGGTCTACATTAATTCCATTTGGATGCATAAATTCACCAAATAAAATAACCTTCCAACATTTACTCCGTACAAAAAACACTAAATATTTTTTTACCTTTTAAAACCAATTGTGCATCCCCCTCTCCTTTTCCCTCTATTATTCTCTTGACGAGTGCATTGAATTTGTTCCAGAAGCCATCTACTTGGTCCCATACAGCGACATACATGTATGATCATAAGTACTAATTCAGATATCATATCTGCACATCGTATATTTATATCACTCAGCTACAACATAGGTGACTTTATGTAAATTCTAAGTAGTTCACATACAAAAAAGGATTTTGTGGTCATAAACACCCTTCTCAAATTTTGGTTTGTGTTTCTATTGATTTTCTTTTATTTCACTCTATTTAATTCTCTGCTTAGGTAGTGCCTGTTTTGTTTCCACCTTTTATACAATACCTAATCCTATAATGCAAATGATGTTTGAAGAAAACTCAGCTTTGTGCCGACAATTAGTCTAGACATTGGCGCCCAAATGAAGCATCAAATCCAAGATATTTTTCACAATATATAGCGCTTTTTTTGACACCCAGCTTATTTCCATTAATATCCAACCTGTGTTTGCACTCATGTCCAATGGATCACGATATCTTTTGTCCGATCGCGATAAATCTGAAAGCTAGGTCTTTTGTACAGTTGTTTCGTACTTTTAGCTTCAAATTATTTATATTTTGTCACCACACGGGCGCGGCGTGTCGCCGCGCTAATTTTCCTAGTATTATAGGTTGATTAACCATCTAGCTAGAGCTCTTTCTCTAATTCAGGATCAATAGACAGTAGAGCTCTCCAATTTTGATAGACATCAATAATAAGTAGAGAAGGTTCATGAAGCCACTCCCTATTTCCAGAAATGCAACAACAAACAAACACGTCGGACTCAAGCCGTCTGCGGAGTATAGGTCAAACAGCAACACTGTCGACTGATGGTCCATAGCACGAGTATTTATATGGTTGGGATTTGACGAAATCTAGCAATGACAAAGATAAACAAAATTTCATTTCTACGCGAGAGAACGGGTTATTAGTAAATCCTATTATAACAAGAGCATAAAGACTTTCATTTTATACTATAATTTTGACATAATTGGTTATTACATCTCGTCAGATCCGTGGACTACACAACCACTCAGACTTATTATGTAAAAATTACGAGGGTTTTGTTGATTCCCGAGGTTACCAGCAAGTCAAAATATAAAATCATTACAAAGTTGACATAAGAGGAATCTTGGCGGAAAAGTGCTCACGTTGAAATTAAAACTCGAGGTAAACGTGTAGCTCACATCTTGATGAGGTTTGACTCGAACTCGTTGTCAAACGTGGCTAGTTTTTATTTTTGACTGTAAACGAGCTCGAATTAAATGAGCCGAGTTTACCGAGTACTCGTTTAATCCGGTATTACGAGTCAATACCTAGCATTCTTGTCTATGTGAACAATTGTCATGATTATTGGAGTTCAATGCGTACAAATTACTTGATGATGTCATATTGTCATTGATTGTCGTGATATTCAGATCAACTACATAATCCACTAGTTCACATGAAACCAATTCCCCCACTGCAAAGAGTCCATCTATCTCCTGCTCCATCAACAAAGACATTGTTTGAGAGCTCAATGTTTTTATCAAGCTTGTTTCTTATATTATGACAGATATGACCATACCAAGTTGATGCCTCTTTCTGTTTGGTATAGTGTGATTTAACCCTTTCCAACATACATAGCACGGGTGAAAGTGCTTGATCCCTCATGTGTGGTTTTGGTAATTAATGACAATCTCTATGGACTAATGGTTGCATTGAGCTATCCTTGTAGGGCTTGTCCATTGGCAATTCTTGAACACCATGTGTTGGTATCAAGATTGAAAGAAGAAGATAAAGTGATGATCAAAGTAATATTCAAGTCATCATATATATTAAGAGAAGAAGATGAAGTGCAAGTTCAAGAGAAGCATGTCAAAGAAATCCTTTGCTTGAAACTTGTCACCCATTTGGAGATAATAGTCAAGTGAAGATGTGCCTAAGAGAGGCTCTCCCATATTGGTGTATATATGGGGGAGCGATATGTGAGTCTTCACAAAGCAAAGCGTAATCAAGAAAGGTGGTCCACTTGAAGAGATCAAGATCGTCATCATCTAGCTCAAGTGTAATGCGCAAGGCAAAGGTATGATCTCGATAGGGTTTCTATTTTATCGGTCTCATGGTGCTAGTGAGAGACCGGCTTATAGGATAGACCGCGTACTATCAAGAGGGGCTCTCAAGTGAGTAACTTGATCGCTTCTTTGTGGAGAGCTCAAACCTTTGCATACTTGGTATCATCATCTTTCTTGGTTCTTATTTGGCTTTTATTCATGTGAGAATTTAGAGCTTGTGTTCATCTCCATACCAAGCTCTAGTTGTTCGAAACGGATTCCGTATGGAAAACTTGTTGCGTTTTCGGTATTGGAGGTTTTGTCGGTTCGTCTTTTATAGAGAGGTTTTACCTTTCTACATTTAGTTTTATCCTCCCTTATTGAACAATGATGTTTCTCTGTATGATCTTGTAAAGCTCGTTGTTGTGATTCCAACGAGCCCAAGAATATCGAAAACGAAGTTCATATGCTCAAGATATATTCGTTTTCGTGTTTGGTGTTGCTGCAGATTTTTCCTGGCCGGAGTCTCCGGTCCAAGACCGGAGTCTCCGGTCTGCGCGTTTCTTTTTTCGTCCCAATCGTCGGCAGCTACTGGTCCCTGGTTCGAAACCTGCCCGGAATGTCTCCGAAGTCTCCGGGTAGGCCGGAGTCTCCGGTCTAAGCAGACCAGAGTCTCCGGTGTAAGTTTCTTGCAACGGCTCTTTTTTCGGGGACCTATAAAAAGGCCCCCTTCTTCCCCAAAGCAACCAGCTCTTCCAAGAAATTTCCCCCTCTCTCACCTCCATTGTTGACCTTGGAAAGCTTGCCCCTCTCTCAATTCCTCCCATGATTCTTGCATATTTTTGAGGGAAAAGGGAGAGGAGATCTAGATCTACATTTCCATCAATCCATCTCTCCTCTAAGTGAGGGGAAGCACTTTGATCTAGATCTTGGAGTTCCATTTGTTGAGTTCTTCTTTGTTCTTCATCTCTTAACCCCCCATAAGGATTAGTTTCTTTTGGTGGGATTTGAGAGTGAAGGATTTGAGAACTTGTGCTCTTGCCATTGCATTTGGTGCATCGGTTTGCTCTCTCCACGAGGTTTCGTGGAAGTGAAAGTTGTGAGCTTGTTACTCTTGGGTATTTGGACCATAGACGCCTTTGTGGTTGTTGAGACCTCTTGTGGTCACTTGTAGCTGTTCGGGAGCCCCCAATTCAGTTGTGGGTGTGTGCCCCGGATCGTTGTTGTAAAGGCTCCGGATTCCGCCTTGAAGGATTCTGATAGTGGAAGGTGAACCAATCCTTTGTGGTGCGGTTCATCGAAGAAGAAGGTGAGCCTGTTGTGGCGTTGAGACCAACCTGTTGTGGTGGCCTCACACCTCTCCAACGAGACGTACTCCCCTAAAAAGGAGGAACTCGGGAATACATCCTCGTCTCCACATGCCTCGGTTATTTCTATACCCGAGCTCTTTACTTATGCACTTTACATTGTGATAGCCTTCGTGCTTGAAGTATTCTATATTGATATCACATTGTTGCTTGTCTTGCTTAGCATAAGTTGTTGGCGCACTAAGTTGAGCCTAGTATATTTAGGTTGTGTGCTTGATAAATTAAACACCTAGTTTTATTCCGCATTTATCAAGCCTAAACTGGAAAAGTTGCAATCACCTATTCAATCCCCCTATAGGCAACATCCTTGTCCTTTCAACAGGTAATTCTCTAACTTCTAAGATGTATGTGTTCCAGATTATACAGTTTCATGGTTAACATCAATCATCAATATATCGTCAAGGTGCTAACTAGTTAACATAGAACATGTATAAATATATTTGACTTACTTGTTGAAAACCTCACACTTATTGTTGAGAAGAATGCCACATGCTCTGACCCAAGTATTTGGATCCTAATTATGTAACCATGCATGAAAATCAGCATTGAGAGCTCTCATATGTTCCATGTGTTTGTCAAACAGTGCAACTGTGTTGCTCCTAGCTATCTTCCACATTTGTTCTTGAGTACATCTCCTTTCAAATACTATTGATAATTATGCCACATATGTCTCACACAGAACGTGTGTTCTGAATTTGGAAACACTTCCCTAACAACATTGATGAGGGCCTGCAATTTAACATAAGTAAGAACAACAAGTTACTGATAAACAACAAGTATGTGTACCTTCTACTTGTCTGACATAATGTATGTGTACCTTCTACTTGTCTGACATAATTGTCCAAGGTGTGGTGTTGATTATTCCTAGATCATCCTTCAAAGTATCTAGACACCATGTCTAAGATGTTGTATCTTCAAGTTCACATGCAACTATATCTATTGGAAAAATGCAATCATTTGGATCCATCCCAACAACTGCCCTCTATACTATACCTTGTTTTCATGTGGTAGCCATCTATGAAGATTACTGGCCTGCACCCAACCCTTTTCGTGCTTCAAGACTCATGTAACACTGCTTGAATCTTGCATTTTTAAAGTGATACATAAAATGTACTACCTAGATGAATTATCTTGATCTCATTTACGTAATCCCAGAGCATTACACTGTTGCTCTTCATCTCCATATAGGATCTTCATTGACTGCCTCCTAGCCCTTTGTAATTTACTCCTTATTGGTGTCATGTTCCATCCCTTCTGAACCACCCTTGTTTTTTTTTCAGATTCATGTCTTGATCAGCTCTAAAACTCTCCAAGTACTTGTTAGCAATAAATTTTGCTGTGAAAGCATAAACCTTCCACTTTCCACTTCAAGTGTACTCTGGCACATACCTCTTGATCATGATGCATTTAGTCCTGGAGTCATATGAAGCCCACAGATACCAAGAACATGATTTCATACACTCTGTTCTTACCCTTTTCATTAATTGGAAGTTTAATGTCCTTTCTGTGTAAGCAGATGTAAGACCTGATTGCTTTCCTAAGAAACTCAACAAAATCAAATACTTGACCTACATGAAACTTTGGATCATTCAAATCACCTTCTCTGAATTTTTGGAATTTCATATTTACTTGTTCATCATCAGATTCAGGTGCCCACAAGTCCTCTCCCTCTGATTCCTCAGCTTTTATTTCCACCTTCCTTTTGCCTTTCTCATTAGAACTCTAGCCTTGCAGGCTGCATTTTTGGCCTTCACGGATGCACTCTTACCCTTCACAAGTGAGTGATTGCCCTTTTCATCATCTGTCTCATCATCTATATTTTCTGCGCATAGATCATAGTCACAATCACTTACATCATTATCTGAGTCCACGCAGTCAAAGTCTGAATCATTTGAATCATCACCATCACTTTTTTCGCTTCTTTACTTACTTCACTAACAATTTCAATGTTGCTTCTCTTTCCCTTGCCCCGCCTTGTTCTACCAGCAACACTTGCCTCATTTTGTTCTTCATTTGTTGGATACACAACTTGAATTGGTATTGGAGGAGCCTCTTGAACTGGTGGTTCAGGTTGACTAGTCAATATCTTAGGCTGTGTGCTGCTAGTCATGTTAGCAGGGATAATGACAGTGGGCAAAAAAGCAATTGGAAAATGAACTTTATAATCCCAATTCTTGAAGCTCAAGCTCTCATCATGATTCAAACACATACTAAAAAATGGCGACCAATGTTATCATTGTCTGTGTGTCCATTTCATCTCTTATGTCTCTCAAACCACCCTTGCTAACAGAAAACATAGAAAACAACAATGTACCTTTGTTTTTCCTGCCATCTCATACCCTATTTCCTCCACTATCTTCTCAACGATCAGTGGAGACCAGGTCAGAGTATCTACTTGATCATAGCAAAAAGTTTGCCCATCAAAATATGCCCTCTTACTACAATTCCCCACAAAAATTCCCGGCCATGGTTGATTTCAACTGTGAAATAGGCAATGTGTTATCCTGTCAATTTAACGGTACGTCATAAGTACTTAAAGCACGATCAATTTCAGGGCAGCCAACACTAAAGTACAATTCATTATTACCAACTGCAACCTTAAATGAATCATCTTTACCATATCACAACCCCCCAAACCGTACCATTATCATCATTATGATGTCCCATATGAACAATTTCAGTTAAAAAAGTACATATACTTAACCCTGCCACAAACCCCTCCCAAATCGCACCCAAATCTCCTCCTCAAACCCTAACGAAAACTTACCGCAAACCCCTCCCAAAATGCACCATGATCATCATTATCATCTCCCATATAAACAATTTCAGTTGCAAAAAAATGTACATTCACTAAACCCTACCGCAAATCCTCCCCAGCCGGCAGCCGCACCCAAATCCCCTGCTCAAACATTAACGAAAACCTGCCGCTAACTTTACATAACCAGAAATGGACCTCCAAAACACTAAATCTGCAGCAAAAATCCATGGATTTGGGCCGCCTTCAAGCACGGAGTAGCCAGAGAAGTGAGCTTATCGTAGACGGGAGCAGACGCGCCTTTCAACCGCCGACGCGGCGACATCGCCGCCTAGCACCACCACCAGAGCTAGAGCACGTCATCCCCTCTCCACCTTCCCGTCGATGAAAACCACCGGCAAACCACGGACAACGGCGATGAAGGCCGTGGCGTCGCGGCGTTACCACTCCCCCTCCCCGAAAGTGATCGCTAGAGTAAAGCTAAGGAGGAGGAACGCCAAGGCTACGAATGCGGGGATATCTGAGTTTTTTTTTTGCTAATCATTGCCCTCTTTCGACATCTCGGTGGTCACGCTCAATGATACTGGGTATCGTGAAACGCCACGTCAGCCGATACGCGTAGTGACCGTCTGCGATGCTCCGACACGTATTCAATGACCGTAAAATCGTATTGCCGGTGTAAGATGACCGAATTGATTTTGCTTGACAAGATGGATTTAGCTACTGTACTATTTATTTGATCTGAAAACCGAGCAGGCAGACGTGGTTTCTGGAGGATCAGCCTGCCGTGCTCGCGTGACGACGAGCTACGAGATGCGGCCTGTGTCGAAATGGACAGCAAAAAGGACGAATCCGATCGATCGGGTCAGGGTGGTGGGGCGAGATGCTCACACGTGAGTTGGCACGGACGCACGTCACAGCTGTGGTGGTGCGTGTCTGGACCCATTCGACTGACAGCGTGTAGTCTCTAATTTTCTGCCAATATCCGGCCCCCTGTGCAGCTGGATCGTTGTGCCAAACATGTCTTTTTTTTCATGCCGAGCATCTTCTTTCCCAAAAATACACTAGCATGACATAGAGTTTTCAATCTAGGCAAAAATGAAGTGGTTGGTGAGTATATTTAGGGATTATCCTTTACAAAACAGGAGTAGTAAACGATCTATTGAACATTTTTGAGGATTTTTCGAGATCCGGGATAATCCCTCCGATCCACTAAAATACACTAGAAATAAACATGGCCTTAAAAATTTGTAAAAGATCCAACTCCATAATTTAAGGGATGCGTACTTTGGGAATTCAAGTTGGTGGAGCTGGTATGCCCCGTGAGGTCGTTTCCGATCTCTTGGGTTAGAGCAAATATACACGTCAGGTACCCTCAATTGTGTTTTATTTGGAGTGTCTTTGTTCGTCACATTAGGATGTTGCTCCTAAGGACCCTCCTCCAACTAAATTTGTAAGTTTGACAAATATTTACAAATTTTGAACTAAAACATGATTTTTATGGAAATTTGATAAAATATTATGAAATTTAAAATAAAACTTAATCTACACTAGGCTAAAACTTAATCTAGACTACACTAACTTAGACGCAGCTAGAGCCAGCTTCGTCGTCTTTCGCCTTCGCTAAGCGCGCGCGCACCTCTCGTTGCGGTGATATGCCTCCTGGTGTCTCCTCTCGAGTTCCGCCCTCGCTGCCACCCTCGTCGCCCTCTGGGCTTTAGCTCGTCGTGGGCCGCACGCTCCACGGCCATGAAAGATGATGCATCCTCCTCCACCTGGGTGATCACTGCTACTGCTCGGCCGACGCCGCTGGGCGTTCAATTGCTCATAGACCGCCCGCTCGACGACCATGAGGGAGCGGGCATGCTCATTCACCTCCGCACTTTCGCGTGAATGCTCGATGGAGGCTGCCTCCACGGCGGCGTTTGTCTCCTCTAAGCCTGCCCTCACCCAGCGGTATGCCTACTCGTTGCGCCAACTGACGAACAAGTTGTAAGCCACGACCCGATCAGGACACAGCGGCTCATGCTCCGGCTGCTCACGCTGCGGCTCCTCCTCACCCACCTCCCCCAATCAAAAGGGGTCGTCGCCATTCCTCTCGTCGTCACACGGTGGAGGCGTCATGTCGGAGTTTAATGGTGGCGACACGTCTCCGCCACGATTGCCCCTGACAGCGGCTTAGGAAGCCGGGAAGGTTGATCTAGCGCACGAAAGGCTAGAAGCTGGCGTAAATGTGACGCGTGGGGTAAACACACCATCGTCGTCCCTCTGTCGTCATTATGCGCGGACCGACCTCATAACATAAGTTTAAGGTTCGATTTAGCTAAGATCTATAAGTTCAAGTTCAAGGTTTGATTTGGATTTGGATTTTTTTTCCTATAGTCGTGCCAAAGCATTTTTTTAATGCCAGGCATCTTTTTTATTTTTTTGTAAAAATCCTACTCCATAATTTAAGGGACGCGTACTTGCTTTGGGAATTCAAGTTGGTGGAGCTGGTATGGCCCCTCGGACCATGGCGTCGTTTGCGGCCTCTTGGGTAGTTGGTTTAGTAGGTGGATCGGAGGGGCTAGGGGGGCGCTCGCCCGGGTCGTTCATCGACAACAGCTCGCGGCGGACGGGCACGGCGGCGTCCTTCATAGGGCAAAATCTTCCCTGGAAGCGGCAAGAAGGCGGCCGTTCGTCCTCGTCTCCGGCGCCGGTGATGTTGAAGCTCTCGTTGCTTGTGGTTCCTTTTCCTCCCCGTATGCTTGTTCTTCCTTTGCTTCAATCTATGTACTTTGTATGTGGTTTGATCGGTGAATATACGGGCTGTTGGATGTGTCAAAAAAAAAAGGGTAGTTGGTTTAGTATAAACAACATAATCGAAGAGAAAATCGCCAAAAACTAAAAAAAAATCCAGCGAAGCCACCCAGGCCAGAGAGACAGCCAGCTACACGACGGACGGACAGGGTGGAGCGCCGGCGATCTCCCCATAAAAACCGACGCCACAATCTCCAACTCCTCCAAGCGTTCGCCTCGTATCTCTCGTCCCAATCCCACCGCCTGCCACGCGCTCTCCCCTGTTCATCTCTTCTCCTGCCGTTGCGTCCCGCACGCATCAGCCGAAGAGAGCCCACACGTCTCCAAACGGAAACAGACGCGCCGTGCCGCGCCGAGTCGAGAAACCCCTGAGGACGACGGCCACAGGAGAAGTTTTCCTCATTGCGGCATGGCTGAGGCCGCCGGCGTAGGGCACCTCGTGGGCGCCGCCGTTGCCACGCTCCTCGCGGCGCTCTTCCTCGCCGCCTTCTTTGGGCGCCGGCGACGCAGGGCTCCGCCGGAAGGGGTCCCCGCGCCGGAGGACGCCTGCGCGGCCTCTCACGGCGAAGGGAACGCGGCCGTGGACGGCCCCACGGACGTCATCATCGTTGGCGCCGGGGTGGCCGGATCTGCGCTCGCCTACACGCTCGGAAAGGTGGCCTATTTTTGCCTCTCTCTCCTTCGTTCCCGTCTCTTCCCTTCCCTTTGTTAGGCAGAAAGTTTTTTTTGCTTCTTGTAGATTGAAAAAAGTTCATAGTTCGTCCTCCTTTTTGTTTCACGTATCTTTTTTTTTTTAGAAAGCCCACGTATATTAACAACAAACCACGTACAGAGTACACGGTACAGATACGAAATACAGCACATACGCAGGGGATCTTGTTCTTACCGTTAGAAACAAATATTAAATATATACTTAACGAACAAGAGATTGAATTTCTGTTCGGTGAGGTAGGAGCGGGGATCGAAATTTCGAACCATAAATTCCAAATCTATGTTGTCTAGATTTTCCCTCAAAAGAAAAAAGAACCATCTCGATTCAGTTCAGAAAGCAACCGCTTTATTGTAAAAAAAAAAGGAACCGCTTTCGTTAGTTTATACCGATATCGTCAATTCCTAGCCACCTTTTCGTTAAAAAAAGTCATGAAAGGGCTGTTGATCCGGGGTAGATGCATGGAGGGAATAATTGTGATCAGTTGCAACTTCTCCTTGTTTTTTTGTGTGTGCATGTTTTCACTGCTGGGAGAAAGTGAAGTCCTGTCACTCAACATGTAATTTGTCTCTGTTGTGAATGTGGAGTTCGTGTGGTGTTGGGAAGGTGCTACGCAAATATCATCTCACGCAAGAAAGCAGATTTGTTACCACCTTGTTTCCACGCATCAATCAAGTCTTGCTTTATGGTGGCCATGGCACGCCTGGACGGACAGACAAGACGAAGAAAGCAGCGGTGGCAACAATATTAAAAATAAGAAATCCGTATAAAACTATACCTGAATGCTTGGTTGTTTAGTACTCCCTCCCTTCCAAATTAAGTGACACAGATTTAGTACTTGTTCCAACTCTGTGTCACTTAATTTGGAACAGAGCGAGTAGCAAAGTAGAATTTTGATTAGCTGGTGTTGACGATTTGGATAAAGAAAGGAACCCTGTAGAGCGCACAAGATATTTTCATGTTATTCCATTTAGTTAAAAACATAGTTTATATTAAACTCGAAATAGTTCTTTTAATATATTTCGTAGATATGTAAATTGTCTTGGAAAAGTTGTCCCTGGCTTACCCTGCAAGTTTTACTGAAAGTACCTTTTTTTCTTCCTGAGCAAAGAAGGAGAACGTTTGAAAATATTATGCCAACACAATGTGGATGGCTGGACTGTAAACCACTCATAAATGGGCAACAAGAGAGAGAGCATCTGTGTTATGTTCATTTGGTCTCTACTCTTCTTATGCCCTTTTGTTCTATACCGATATCGTCAATTCCTATATTTGCGTAGATTCCTAACAAGAGAGAGAGCATCTATACCGCTTTCGTTAGTCTATACCGTTATCGTCAATTCCTAGCCACCTTCTCGAGTTCTTGTTAAAAAAGTCATGAAACAGCTGTTGATCCGGGGTAGATGCATGGAGGGAATAATTGTGATCAGTTGCAACTTCTCCTTGGTGCTATTTTTGTGTGCATGTTTTCACTGCTGGGAGAAAGCAAAGTCCCTGTCACTCAACATGTAAATTGTTTCTGTTGTAAAATGTGGAATTCGTGTGGTGTTGGGAAGGTGTACGCAAATATCATCTCACGCAAGAAAGCAGATTTGCTACCACCTTGTTTCCACGCATCAATCAAGTCTTGCTTTCTGGTGGCCATGGTACGCCTGGACGGACAGACAAGACGAAGAAAGCAACGGTGGCAACAATATTAAACATAAGAAATACATATAAACCTAAACCTGAATGCTTGGTTGTTTAGTACTAAATCCACGGCACTTAATTTGGAACGGAGGGATAGCAAAGTAGAATTTTGATTAGCTGGCGTTGACGATTTGGATAAACATAGGAGTTTGCGCACAAGATATTTCATGTTATTCCGTTTAGTTAAAAAAAGATAGGTTATATTAAACTCGAAATAGTTTTTTTTAATATATTTCATAGATATGTAAATTCTCTTGCGAAAGTTATCCCTGGGATACCCTGCAAGTTTTGCTGAAAGTACCTCTTTTTCTTTCTGAGCAAATGAGCGTTTGCAATGTGGATGACTGGACTGTAAACCACTCATAAATGGGCAACAAAAGAAGAGAGCATCTGCGTTATGTTCATTTGGTCTCTACTCTTCTTATGCCCTTTGGTCTACCTGCCCCAGCAAAGCATTGATGTGCACTTGCTTTGTATAATTAATGAAATGCCTAACTAATTCCATGGCCCACTCACTCTACTCCCTTGGATCACAGCAACCCTGACAATCATATTTCATTAATACAAAAATGTTGAGCGTGTTATCGTTTAATTCTCTTTCTTTTGTTTGGAAGTACTCCACATTGGAAGTAATAGTTTATAAATGAAGTAAGGACGAAAGCTCCTTTAATAATTTACAGAAATTATGTGTACGCTTAATAGATAAAGATATCAACAAGAACACATAATTGAGCTTCTTCTTTGTGTGCACAGATTAATTTAATTTGTCAAAAATATTTAGTATCCCTCATCTCATGCTTATTGGTTACTGTGAGTTATAGCGTATATATATTCACTAAAGCGTATTACTGTGGTAATCCAGTCATATGGATCTGGATATAAATAGTAAAAAAGCGATTATGTAGCTCGTCATGATCAAGTATTGCATTACTGTGCTTTTTGTCCTTATATCTCTGCTTTATTTGTTGGTGACACAGGATGGTCGCCGGGTGCATGTTATAGAGAGAGACCTGACTGAACCAGATAGAATTGTGGGTGAACTGTTACAACCTGGAGGCTACTTGAAATTGATCGAATTGGGTCTGCAGGGTAAGCTTTGCTCTCTCTTGCTGACAGTGGTTTCTCCTGCAGTAGTATAGGCAGTGTATACTAACTCTTTCACTCAGTGCAGACTGTGTTGATGAAATTGATGCACAGCGTGTCCTTGGTTATGCATTATTCAAAGATGGAAAGAACACCAAGCTCCCTTACCCCTTGGAAAAGTTCCATTCAGATGTTGCTGGTAGGAGCTTTCACAATGGACGATTTATACAGAGGATGCGTCAAAAAGCCGCGTCTTTGCCTAAGTAATACCCATTCTCCATATGAGCTATATGTAGTATCATTCTGCTATACCTCTTTGTATGGTTGTCATCTGGATTATTCTATGTGGTAATTTTATTTTCTTGCTAAGCTATGCATTAGAATGATGAACTTTAAAGGGCACCGCCCTATTTGATCAATTAATATGGAATTTCTTGATTTGGGTGTATTTGCTCTCATGTTTATTTTTCCACTTTACATGGGTTGCCTTACATGTGTCTAATTTATCATGCACCTGGATTTGTAACTATGATTAATGTTTGGGGCCCTGTTGTGTTTTCAGTGTCCAATTGGAGCAAGGAACAGTTACATCTTTGGTTGAAGAAAATGGTATAGTTAAGGGTGTGCAATACAAGAACAGGTCAGGTGAAGAAATAAAGGCTTATGCACCATTGACAATTGTATGTGATGGCTGCTTTTCAAATTTGAGACGCGCCCTTTGCTCTCCAAAGGTACAGTTCTCACATTATACCTACTACTAATGAGTTTTGTGTTTTCCAATACCAGAAGGATATTAATGGCATTTTGCGCTTAGGTTGAGGTGCCGTCTTGTTTTGTTGGGCTGGTCTTGGAGAATTGTGATCTCCCTCACGCGAATCATGGTCATGTTATCTTGGCTAATCCTTCGCCCATCCTATTTTACCAATAAGCAGCACTGAGGTTCGCTGTTTAGTTGATGTCCCTGGTCAGAAGGTGCCTTCCATAGCAAGTGGTGAAATGGCAAATTATCTCAAGACCATGGTTGCACCTCAGGTACTATTGTTAATATTATTAATGCAGTTGATCTTGTATCAAATGTAATTTGCACTGTCTGAGCCCACTACAGCGAGATGTTAATGTGTAGCTTATGTTGTTGTTTGCCAGATTCCTCCAGAAATCTATGATTCCTTTATAGCTGCCATTGATAAGGGATGCATAAGAACAATGCCAAACAGGAGCATGGCAGCTGCGCCGCACCCAACACCTGGTGCACTTTTGATGGGGGATGCTTTCAATATGCGACATCCTTTAACTGGTGGAGGAATGACCGTTGCGTTATCTGACATAGTTGTCCTACGCAATCTTCTCAAACCTCTTCGCAATCTGCATGATGCCTCTTCACTATGCAAATACCTTGAATCATTCTATACTCTTAGGAAGGTTAGTCTTCATGTTGCGGTTTATGATCTAGCTTTTTTCAGTGTTGCACGGTTTGTTTAACACAGCTATTTTCTTTCTTTTCAAATGTTTTCAGCCTGTTGCTTCTACGATAAACACATTGGCCGGTGCTCTATACAAGGTTTTCAGTTCCTCACCTGACAAGGCTAGGGACGAGATGCGCCAGGCTTGCTTTGATTACCTAAGCCTTGGAGGTGTCTGCTCGAATGGGCCTATTGCTCTACTCTCTGGTCTTAATCCTCGGCCATTGAGTTTGGTTGCACACTTCTTTGCTGTGGCTATCTTTGGTGTTGGGCGGCTAATGCTCCCTCTTCCTTCACCTAAAAGAATGTGGATTGGAGCGAGATTAATTTCGGTAAGCTCCTCAATTTTATTTTCCAAACATTTTCATACCTGTGTTTATAATGGTACAGTGATAAATGCCTGTGACAGTCAAGTTCTGAAAAGGAAATCCATAGACGCCTTATACATAGTACTAACATGAAGACAGTCATATAGAAGGAATGGGGCTGCCTGTTTTCTTTGTCCCATTTTGCATTTAATCCGGAATTTTGTTAATATGGGTAGCATGATTCATGATTTTTATTTTGGTCAGACTGTTTGTTTAGATCTGCTATATCCTTATACATAGTACTAACATGAAGACAATCATATAGAAGGAATGGGGCTGCCTGTTTCTTTGTCCCATTTTGCATTTTATCCGGAATTTTATTAATACGGGTAGCAGGATTCATGATTTTTATTTTGGTCAGACTGTTTGTTTAGATCTACTATATCCTTGCTACTGTTTTACCGGACTCGTTTGCGTAGTGTGATACTGTACAGTTGTACCAGCCCACTAGCAAGTTCTGGTATCCACACTATCTTGCTTTGAATCGCATGTTTTAAGAGTGAAAATTGAGATGACACTCCCCCTTGAGCAAAATCCATGCTAGGCTGGTCACACAGACCATTTTGCACTGCAGGCCCGTTATACAGTCTGTTAATAGATAAAGCTGCAATGTGTGCCTTCACTTACATGCAATCTTTGCTGATAAATACCTTTCTCTGCAGGGAGCATGTGGTATCATCTTCCCCATCATCAAAGCTGAAGGCGTGAGGCAAATGTTCTTCCCTGCTACCGTCCCTGCGTATTACCGTGCTCCTCCGGAAGCGGAGTTCTGAACTACGACGATGATGCCGCGTGATGACATTTTTCCTGTGTTGCTAGTCGTTCATCAGTGTTAGCCGCTCGTGTCTGTACTGTCGAAACAGAATGAGGAATATCTCTTTTCGGTGTGGATTCTGCGTTAAGATGTTTCTGAACTGTTCCATCAGTATCCGTGTCGATTCGTCCTAACTAAGATGTACATTAGCGAACAATGAACTAGTAATACTAATGACGTTCCTCGTGTACTTTACATTAATAATATAAAACCGTCCGAGTACTAATTCTACATTGTTTTGCTGAGACTGGACTTTATTTGCCGATAGAATCTGATGGCACCTGTCTATCTAGAGAAGGCAGCGACAACATGTTATCCACATAGCCCTACACGCTATAGATTGCTAAGATCTGTCGCCCGGGCATGACAGGGATCCAGCTGGAAGATATCGGCACGTTATCCCGCATCATCCTGTCTCGCGATCAGATCTGCTGAGCTAGAAGAGCCGTGTTGTTTTCTTGTTGAGTCCCTTCAATCAAAGGTTTTAAAAGAAGAAGAAATCCAGCAAGCACGCACGTTGGGTCCTGTGGATTAGCATGCGTGCCTCGTTGCAACTTGCAAACTTCCAGTTCGGCATACGTTTCCTTGGCCGAATTTACAGTACAGCAACTCATCAAACAATATGATAATGTAAGTTGACCAATTTTGCACTAACACGAGATTTTTGACAACTAACACGAGATACCATCGCGATTATTATTTACACCGGCAAAACATAAGAATACTCCGAATGTTCCTGGCACGGACTGCACGAGCACGTTGGGCTGGATTGGCACACGTTGTTGCAGAATTCCAGTTTTTTTTTTTGAATAAGTCAACCATCAACAACGGTACAACTAGGGATGAAAACGGAGCGGATACGGACGTAACTGGGTGGTACCACATTTGTTTTCATATTTTTTTGCGGAAGCGGAAATGAATACAGAAACCGCGGAAACAAATAAAGAAACAAATATTGTCGGAAACAGATACAGACCGAATACGGTGCGGACACGGAACAGAAAGCAGATTTTTGACGGAACCAAAGGCTACAAACACTGAAGCGAGCCGAAGGCTACACCAAAGGGACTCAGACTAACTTCCATACATAGAAGAATCCAACACCTGATGAGATCATCTCCTCCGGCATTTCAAATAGCGATATTGGGGCCCTCGGCGCAAAAACGCCGCCCAATTGTGGCCAGAATAGTGACAATTTTGTTGGAGAGACTCAATACCGCGTCAGGCAACCCCGCGAAGGCCCAAGTCCATAGGGAGCGGTGGAAGTGTCGGACTGGCGCGACGACCACGTCCACGTAGGATTCGGACAGGTGGGCCACCCTATCATCTACTAAACCGACGATCGGCGTAATTAAATGCGAACGCAACGACACGTCGATTCCTCGGGCGGGCGCAGCGACGAAGCAAAACGTTGCTGGCGTTAATTCCCGCCAGGGAACCAGTGGTCGGCTATAATGGCCAGCACCCACCCCGCTCCTTTGGCCGGCTTTAAAACGGGGAGCACTAGCCTTGTCTCCACACAGTTTTCACCATTGCCCCTCTCCTCTCCACCATGTCTGGCCACGCAAAAGCGACCGCGAGCTGAGCGCGGTCCGCTTTCTGCGCTGCGAGAGGCACCGCGCGAGCTGAGACGCGAGCAGTTGGCGATCTCGTCTCCACTGCCCCTAACCTACGCACGTGACGGTCGTCGTCTGATGACAGTCCAGAAGGTGCAGAACCAACTATGCAACAACATCTCGGTGCCAACGGATTGGTCCCTACCAGACGGTTGGGTGACCAACATCGTCAAATTCTCGGTGGCGCCGCCGCGCTCGCCGGGCAGGCGCTCCTTGACTACATCAAGAACGTGGGGCAGACATGCCATGGCAGAAGTGGCTCGACTCCGCGTACGCCATGTCGGCTCCCTATTGGGACGACGTGGTGAAAGCGGAGTACCACGTGCGGCGTGGGAGCTTCTTCCCCACCTCCGACCACTGCTCGCCGTCTGCCGAGTGGTTCTCGTCGGGTGATGAGATGCAGATCGAGTCCGACGAGACCGACGAGCTCGGTGACAAGGAGTTTGAGGATGAGGTCGGACAGTGGAACAACAAACATGCTGCGATCGAAGCGTCCCTCATGACGTTGCCACCTCCACCTCCACCGCCGACCAGAGCTAAATGCGGCACTGTTTCCTCCACCACCGCCGCCGCCGCCAGCCAGTAGCAGCCAAAAGTTTCTCAAGTCTGGAGCTGCATGCGGCGCTAGATCTAGGGTTAATTTAATTTCCTATAAGTTTGCTAAATCTCAATGAAAATTGTCGATTCATTCAAAAAGACGACTTAATGTCATCACTGGGCCGTCCCAATAGAGCGACAACATGTGCCGGCGCTCTCAATAGGCTTCACCTGACACACTTACCGGGACCGGACCATCTATCAGCAGCGCCTATGAAGATGCTTTTAGAAACAACGTGAATTAGAAAGAACGTGAATGTATCGAACTATCAACGTGCACACTATCTCTAAACCTTTATGCGCTGTCTTTGGAAATTGTAGGAATAACCTGTAACGTCTTTGTTAGGTTGTGATGCATGAGAGTACGATCTACTGGCAAACATAATGTACAACAACTCATCGATCAATAGGATAACGTAAGGTCCTTTCAGTGACCAATTTTGAACTTGCTGATGACTAGTTTCTACTAACACGAGATACCATCGCGATTATTATTTACACTGGCATAACATAAAGAATACTGAATGTTCCTGGCACTTACTGCACGCGCCCATGCTGGTATGAATCCTGATTAATCTATCGCCACCGTCCATCCTTTCTTGTCCTCCGCCAGCCCCATCTGGATGGACGTCAGGTCCGTGTACAGTTTCCGGGACAAGGTGTCTTCGCCAGTCCTGAATTTGTACCTGGACACGCAGAACCAATTCAGGTCTCAACACAGCGTCTTTGTACAAAGGAATTATTCAGCGAAGCTGGAAGAACTGCCTGCGATGCGATCGATTTTACCTCGTCCCTTGGTAGGTAACTGTCGACACCGGAGTGACGCCAACCGCTGTTCCGGTGCAGAACACTTCGTCTGCACTGACCAGCTCGTCGATGGAGACGAGGCGCTCTTCGACCTGCTTGATTGACAACACAGATCAGAGTGAGTTATTAGTGACTTAACATGTCGCTGCAGATGGTTACAGCTGAGAGCAGTGCGGTGCATAAGCTGGTCTGACCTGATAGCCTCGGTCCCTGGCGAGCTCGATGATGCTCCTGCGCGTGATCCCCGGCAGGATGGTCCCGGCCGTCGCCGGCGTCGCGACGGTGCCGCCCTTGAGGACGAAGAGGTTGCACGAGGAGGCCTCCTCCACGTACCTCTTGTGCACCGAGTCCAGGTACAGCACGTCCGCGAACCCCTTGCTCTTGGCGTCCATCTGCGGCTTGAGCACCTGAAATCAATCAAACACAAGTCCGTCAGTCAGTATAAAGAGACGGCGACAGGGCACAGATATTTTCTTACGGGCGCGTAGTTGGTGATGGTCTTGACCCCGCCGGTCCCGCCCGGCATCGCGCGGTGGAACTCCTCCTCGACGAGCAGGTTTACCGCCGACTTGTCCACCTCATTTTGCTGCAGATTATGCACTCATTTTCTAAGGTCTATAACTTCCAAGATAGCAAGCAGTACTACTATACTACGGTCAAACCTACATCACTGGCACAGACTGCACTGACCTTGAAGTAAGTTCCGACGGGTGAGGCGTAGATCATGAAGGTGTACTCGGGAGCCGGCGCCAGTCCAAGGATGGCACCGCTGCCGATGAGCAGCGGCCTGATGTATAGCGCCCCTTTCCCTGCGGCGGCACCTGGCAAGAGTTGGTTGAGAAGATAGATCGATCAGCCAGGAACGAACGGCACGCACGTGAAAGATCGAGCACCGTTCGTCATCACGTACCCAGCGCCTATTGGCGAGGACGGTCTGCTTGACGGCGTGCACGAACTGCTCCACGGACGGGGCCGGCATGCACATGCGCTCCGCTCCCATCTGCATCCGCCGCGCGTTCTCCTCCGGCCGGAACAGCATGTACCCGGCCCTGCTGTCCGACCTCCGGTACGCCTTGAGGCCCTCGAACAGGCCCTGGCCGTAGTTGAGGACGCCGGAGGAGGGGCTGAGCTCGATGTTGCCGTAGCCGCTGAGCTCGCCGCGGGAGAAGCCGTCCTCGCCCTGCGACCACCGCATCACGTACATGTTGTCGGTCGGGGTCAGCCCGAAGCCCAGGTTGTCCCAGTCGATGTCCCCGCCGCTGGTGTCCTCGTCGGACCTACATGCACCACACAACGTTTACAGAGGCAAACAATGGCGAACTGAAAACCGATTGCAGATTCAGGCTGGAGAACAGAAAGTCGGGGTACATGGGCGAATGGCTAGAGAGACAGAGAGACGGCATCAATCACGGAGAGTAATCTGCGAATCTGCATGCATGTCACCGCACCTGTCGACGGTGTCCAGCTCCGGCAGCGACGACTTCCACCGGGACGGGAGAAGAGAGCAGCCGCCTCCTCCGTCCTGCATGTTGACAAGGAAGCGCCTAGTGTGAGTTCCGATCGATCTCATCCCCATCCTCACTGAGGCAGGAAGGAAAATCATCTTGGACATGGGCAAATCAGAAACGGCAAATGCTTCTTCACAACGGAACCAAGAAGAAGGCGAATAAAAACAGCAGGTTCCGTCCGATCATGCAGACAGGTAGAGGGAGGGGGGGATCTGAACCGAAACGACGCAAAGCGCGCAGTACACGCACCGTCCCGAGCGCTCCACCTCGGAGGCTGCCGCTGACCCTCGCCAAGGCGTGGCCGTTGCAGGCCCATGGAAGCACGCGTTTCGCACAAGACAGCACGGCCATGCACACACAACCCGCAGCTAGATCGGTTCCTCTATCTCCCGGCGGAGTCTCGAAGAACTCGAACGGCGCGAGCTACTCGGTCCAGCGCAGGCGCGCAAAATGTGGATGAGAGTTCAGGTAAGTTTGTAATCGTTCGTAAAGAGGTGCCACCGTGCCAGGCTTCTATATAAGTCGTGGAGAACTTGGCAAGTGTTCACTTTGACGTGCTGAATTCCAGCCTTGCATCTGCGTTGTACTGTGTTTCGCAAAGAATTCCAGCCTTGCATAGGAGAACACATGCATCGGTAGATTTTTTGGCATGTTCGATGGAGACCGTGTTACAGGGGAGCGTGTGCTAAGCTGTAACGAGCAGCAGCCTTTTAACGGATCGAGACAAATCAACCAGTAACGGCCGAGGAAGCGATGGCGTGGCGATTGACAGTGACAAGAGTAGTAGAAGAGCAGCCAGGCCTGGCATGGCATGGCATCTTCCTCCCTGGAACGAGGAAGTCGGGCTAGCCCGTCACGGCTCCTAAACCTTGGATGGTGCCGCGGTGAACCAGAACTCTTCTCGCTCCACCGATTTCTCTCGGAGAAGGGGTTGCCACCAACCTCCCTTCGCTTTCAACGATAGATCGATCACAAACACTATTACCCAGTCAGTTGAAGGTGTTCGACCGAGCAAACGAAGCTAGTCGTGTTTCGTTTCTTCTCTTAATCCACGGCGGCACGGACCCACCTCCCAACCTCTTTTGAGGTGGCGATACCAGCGAGTCCTTGCTTGCTTATCTTCTTTTCTTCGTCTCGATCAACAGCAAAGCCATTTGCTTATCTACTCATCGGTGCATCCCATGACTTGTTGTCCTTATGCTGCTACGTCTCTTGGGACTAGAAGGTGCATGCATTGCGGCTGCAACTCTGCGATGTACTCATAGGGCGTGTTTGGTGGCCTGCAGGAGCTCCAAACAGGCCCGCCAGCTGCAAAACTGGGCTGATTGGTTAGTCGCAGCAGGCCCGTGTTGTGGCTGGCACGCTCGTTGATGCAGCGCTGAGCCAGGCCCAGAAGGCACGCTCGAATCGAGCGTGCCCGTGGAGCCAGGTCTGGCGGCTACAAAATTCACCGACTGCGTGCGCGGGGCGGAGCGCGGGAGATGCCGAATCTCCGGCTCCTTTTCGTGCCCCACATACTCTCACCTCCACTTCTATTCGGTCACCGCCCGCCATAGAGGACCCAAAAATTCACCACTCCGGATCTTCACCGGCGGCCCGTGTCCGTCCTCTCCGCCACCGTATCGTGTACGTCGTCTCCCCGGCCGGCAGGAGGAACTCAAGAACATGTTCTTCCGCATCACCTTCCTCTCCCCTTTTCTCCGGCACCGGATCCGCGCCGTCGTCTCGAAAGCCGGCGGGAGGAGCTTTACATCAGCTACTGTTCATCTTCTCCAATGTCGACGATAAGCCACTTCGTCTCTCCGAACTCGCAGTGGTTTTAGTTGAACAACATCCGGTACTAATTGTAGATATGTATACATTTAGGACGATGAGTTGGCTCTGATCAAGCAGACATCTGCTCTCATAGATGTCGTGCAGGCATGGATCGTACTCGTTCGCAAGATCGTAGTTAGGTGCAGTGCGTACCCTCTAGTCCAGTACGGTCCTATGTTCGCCCGGGATCAAGAGAGGATAGCAAATCTGAACAACATCTACAACACTAACGATGTGGAGGCTATGCAAATGCTTCAGATGGGCAGAGCCCCTTCTTTGAACTTGTCAAAAGGTTCAGAGAAGGCGGCCTGTTGGAGGATAGCATCCACACATCCACGAAGAGCAAGTTTGCATGTTCCTTCATGTTGTGGGACATAATCAAAGGTTTAGAGTGATTCACAACACATTTAGAAGGTCATGTGAGACTATCTCCCGTTACTTTAAGCAAGTCCTGTTTGCCATTGGAGAGCTCAGACAAGAGATGATCAAGCCACCTAAAGCTCAAACCCACCCAAGATCACCAACAGCTACAGATGGTATCCATATTTCCAGGTTAGCACTACATTTGTTCATCTGTCTGTTCATGTTGTTTGTTCATCTGTTTGTTCATCGTTTGTTCATCTGTTTGTTGTTCTCATGACAGGATTGCATTGACGCCATTGATGGTACTCATGTCACTGCCAGAGTGCCGAGATCACAGTCCGCAGCATACAGAGGAAGGAAGCATTACACAAGCCAGAATGTCCTTGCTGCTGTTGATTTCGACATGATGTTCATATATGTGCTAGCAGGTTGGGAGGGATCAGCACATGACGCAACAATTCTAGCTGACAGCTTGTCCAGACCTGATGGGATCAGCATGCCTGAAGGTAAGTTCTACCTTGGAGATGCTGGATATGCATGTCGGACTGGAATTCTGCCACCGTTCCGAAAGACCAGGTACCATCTTAACGAGTTCAGTTCAAGGAATGGTCCGCAGAATGCCAAGGAATTGTTCAATCTCCGTCACTCTAGCCTTAGAGTCACCATAGAAAGAGCATTTGATGCACTCAAGAACAGATTCAAGATCCTTGACCAGAAGTCATTCCATCCTTTCGACACCCACGTAAAGCTAGTTCTTGCATGTTGCATTCTTCACAATTGGATCTTAGGGTGGGGGATAGATGAACATTTCCCCTCTGAGGAAGATGTGACGCCTAACGACACACCTCAGGGCGGCCATGGTGTCCCTCTAGGAGATAGTGAAGTTTGGAAGACCAAAAGGATGGACTGGGCTCAGGCAATGTGGGAAGATAGAGGTGCCGCCAGGATATGAGCTTCAACACAGTGATATGAAGCAGAAGAAGAAGATGAAGAAGAAGAAGAACTGAAGACCCGCCCCTTTCCTAATTATCATCCTTGCCGAACCTTTCCTAGTTAACTCTAGACTGTAATGCTATTTCATGAACTGTAATTCGTACTAGTTACGGATGTATTGATGAACTGCCATTCGTAGTAGCTAGGACTCGATGAACTGATATGACCATATATGTAGTATGGTAAGCTCACCATTAGCAAGAAAGGGTGAGCACAATCTAGCTCGGATGCATGTAAAATGCATACATGAACTTTGCATGTTATTACTAGATATTCCTACATATTTGCAACTTATATGATGTTATATTCATGTTTTATAATGATTTCGGGGATTTTCTAAACAATCCCCCCTCTTTTGGTTCTAACTCTGTTTTCCAGAAAACGTCTTTTTTAGTGTTTCGGACTTTCCGGGAGCTTCGGGACTCCAAAAAGGGCAAGGCCAAAGAGCACGGTTCAGAATTTTCGAGACGAACGCAATGGGCTAAAAATGAAGACCAGAAGCCCAAGCAGCTGGAAAATAGGTGGTCCCACGCTGCCAGATTCCCTGGCCACGTGAGGCACCTTGTTTTCCCCCTCGTGGCTCCGATGCCGTCCGTTTTCGTCTCCGTGGCTTCGTCTTGACCTATAACCAACTATAAAAATAGTCCCTCGAGGAGTTTCGCAAGGAGGCGGCGGAGAAACACAAAACCACGAAACAGAGAGTCAGAAGGCTGTCGCCGGAGAAGATTGGAGGGGGGAAACGCCGCCGGATCACCTCCGGAAGGCTCCTCCATCCCCCCTCCGGAGTCTCCATCAACACCACCGTCAAGACCAGCACCATCTCCATCACCATCTTCGTGATCCACTTCACCCCCCTCATAGTTTGAGATTGTTCGAACCCTAACTATTGTCTAAGTACTATTCTACATGTTTGTGAATTGCTACTTGTCATTGTTTTGTGGGGAGATTATATTTTTAGATTGTGTTGTATTACTTATACCATTGAATCATATTATGTCTTCGCGTTGTGAGTAGTTCTCTCATGTTCCTGGGGGCATAGGATGGATTGGCAATGATTTCCACTTAACATGTATTGAGTATTTGGTCAAGTTTTTATCTTTTATGGTTATCTTATTGTACAACGTATGGGTGCACACATATGTTGAGTAATGCATGAAGGTGATCACACTAATGTGATGGAATGGGTAGGACCTGGGAGGACACGTAAACCTGTGGTCTAATACATGAAGTACCATTAGGAGGGGATTCATATCGGGGACCTTAGCGTTTAAGGCTATGGTGGGACTCTATGTCTTAATAACTCTTGTGCAGTCATTTACTTGGCCATAAGAACCATCATAAGGGGTTTAGTTTATTTATTTAGCTTTCCCTAATTATGGCTCCGTCCAAAAGAAGATTAAAACTTGACAAAATGCTTACCTTGTTGTTCTAGAAATATTTATGCCATGAAGTCTAGGTAGCCCTTGGGAACGTTCTCCACTTATAAGAAACACACACTTGAGCTTGTCCTCTTTAATTCAAATCGTTACACTCGATCCAAACGAGCTGCTCCCACAAGCGATCCACACGATCACTCCCCAAGGCTGTAGTTGCAGCTTATCTCTCTCTGCTCCCAAACAATGAAACACAAGAGTGTGCGTTGCGTCAGGGGCAGACCGAGACAAAAATTTAGAGGAGGCACACAATGTGACTGGGGAATTTCTGATATAAGTTAAAATATTTTGAATAATTTTATTCTAAAAATGAGCATATTCTATTAGAGTTCCAAATTTTGAGTGGGGGCCAAGTCCCCCACTAGTTTGTACTTGGGTCCGCCCCTGCGTTGTGTGTGATGCGTTCAACCTTTGATGATTTGATTCTGTTATTTATACGGTAAACAACTTCCATTTGTTTTACCGCTGAAAAGAGAGAAACTATCTAGCGAGCAGGTATATCGAACGCGCCATCCCACGTTCACCTGAGCCTAGCTACAACGACGATTGCACGCACCGTATTCATGCCAACCCACGAAGTACGTGCAACGGCCAGATCTAACTAAGCGATGAAAGCTACAAGACGTGGACATGCACTCGTTACTTGGTTGTAATTAGCTAATGGTAAACTACTGATGCTAGGAACCGAGCTCAACGGTATTACACTTACATCATTTACCCACTTAAGCATGTTGTTCAATCTTGATCTCTACCATACCCAGCTTCATCCGCATCTCAACAGATTTAACTTGGCTGAGTGCCTTAGTGAGCAAATCTGGACCATGTCCATCTGCTACTGTATGATCAATATCATATTTTCCTTCCTTGATGCATGATCTTATGTAGTGATGCTTTGTGTCAATATGTTTGATATGGTCATTATGCACTGGATTCTTGCTAAACCTGGAAGTCGATTTTGTGCTAACTATCAACGTGAACTTCGCCGGAGCTTGCCCAACCATCTCTCCAAGCATACGGCTAAGCCAATGGATGTGATTATGAATAATAAAGGTGTGATCAACATCTGATGTGTTGCATTGTAGATAACTAGTACATAATTTTGTCGTGCCTGAAGCTGGAGATACAGGGTAGGGTCGATCCAAACAAAATTTGGGTCCGGAAGGAATGTTTATAATAAACTTTTGTACTTATTTTTAGGATGCTATAGTATCAATGTGTATAATTTTTGTTTTTATTTGACATTATTATTAACAACATAGAAATTGTTAAATGTTAGTTGTAGCATTCATTTTATATAGTGGTATGGGTGTAATAGAAAAATACATTTGCAATATATGCTAGATTTTAATTATATTTTGTAGATAGTTTTTTCATCAATTAATTTCTACTAAATGTATATATGTATACATATTTATGGTAGAGATATATCAAACACATGGTCTAACAAATATCTCAATAGATGTTTTTTGTAGGTAAGTATATTCATAGAAACTTCCATAGTATAAACTGAACGTTTCCATGATTATTACCTCATATTTCTATGGTCAAATATGTCTTGCGGTTTACAACGGGTACATTATTAATGAGTTGAAAACGTGTACATGATGTGTATTATTATACTAATAGTACTGATGCCACATAGCATCCCACAGAACATACCACACAATCACAATTTCATTTATCACTACGCAAAGAAAAGGATATGCACAAAAGAGCAAATTCGGTGCATCAGTTGTATTATCCACTGGTCACTAACTTTCAGCCTTCAGTAACAGAATAAAATGTGATAACATTGGGGGTTCAAGCCAGCACCATAGATGACCACAAGTTACCATGTCAAAACCAGAGTGTCGACCAGGACAGTGGACACAATACTCTGAAGAAGCAATTAAGTTGCAGAGAAAAATAGGTACAATCACACCTACAACCATGATTGATTGTGTTATGCTACACCAATTCGCCCTTGTGTTGAAAAATAAGAAAGGACATAAAACAATTTGACATAAACCTGTGACATATATCTCTAATTTGTGGTGCTATTATGATAATGTTTCGTATCTCCTATGCACTTTATGTATGGGTTTTCCTTATGGACAGGTCCTCATATGCCTAGACTGGCCTCTCCCGTGCACATGCAAGTTAGTCGTTGTTGTGCCTTCGACAGTTTCTGCCGTGCCCTGGCCTGCAAAATAGGTAAAGCCGGATCCCCCATTCATGAAACAAACACTTCATGCTTCGATGATGACCGACTTCATGGGGGAAATCTTGCGTGCGCAACTAGAGTATGCTAGCTGTGCTTGTAAGGGCGGACACACTTGCACCAAGCCATGAAGAAATTAGGTCTAGCATGACAGTTGCTTGTGCATCCTGGGTAATTTATTAATCACACGTATATTTTAGCTATACTTTAAAGAGATCTTTGTATGGAAGTGCCTGTTAGTGCAGATGGGCATTAATAATTGTTCAGATCAATAGTTTGTTTTGCTCATGTAAAGGGCACATGCTTTATTATTTGAGTGTGATAAATATTCCGGTCATGGATCGTGGAATGTGATGTTTGTCCCATGTATTCACCCGACGACACGATTATTTCATACCAAATCATCTTGTACAGGGTTTTGTCCTTGTGTTGACAGAAGAAATAACTCTCTGGCGGTTGGAAAATAAAGTAGTAGTTGGAATATAATATGGTGTGCGACTTAGGGAATCAGTTGGAGCCAATGTAGGATATAGAGAGTACATTACAAATTAAAAATTTGGAGAGACACAATGGAGTTGGAGTCCAAGGACATTTTCATGATGCTTCTATGATATAAATTTGGTAAGTTTCCATGGCAATGCATGCACGCTCTTTTTTATACATGTGAGTATTCAAAAAATATTGACATGTGTTGCGAAAAAAGAAGGGATAGTGGCAACGCACATGCATTTTAAATTCGGATGAGAGCGTGGGGCTGACACCATTGATCATATAGGATTTCTTTTTCAGCAATGCTCCATGTGCGTCTCCATTTTGTGAGTTTTTGTGAAATAAACAAGGATGACCTTCAGGAAATTGCATGAGTTGCATTGTAAATGCAAATTTCTCCAATTGAATTAGTTCGGTGAACTCTTTCAGTTTTCTTAGCTGCCAGATTATAGTTTTGATTGAAAAAACGTTTTATAGTACAAAGAGTGCAGGGACTTCCCTCACTCACGCCATTGTTATGCACTGCAGTACTCTTCACATGAAACATTGTAGCATGGTAACTTGGTAATCAGCAAACCTTTACACTCCCTCATAGCATGGGATGGTAATACAATGACTTCAATAGCAGATACAATGGACGTTTTAGGTATCATCCCATCACTGCTTTTCAAATGCAGTGCTATTGGTTTGTATGTGATGCCCGCTTATCCAGAGGTAGAACTCCTCACAAAACTGAAGGAAAAACCGGCTTTCACCGATGTCACCCTAAATTGAGTCGGTCAACCCTCAAACGTAGCAAAACCTCAACAACAAACCAAATGGGGTGTGTCTTCTTGTCGGTTGTAATCAGACACACAAGCTGCACGACATTCATATACTATGTTATTGGAATACTATGTGGCGATTTTTACCTAAATATACTAGAGGGATACTCCGCGCGTTGCAGCGGGCATCTCTTGGAAATTTTGTTATGTGAATGAAAGTGTATAAGATGTATCATACATGAAGTTGTTTATATGAACATCCAAGATTCTATTTGTTGTGAGGCTAAATTTCGACGTGAAATGTTTGTGTGTTTGACTGATAAAATTTGATGGTGCATGTAAATTACTTAAAATCGTAGATAGGGTGAAATATTAACAGGCTGAAGAAACCGATAATCTCGATACATTGCTTGTAAATTAGTTTTTGGAAATTGCTTAAATGGTTACATATAAATTGGCACTTAATAGCTACATGAATGAAAACAATATGATTTTTTTTCGCTTTGTTGGTTGAATCAATTAAGAACTAAAATAATTGTGGTGTTAAAAAAGGATTATGTGAATAGTAAATTGCTAAAATAACAGATGATGTTGATAGGTTGCATGGAGAGATAGTCAAGCGATGATGTGGAAAATTGGGTGGCTAAAATAATACATGCTAATAAATGTTAGTGGGATGAGGTGGATACTTGAATGGTTGGTAAGATTGATGAGGTGGACAATTGGTTGGTTGAAAAGATGGATGATGTGATAGCTTGCATGTTGATATAGAAAATAATTAATGCATGTTAGTGAGGTTTTGCTTTATAAGAATTATAGATACGACATTTTAATTTTACTTGTGCAACGATGATTTTTTTATCCTCGTTGCAAACACACGGGCAATTAGCTAGTAAGCTTAGTATGGTTTGCTCTATACAAGTGCTTGTGCAGAATTCTGAGATTTTAAATATCCGTGCACATAATGTACACATATATCCGTTTGTATAAAGTGTAGGACTTCCATCAGAGGGCAACTATCAACCTAACTAAAATCTTTGTTGTTGATTAGATTACTTTGCTTTTACATATGTGTATAGACTATTGATCGGTCCTGTGGACTTTCTCTCATAAATTTAGTCGTTTAATAATATTTAATAGTCTTTTAACAGAACATATAACAATACACCGGATGTTAGTACATTTTTATATCTGGGGGCCTCCTCTTGCTGCGGTCTGGTCCGTGGTGGTTGCCTCATATGCCTGGCTTATGGTCCGGCTCTGATAAAGGTAACACTTTGTTAAAGGTGATCGTGGTTCAAAATTTTAGACCGGTCAAGTGGTCATTTTGTAACAGGCGGTCCGTATATTTTGCACATAGCTGGCCAAATGTTGATGTTCAGTCAATCGGTTCAACCAAACAACTGGAAGCTAACTGACAGTCGTTTATTTGGACATTCTTCCTAGCTTGTTACTATTGTCGAAATGTTAACTTTTTTTTTTTTGAGAGGAAAGATCAGATGTATTAAACCAGAGTTCTTACAAGACAGTCCACAAGAAATAGAAAAATACATTCCATTCCTGCAACAACTACGAAGTCAACGCCGTCGAAGAAGACGCTCTGCCGGCGCGCCGCCGCCGCTCCTCCACTGCATCCTTGGATCGGAGAGAGTCCCATGGCGGACGGGAAGTCGACAGTCCTCAGCTCCAGAGAGCCTCCACCCTGCATCGCCGTCATCGCCTTCGATCTGGTCCGCAACATCTTCACCTTCAGAAGCTTTCAAAACCGGCGCCGCCGCTCCACGGCCACCGGGATGGGAAACGAGCGCACCACAACTGCACCGAGCTGCGAGCGCGGGGAAGGAGGCGGATCCGTGGTCGCACGCCGAAGAGCACCACCACCAGAGAAGATCACCGCCGTCACCAAAACGCCGGACCGGCCGCGCCATCCTCTCCACGACGCCGCCGGCAGGCCCCTACTCAACCCTCGACTAAATACAGACAGGAACCGGGGTTTCCCCACCCTCCCGCCGCCGCAGCGGCCGGCGGAGGGAGGGGAAACCGGCGATACTCCGTCGACGAGCTGGATCGAACAAGGAGGGGAAAAATCGCCTCTTCTCTACTGTAGCGGGGAAGAGGATAAGGTCCAAGGTCCTTTCTTAACGATGTAGCTCCTTCACCGTTTGTACGAAATGTTAACTATTTTGTTAACTATTTTGTTACTATTTTGTAACTGGAAGCTAACGGTCTCAGGAATTTTGGCCATCCTAGCTAGTTGAGCGAAATGTTAACAAGATTGCAAAGGCCACGAAGTTGTGTGGACAGTGTCGTGCCCAAAGGGCTGGGAAAAGTACATGGCCTCGACCTGTCAGCTGTGATGTCTGCTTCCTGACCTCTCAATTTTTCGGCTGCTTCTCCCGTAGCAGTCAAACCTACAAAAACGGACACAGATATAACCACAGCTCAAGTCACATTTGACATATACATCTCACTAGGAGAACAAATATGACCAAAAGAGGAGGCATCGGCAAATTCGGCATCGCCGGCGAACGACGCAAATTCTGGCACTCCTACAATTACAGGCGCATGCATGACGACAAATGCTTTTGGGGGTATGTAGAACGCCAGAAGACCTTGTAACGGAGACAGATTCCATGGACATAAATCGTTTTTTTTTAACGAAATGGACATAAATCGTGAGCTTGCAGAACTTGACAGTCCAAGCTGAGAGCTGCAGCTTGACATGGACACGGAGACCAGAAGCTTTAACTCCAACAGAGCATTTTAAATCGTGTTCGTAATGAGTTTCATTTTTATTTTTTTGAGTGGACGGATAACTGTCCACGGACTGTCCTGCTGCACCCAACGGCCAGAAGACCGTGTAACGGAGACAGATTCTAACTTCCAAGGACATACACATGAGCTTGCAGAGTAGACAGTCTCCGAGCTGAGCGCTGCAGCTTGAAGATGGACACGGAGGTAACATCTGTGCGTAGGGGTGGGCATTTTAACCGAAGACTGAACTACCGAACCGAACAGACCGAAATCGAAAAAGAAATACTAAATTCGGTTAGGATATCTAGAAACCCGAAATTTGTT
Source organism: Poa pratensis (assembly GCA_947311845.1). NCBI lineage: Eukaryota > Viridiplantae > Streptophyta > Magnoliopsida > Poales > Poaceae > Poa > Poa pratensis. Next base: position 33,849,039 of record CAMZMU010000054.1, read on the forward strand.
CGGCTAGTTCGGTTTCAATCCATGCGTAACCGAAAACACCAAAGAACCGAGAAAACTCCGAAACTGCCAAACTCCACGTATTAAGCCCACGGCCCACTAATCAACATAGGCCTTCACGAGGGCAACCTTTCAGCCTGCACCACACACACCACTAGGGCAAATCCTAGTCTCCGCGTACCGCGGAGTTAACATCGCTCCGCGTACCCTTAGTGGGCCGGCCCACGACGCGCACGGGAAGAAGAACGCGAGCACGAGAAGAAGAAGACGTGGTCGCCGCCGCTGCTCGCTGGCGCCATCACCACTCACCGACGACGGGGTCGACGTGGCTGGCCGCGTCGCCCCGTCGGAGGTGAGGCCAGGACCTCGCCGGAGACAGGGACGACGCGGCTGGCCGCGGAGTCGCCGGCGGAGGCGAGGACGTGACTTAACGCAGGGGGTGCGGGTGCGGGGTGGGGAGCTCACCGGCGACTGGAGAGGATGGCCGGAGTTAGGTTCGAAGATACGGGGGGGGGGGGGGGGGGGGGGGGCTTAGAGGGAGGGCTGGCCGGGGGCGGCGGACCGACGGAGGAGGCGGTTCGGCCGGCGGCTGGAGGCGGATCGACGACGGCGCTAGGAAGAAGAAGAGGCGAGGAAGAAGAAGATGTGGTGGGCCGTGGGCCATGTGGAGGATGGCAGCACGAGGCGGGTACGCGGAGCTTCGCTCCCTCCGCGTACCGCGTTGACTAGGGGCTCCCCACCACTAGGGCCTACAGGTCACACCTGATCTAATCGATCCCCTAAAACGAAACCTTATCTAGTCGCTCCCAAGACATGCAGCCGCCAGCCTAACGACGAGATGATGCGCTGCTCGATCGCTGGATCCGGCGACCAGCGTGGCCGCCATGGCATCTCCTCCTTCTTCCTCCTACTTCTCCACAGCGACCGCCTCCGCCCCAAAGTTTGACTAGCGCTCTCGACTCATTTTTTTGCGAGCGGCGTATGGCTAGCTGAATCTGTTTCTGATTTGGTCCTCTACTTCCTCTTTGGTTCAGCTGTCTCTACTTGATTGCTTGTTTCTATCGAGCCTGGCGTCGTGTTCCTTGTTGGATTTCTTCTTGTCGGTTGTTTCGATCAGAAACCGAGGATCGAACCAAAGTATCGGTGCACCGATTCCTCGGTTAGCAGCAATGCAGAATGCTAAGAAACCGATCGGTCAGCATTTTCTAAAAACCGAAATCTTTATTAAACCGAGAAACCGAACCGATCGGTTCGGTCTAACCGAACGCCCAGCCCTATCTGTGCGGACGCCGGACGGGCGGACAAAAACGTGACCAGAAGTTTTTGTTATGTTTTTTTTTTTGCTATGTTCTGAATGTTGCCTGCTGCATACAGTGTTTGATTGGGCCAAATCCAGTTCCGCGGTTTTGGGTCCGATAGCTGCGCACTAGGCTTTCCGTGTATACGGCCCAGAATAATTCTCCCTGTGCAAACGGTTGCTACAGCCCGGCCGCGGGCTTATCGTCACATCTTGCTATAATGAACCTGCTACATGTTAAAGGATGTAAAAGTGAGATCCCACTTATCCGGCATGTACAAATATTGGATAAGTGGGACTAGTGAGATCCCACTTTCGCATCCCTACTACATGTGGTCATGCCGAAACGCACTGAGACTGTCAGACGCTGTGAGTGAGCTGGTGCGGATGCCCGACGACAGCACATAACTCTTGATTTTTTTAGAGAATACCACACTTTATTACTCTCTCCGTTCGGAAAAGGATGTCTTGGATATATCTAGATTTGGATATATGTGTACACTAAAACATGTCCACATACATCCAAATTTGGATATATTTAAGACATCCTTTTTCGAACGGAGGGAGTATTAAATAGCCCACACTTTTTTATTAAATGACATCAATAAACAAGGTTTCTGTTCACTCTAGGTTCACGGAGCTGCTTTTCTCCTGTTCTCTTCTTGTTGTGCCGTGCTGACCGATGAACCCGTTCACGCTGAACACATGAATATTTATCACGAGAAGAAATGTTCACGCTGATTGAATGGATGAATTGAACAAGCGGGTATACACCGGTAGATTACATAGCTCACGGGATCGGCACTGCACGGGCGGAACTGGCCAATTCAGGCTCAACACCTTTCAATCGGCGACACCGTCCGCACGCAACCATTTAAACACGGCCCATCAGTCTTTTCTTCCGAGAAAATATACCCAAATGGCACTAGGAGGTCCTATTTGCCGCTTTAGGCATCCACTATGGTAGCTCCGCTTGCCTTTTTTTTAAGGGGAGAGCTCCGCTTCCAGTAGATTTTTTTTGAAGTTGAAAAATGGAATCATCTCACCATGCAAATTATGTGAACATTTTTTATCCCCATGAACAGTTTTTTTCAACCCAATGAACATACACATTTTGAAACCATGAACGCTTCTTTTAACCAACTGGAATTTTTGAACCCATCAAATTTTTCATATCCATGAATCATGCTGACCCCATGCACTTTTTTGAACTTTCTGAATATTTGTCAAAATTGTTGAACATTATTCCTAAACATACTTTTTAAACTATGAGGAGAATCTGAAAAATACTATGAACATTTTTTCGCAAGGTGGAAACATTTGTAACTATAAATTCTGAAAGAAAAACAAATAAAGAAAGAAGAAAAAATAAAAAAATAAAATAAAACATAAAAGGAAACATAAAATAAAAGAAAGAAAACAGGAATAGGAAAAAAGAGAGAAAAAAGAAGGTCAATATCGTAGTCGGTCTGATTCATTGCTCCTAATTTTTCGAAATAAAGGGTTTCATTTGAGACTTTTCTAATTGTTCCAAACTAAGGCAAATAGGATTTTCCTATGGCACTCTTGAGTCACGACGATGGTGCTGTTTTTCGAACAACTCTACACAATTTACACATATGGCTTACATATATTGTATGCATCACAACAGTGGCGAAGGACAGCCCAAAATTTAGGTATGGCAGAGTCAAAACATATATCATTATTTAATTAGAATGATGTGTGGAGAAGGGGGTGGCGGCAATGGCACCCATCCCCATGGTAAGATGTAAAAAAAAGTTTAATATACTTTTTTAAACTTGAATATGCAAATTTTACTTGTCCAAACTATAGTTAAATTTATAAATACTGTCAAATTCTCTCCAAGTGGCTTCAAGCACAAATTAATTGAATGTCATTAAGTTAGACAGAACTGTCCCTCCGAATTCCTAGATAATAGAAATTCATGGTCACTGACTTGGATTATTTTCTCATATTTGGAACATTTTCTATGTAAATAAACACATCAGTGTGAAAACAGGTACGGTAAAAATCACACCGCAGTGAGAACCCCTACGGTAATTCCTTAAAAAAACAGGTACGGTAAAAATGCAAACAACATGCTCATCTAACGATAGCACTTTGCTTTGGTTCAATTCAAAATAAAAATCCAACAAAAATAATCAAGACAAGAGAAGTTTTGAAACAATTCTAAAGAAAGGTCATTTAATGAATGGTCAAAATTGGTGGTAATATAGTTTTTTTTACTATCCGGTGGTAATATAGTTCTTGCAGCATAGAAGATGTTTACACTATAAAAATAAACAATAAGGACCTGGTGTCTTCCTCTTTTCTTGATTTGCCCCATTTTGTTACCATTTCATTAAAACTAACGATATAATTTTCCGCGTAAATTGACATCTTCCAAGAGAGCTTTTATCCATAATTTTTCGATTGAGCAAACATGTCTTCACTTTCTTAACGAAAAACATTGACTGAACTCACGCAATTAAAATTGTAGATCAATAAAAATTATATAAATCCAAAATATCATAAAACATAACCCATCAAATATCTGAAGTTGGTTTCAGCCACCTTATAAAACTGGCCAAAATACACTCAAGTTCTACTTAAATACCCCCACTTAGAACATTGCATAGAGTTTGGTTTGTTAGACTGAGAATTAGCTATCGCAAAAAGAAAACGCAGATTTCCGATTAGACTAGAGCTAGCCCCTCATTTGAGTTCGGAATCAGTTTTGATCAAAACAAGCATAACTTTGTCGTACATAGTCTACTTTTAACGTACAACCACTCGAGTTGTTGTGAAAAAAAAACGCGTGTAGAGGAATGTTTTCATAAATCAAGGTAGGACGCCCGCCCTACGAAGGCTCCGCCCGTATCACAGGCTATTCGTCCCACTTCACATGTATCCGTGGAACTGATACGACATGTACACCATGCCATATGTTGAACCTGGTCCACCCGGACGAAGAAATTAAAATGTTATTCTCGCCACTGGGCCTCCATGTAATGTACTGGATGTACGTCAAATACGCACAATCTCTTGACTAATCTCGCCCCCCAGTTCCGAATATCTGATCCATAATATGGCTGTCTGTCTGTCTGTAGCAAGATGATGAGTCCCACGTGCACGGTCGTGGGATGGCAAACAGATGGGATCGTGTTGGTGATAAGTCGAGCCCATCTATCGGTGGGACTCAAATAACCATGCTCAGTTGGAACACTTGATAAAATCAAGCGGGTTTTGTTTCATCTTTTATTCTTTTGCGTTGAAAGTAGGCCGTCGGCAGGTTAATTAAGGACATTGTGGATGGATGGATCGTCAGCGAGATTCGAGGTCCGCATATATATATATATATCCCCCATATCTCATTCTCAGCTGATGTGATGTGCGGGCAGAAAGCAAGCCCACGGATGTAAACGTGTAGCTAGAAATGAGACAGAAATCCACAGCTAGATCGTCTTCCTCGGCTGCGCACCGCCCGTTCGCACGGTCATATCAATAACAGTACGTGACGGAGGCAGTTCATTCTTCAACCCGGCCGGAGACAAGACAATCAATCCCTCGACGGCCGGTGTGGTTCATGTCAAGCTCGAATCGGATCAATCGCTGCATGTGTACTATACAAGATGGTGGATAGGCACGAATAGAGCAGGGAGCGGAGGATCCATATATACGAACCATATCTTTCCATGCCTAGTCACTGTTGACACGGATCCCACGAGCGAGCGAGCGAGCCACTGGTGCATTTTTTTTTTTTTTTGACGGAAGCGCCACTGGTGCATGATTTAGTTGAAAGCGTTTGGCAAAACAGAGCTAGCTACTAGTGGTAGTGGCGTCACAGTTTGCTAAATGAGGTGGGACACATCCGCTATTTACTACTGTACCAGCGTAGCGCTCCATAACAAATCGTGCATCATGCAAGATCATAGTATCAGATATTTCCAGGCCCGCCCGTGACAAGTGAGATTCGAGAATCCCATGCATGTCTATCATCGGTTCCGGCCGGGGAGCATCTGTGCTGCGCATGCACGGATAGAACATTCTTTCAATAATAGCTTAGCTAGCTTAACGCGCGCCTGAGCAAACCTGCACGGTCTGAATGAATCTACTAAAGCGAGGTCACATGGACACGCATGCCGACGCGGACCGATCAAGAGAAAGGATGGTGGAAGTTTCTAACGCGTCATTGAAAACTCCTCTCCTCTCCTCTCGGGAGGCAGCAGGCATGCGCTCTGTGTGACCGGCGTTAACTCGTCAGATTAATTAGATTACTACTCCACTTCCCGGCCGTGGATTCTCGTTCCGTCGTCACGGGAAACCGCCCGACTTTCTCATGCGGTTCCGCTCCGGATGCAGCGATGTGCTGTGCATCCGTTAGTCCAAGGTAGGTACGTGCGGTGACAGGGCCGGAAGCCCCCCGTGTACGTGTACGTGTACGTGTGTGATGAAGGCTTCCTAGGACGGGCAATCTAGGCGCGTGCCCGTGCCTGCGGTGCCTCGCTCCGGCAGGACACGGACGGAGGAAATCCTATTATTGAACCCTCCTAATATATGTAAATTTTTTCTTTTTTTTTCGTCTTTTCCATTTTTTGCGCCACGCCGTTGGAGGCACCTCCACCCCAAAACGAAAACATGTCCGCGGTCCGCCCCCAAACGGCCCAAAAGGGACACATTGGGGTGTTCCTTTGCGCCAGCCCGTTGGAGGTGCCCTAACGCATCTTGAGACACGCAGACGCGGACCGATGATTCATCAAGAGAAAGGATGGTGGAAGTATCTAACGCGTCACGGCCACATTGAAAATTCCTCTCCTCTCCTCTCGGGAGGGAGCAGGCATGCGCTCTGTGTTGTTGGATTATTAGGCATAATTTCATGATTAATTCCAGAATATAAAACATGATCGCAACAGCTACTAACATGTTAATCTCGAAAATACTAGACGTATTAATTAACATGAACAGCAGCAAAACATCTACTAACACAGCCATAATAAAACAGCAGATCGGAACGTGACACACGTACCGAACGGTAGTAGATGAAGTAGTCGTTGGAGCAGCGACGGCGCAGCTTGAGCAGCGACGGTAGCAGCTCGAAGAAGGCGACGTTGAGACGAGTCGCCCGCGGACCCGGAGATCGTCCAGGAAGTCGAGCCGTGATGAAGAACTTGAAAGCAGTCGCGCGGAGCGCTTCCCAAAAACCTTATTCGCCCTCTCCCGTACAGGATCACAAGGACAGCGGTTCCGGAGACCTGCTGTCCCGTTCGCCGGTGCACGCCGGCGCACGGGATGGAGTAGACTACGGTGGCGCGCAAGGCACGAGATTGGCAAAACCTAGATTGGTTCGGTGTGTGACGGCGCACGCAGTGCACGGCAATATATAGTGCGGTTCGGGAAACCCTAACGGGTACAACGTGGGCCGGCCACGTCGCACACGTTCGAGTCGGTGCAGCAGCCCACGATCCGGGAGCGACCCGAACTGGCTAACTGTACGCGTACGCTAGCGACTCGATTTTCCTGAACAGCAAAAATATAGGCATCGGCTCGGCTCATTCCCGCAACCCGCGGCGTGTCGTGACGAGACGGACGGACGGCGGCGGAGGAGGAGGAGGAGAGTGCGCACGAGAGAGCCTTCTGTTCTCAACTAGCACACCAAGTGGTACAACACTCCACCTTATAAGGTGGTGTTTGTCTCCTCCAACTAGCAATGTGGGACTAAACTTTAGCACCACTTTGCACCTCCAAAATTCTGCCATGCACATGGGCCAATTTGAGATTTCAGAATTGCTTATTGGGCTGCCCAAATGGGCCCAAATTTAACAATCCCCCACCAGATCTCAAATTCCCATTTAGAGATTTTGCCAAACCTCGTTTCTTGTTTATATACCAGTGTTTCAGCAGAGACTGTTAAGTTGAACTTCCGCCTAGAGCTTCAAGCTACATCTACCAGCAACTTGAACAATGGACGAACCTTGAATTGCAAGTTTGGTGCCAATAGACTTCACTCAAAGTCATAACCAGTACGTGGCTGCCAGTAGCCTACCCCGCGGGTGGAGCATATGCGTCATACTCCCTGGTCTCTTCATGAGCTTACTAGAGATCACCCAAATCTCATAGACTGCGACGTTTAACAGTCGGACTCATATAGGTGTGTTCTTTCAAGGTCGCTCTGTAGGATAGCACCTTTGCTACGAATAGCCAACAGAAACACATTAAGGCATATTGCCAACCTGCCTTACAGAATGTGAGAGTTATGCATCTTCCCACGGAGAGGGTTAAAAATAACTCTCCTCAGTTAAACCACTAGCTTGTTCTTCCCAGGTCCTAATTCACGGGATCTCCGATCACATAGGTTGGGTTACCACTATGGTGTAACGCTCACGGGTCTCAACCCCATCTCCCTCGATGCACTATCTATCACATTACGTGATAGTCCCTTCGTAAAGGGATCTGCCAGGTTTTTGTCTGTTTGAATATAACTAACAGTTATTACTCCGGAGTTTCTCATTTTCCTGACAGACTTCAAGCGTCTTTGACGTGTCTTGATGACTTCGCATTATCCTTAGCACTGTTCACTTTCGTAATAACCGTTTGGTTGTCACAGTTCATAAGGATGGCCGGTAATGGTTTCTCAACCACCGGCAAGTCCATCAAGAGCTCACGCAGCCATTCTGCCTCAACAGAAGCTGTATCTAAAGCAGCAAGTTCTGCTTCCATGGTTGACCTCGTCAAAATGGTCTGTTTGCAAGACCTCCATGACACTGCGCCACCTCCAAGAATAAATGCATATCCACTTGTGGCGTAGAGCTCATCAACATCTGAGATCCAGTTCGCATCACAGTATCCCTCAAGCACCGCAGGGTGCCCTGAATAGTGAATCCCATAACTCATTGTACCGTTCAGATAGCGCATGACCCTTTCAAGTGCATGCCAATGATCAATACCCGGGTTAGACATGAACCTGCTCAACTTGCTCACAGCAAAAGAGATATCAGGTCTCGTCGCGCTCGCAAGGTACATGAGTGAACCGATCACTTGAGAATATCTTAATTGATCTCTCGTTTCCTTTTTGTTCTTTCTGAGTGTCACACTGGGATCATAGGGTGTTGGAGAAGGCTTGCTGTCTATATAACCAAAGCGGCTCAAGACCTTCTCAACATAGTGTGATTGCGTTAACGTAATCCCACTCTCATCCCTAATCAGCTTAATGTTCAGGATCACATCAGCTTGTCCCAGATCTTTCATATCAAAGCTCTTTGACAGAAAGACTTGACCTCATTTATCACTATCATGCTTGTACCGAAAATCAGTATGTCATCAACATACAAGCATAATATAACACTATCGCCCCCACCATGGCGATAATATACACACCTATCAGCCTCATTAATGGCAAAGCCTGCAGAAGTTAAAGTTCTGTCAAACTTCTCATGCCATTGCTTAGGTGCTTGCTTCAGCCCATACAAAGATTTTAACAATTTGCACACCTTTCTCTCTTCACCTTTTACTACAAACCCATCAGGCTGATCCATATAGATTTCCTCTTCCAACTCTCCGTTAAGGAAAGCTGTCTTTACGTCCATTTGATGAACGATAAGACCATAGGAGGCAGCCAGGGAAAGTAGTACTCGAATGGTGGTGAGTCTAGCAACAGGTGAATAGGTGTCAAAGTAATCTTCGCCTTCGCGCTGGGTGTAGCCCTTGGCTACAAGCCGTGCCTTGTACTTCTCAATAGTACCATCAGGCCTTAGCTTCTTCTTGAACACCCACTTACAACCCACAGGTTTGCAGCCGTAGGGTCGTTCAGATAATTCCCAAGTTCCATTAGAAAGAATCGAGTCCATCTCATTATGGACAGCTTCTTTCCAGTCATCAGCATCAGGAGATGCAAATGCCTCTGCAATGGACGTGGGAGTATTGTCCACAAGGTACACAATGAAATCATCACCAAAGGATTTTTCAGTCCTCTGTCTCTTGCTCCTCTTGGGAGCTGATTCATTGTCATCCTTCTCAAGGACTTCCTCAACAAGTGGTTGTTCAGAATGATCAACAGATGTACTAGGTTCAGCAAATATCTCAGAAGAAATTCTAGCAATGCTATGCATATCCTTCATAGGAAACGTGTTCTCAAAAAATGTTGCATCACGAGATTCCAAAATAGTATCAACATGCATATCAGGTATCTCAGATTTAACCACTAAAAATCTATAGCAAATGCTCCGCTGAGCATAACCTAGAAAGACACAATCCACTGTCTTCGGTCCAAGTTTTCGTTTCTTAGGAATTGGAACATTGACTTTCGCCAAACATCCCCAAGTACGAAAATAAGAAAGTGATGGTTTTCTCCCAGACCACTCCTCGTAAGGTGTCTTCTCTTTATCCTTGTTAGGAACTCTATTCAGGACATGACACGAAGTCAACAAAGCCTCCCCCCACCATGCCTTAGATAAACCAGCAGTGTCCAACATGGCGTTCACCAAGTCGGTCAGCGTGCGGTTTTTCCTCTCGGCAACCCCGTTTGATTGGGGCGAATAGGGAGGCGTCCTCTCATGAATAATACCATGTTCCTCACAGAATTCATCAAATACGTTGGAGAAATACTCGCCACCACGATCTGACCTAAGACGTTTGATCTTTCTCTCTAATTGATTTTCTACTTCAGCTTTATAATTTTAAAGTAGTCTAAAGCTTCATCTTTAGTGTGCAACAAATATACATAACAGAACCTAGTAGCATCATCGATTAAAGTCATGAAATATCTCTTATCACCTTTTGTCAACACGCCATTCATCTCACATAGATCCGAATGTACGAGTTCTAGAGGTGCCAAGTTTCTCTCCTCGGCTGCCTTGTGAGGCTTTCGAGGTTGCTTAGATTGCACACAGCTATGGCACTTAGAACCTTTGGCAATGGTGAAAGTAGGAATTAAACTCAAACTGGAAAGTCTACTCATTAAACCAAAATTAACATGACATAAACGAGAGTGCCAAACATTAGCATCCGAATCCACACTGCCACAAATATGGTTTACTGACTTATTACAAAAATCCGATAATGAAAAGCGGAACAAGCCTCCGCACTCATACCCTTTACCAATAAATTGTCCAAACTTTGACACAACTACTTTATTGGACTCCAAGACTAATTTAAACCCATCTCTGCATAGAAGGGAGCCGCTAACAAGATTCTTGTTCATAGTAGGGACATGCTGCACGTTCCTCAGCTGCACGATCTTCCCCGAAGTAAACTTCAGATCTACCGTGCCAACACCACGAACAGAAGCATGTGATCCATTCCCCATTAAGACGCTTGAATCTGCGACCTGATAAGAAGTGAACATAGAGATGTCAGCACATACATGAACATTAGCACCCGTATCAATCCACCAACATGGAGATTGAAATACTGAAAGCACAATCGGTAAATTACCGTACCCATCAGCATTGCTAGCGGTCACGACGTTGACATGCTTCTTCCCTTTCTTGTCTGCACGATCTGGGCAGTCCACAGAGAAGTGTCCGGGCTCTCCACAAGTGTAGCACTTTAGCTCAGATTTGTTCAGCATCTTCTTCTTCTTCTTGAAAGAAGTAGTCTTGGTAGGCATGTTGAAGGAAGGCTTGCTCTTTGCCTTGCTCTTGCCATGGTGAAAGTTCTTCTGCACCATGTTGGCGCTAGACTGACCTTCACCACCTCTCTCAGCAGTGTCCTTAGCCCGAGCCTTCTCCTCAACATCAAGAGACGCTATCAGGTTTTCAACCGATATCTCCTGTCTCTTGTGTTTGAGAGTTGTGGCGAAGTTCCTCCATGAAGAGGGCAACTTTGCAATAATGCATCCAGCCACAAACTTGTCAGGTAAGGCACACTTAGCGTGCTCAAGCTCCTTAGCAATGCACTGTATCTCATGAGCCTGTTCGACTACAGAACGGTTGTTAGCCATCCTGAAGTCATGGAAGCTCTCCATGATGTACAGTTCACTGCCAGCATCTGCTACACCGAACTTAGCGTTCAGTGCCTCCCAGAGCTCTTTGGCATCTGTAATGTGCATGTACACATCAAACAGCTTGTTGCTAAGAGCACTCAGAACGAGTCCCACAAAGGCAGTATTGGTTTCCTTGAACTTGTTCTGATCCTCGTCAGATATAGTTCCTTCAGGTAAACCCTCACTAGCCTCGAACACTTTCAGAGATCGCAACCACAGTGTGGTCTTGTACTGCCATCTCTTAAAGTCCACACCGGTAAACTTGTCCGGCCTCAGCGCATCAGATAGATGTCCCATGTTTAACTCAGGAAATTGCCTATAACAAATATAAGGTTTTTGGATTGTTGGATTATTAGGCATAATTTCCATGATTAATTCCAGAATATAAACATGATCGCAACAGCTACTAACATGTTAATCTCGAAAATACTAGACGTATTAATTAACATGAACAGCAGCAAACATCTACTAACACAGCCATAATAAAACAGCAGATCGGAACGTGACACACGTACCGAACGGTAGTAGATGAAGTAGTCGTTGGAGCAGCGACGGCGGCAGCTTGAGCAGCGACGGTAGCAGCTCGAAGAAGACGACGTTGAAGACGAGTCGCCCGCGGACCCGGAGATCGTCCAGGAAGTCGAGCCGTGATGAAGAACTTGAGCAGTCGCGCGGAGCGCTTCCCAAAAACCTTATTCGCCCTCTCCCGTACAGGATCACAAGGACGAGCGGTTCCGGAGACCTGCTGTCCCGTTCGCCGGTGCACGCCGGCGCACGGGATGGAGTAGACTACGGTGACGGCGCAAGGCACGAGATTGGCAAAACCTAGATTGGTTCGGCTCATTCCCGCAACGTGCGCACGAGAGAGCCTTCTATTCTCAACTAGCACACCATGTGGTACAACACTCCACTATATAAGGTGGTGTTTGTCTCCTCCAACTAGCAATGTGGGACTAAACTTTAGCGCCACTTTGCACTCCCAAAATTCTGCCATACACATAGGCCAATTTGGGATTTCAGAAATTGCTAATTGGGCTGCCCCAAATGGGCCCAAATTTTAACATGTGTGACCGGCGTTAACCCGTCAAATTAGATTACTACTCCACTTCCCGGCCGTGGATTCTCGTTCCGTCGTCACGGGAAACCGCCCGACTTTCTCATGCGGTTCCGCTCCGGATGCAGCGATGTGCTGTGTGTGCATCCGTTAGTCCAAGGTAGGTACGTGCGGTGACGGGGCCGGAAGCCCCCGTGTACGTGTACGTGTGTGTGATGAAGGCTTCCTAGGACGGGCAATCTAGGTTGGACTTCACTCTGACGAGTGGTAGCGATGGAGCGTGGTTGGATTTCATATTTTGCAATATTTAAGCCGTGGTTACCTTTGTTATGTACTCTGCTAAATAATTATTAAAGAATGGATGTGTGGTGTGATAATACTAATAGCACGTGAGGACTAATATATCGGATGTTGCTTAGTAGGTCTTTAATTGTAATACTGGCTATGTTCACAATTATCTAGCGTTTCGGGTAAAGTCAAAGTCAAACTTTGTGAAATTTGACCAATATATAGGGAAAAAAATATCAACATATACCAAATAAATTTAATATTATTACAAGTCGTCATGAATAAACTTCAGACTACACTTTTGATATTATAGATATTGATATTTCTTTCGTAAATACTCGGTCAAACTTTTAAATTGTAGACTTTACTAAAAACGCTTGAAGTAAACGGGCTTCCGGGGATATTTGGGGATTTCGGGGTGGGCCGGGAAAATCCCCTCCGAACCCGGAAAATACTCTGCAGGTAAACAAGGCCTAAATGTGTAGAAGCGAGACGGAAATCCACAGCTAGATCGTCTTCCTCGCTGCGCACCGGCACCGCCCGTTCGCACGGTCATATCAGTGATAGATAACGCGCGCGAATATACAGTACGTGACGGAGGCAGTTCAACCCGGAGACAAGACAATGAATCCCTCGACGGCCGGTGGTAGTACACTGTGGTTCATGTCAAGCTCGAATCGGATGGATCGGTACGTACCTAGAACGTCTATATGGGATTTGATTGTACAATACGAATCAATCGCGGGAGGGAGCGGAGGATCCATATATACGAACCATATCTTTCGTTGGGGCCATGCCATGCCCAGTCACTGTTGACACGGATCCCACGAGCGAGCGAGAAATCATTTACACGTCCAAGAAACTGTAAGTACTACGTAGTGCCTATCCGAGCCACTGGTGCATGATTTAGTTGAAAGCGTTTGGCAAAGCAGAGCTACTAGTGGCGTCACAGTTTGGTAAATGAGGTGGGACACATGGCCAATGAGGCTTGTTACCCGCGCCCCGGGCACCTCATGTGGGCTGTCCTGTCCATATCCGCAACCAAATGAAACCCACCCGATGGACTGATGATTATGATGCTCATAGTATCAGATATTTCCAGGGCGTGCCCGTGACAAGTGAGATTCGAGAATCCCATGCATGTCTATCATCGGTTCCGGCCGGCCGGGGAGCATCTGTGCTGCGCATGCACTGTCGTTGTTCCCATTGCATTGGGCAAGCAGAGGCTGCAAGGCAAGCTACGGACAAGCCGAACATTCTTTCAATAATAGCGGCTGGCAGCTAGCTTAACGCCTGAGCAAACCTGCTGATCTGAATGAATCTACCCGCCGCCGGCTGCTCAGCAGCTCAGCTCCCACGGCGGGTGCACAACTAAAGTGAGGTCACATGGACACGCAGACGCGGACAGATGATTCATCAAGACAAAGGATGGTGGAAGTTTCTAACGCGTCATTGAAAACTCCTCTCCTCTCCTCTCGGGAGGCAGCAGGCATGCGCTCTGTGTGACCGGCGTTAACTCGTCAGATTCCCGGCCGTGGATTCTCGTTCCGTCGTCACGGGAAACCGCCCGACTTTCTCATGCGGTTCCGCTCCTGATGCAGCGACGATGTGCTGTGCATCCGTTAGTCCAAGGTAGGTACGTGCGGTGACAGGGCCGGAAGCCCCGTGTACGTGTACGGGCAATCTAGCTTGGATACTGTCATCTCTATTTTACTCCATAAGTTACTTTCTCGAGCCGAGGTGATAAGTAGCAAGCATATTCTACTCCATGCATGAGAAACCCCATAAGCAACAGATTGGCACCGGACACATGTCTTGTCGTCTCTGGCAGGAGATTCAATAGCTAACATATTTTGACAATATTATTTGTTAACTTTGACCATCATTAAGTTCTTTAGATATGGCAACGCGTCGCTCCCCACCTAGAGTGACATCGGGCAAGCCTAGGTCCCAAACCTTGGCGATGCCGCCTCCCCCTCTCCACACGGCCGACGGCGGCCGCGGGGCAACTTCCACGGTGGCCGTCATCGGTCGACAACGCGTGGTTGGATTTCATATTTTGCAATATTTAAGCCGTGGTTACCTTTGTTATGTACTCTGCGAAATATTTTTTAAGAATGGATGTGTGGTGTGATAATATTAATAGCACGTGAGGACTAATGAATTGGATGTTGCTTAGTAGGTCTTTAGTTGTGGCTATGTTCACAATTATCTAGGGTTTCAGGTTTAGTCAAAGTCAAGCTTTGTAAAATTTGACCAATATATAGGAAAAAATATCAACATATACAAAATAAATTTAATATTATTAGAAGTCACCATAAAATAATTTTGATATTAGAGATGTTGATATTTTTTCGTAAATACTCGGTCAAACTTTTAAAATTTTGAGTTTACTAAAAACTAAAACGTGAGGTAAATAAAAACAGGAGAAAGTTTGCGTTGTATAGTCCACTGTGAAACGCGGTTTGGAATAACTTCACCCGCCGGCCACCGGGCAGTTACTATCAGGGAGCGGTTGCAGATTCGTTCCATCATTGAGTCGGGATTACATGGATGACCTCGGACGGTTGCTGTAGCCTGATACCAGACAGCCGACTTACAACGTACGTAACTGCCAGAGGAGCCACGACCAATCCACGGAGATCGACGCCCTTTAACATTCTAGCACACACGTGGACGTCCATGATCAACGGAAAGATCGTTGTTATCTTGCGTCTGCCGGCCGGCTCTTAATCGTTGTTATCGAATCTCCTTTGCTCGATCTCATTCCGTAGCTAGGCTGGCATACACAACAAATTAACTGAGACATCTGATGATCACGCTGTAATTAAGTCGGAGCAGAGGAGAGGTTACCTAGCTTTCTCGTTAATTAATTAACCAGCAAAAGCGAAAGCAACAGGGACGCAATTTGGAGTTTAAGCCCCGACAGGCACAATCATTAAGACGTATATACATATAGAAAAAAGTTTGAAAGGTATACACATTACACACGTACGCACCCGACAGGGAGGCACTCCCTGCCTCTCTCATGTCATCACATCCAATTAACACCAGTAGGAATTCATCACGGCACAGCGGCGGCTTAATCTAATGGTCTCCCCTCTGGATAATTAACTTTTGAAACAAAAAGGCAGAGAAGCTAACTAAAAAGGAGAGGTCCACACAGTTACATGCATGCACAAGAATATACAATGGCCGGCGGTTTGAGTACTAGCTATAGCTACGGCTGTTTGACTACCTATCTACGGATTTGAGTCTATGATTGATGGATCGGATTAGCTAAGCGGAAGATTCGATCGTCGGATCAGAACTAAACCCCCAGACCAAGAAATAGCAAAAGTATGGGATCAGGTCCAAGGATCATATGTTACTTGCGAGGTGAGACCGGTGTATTAGCTACGGCGGTTGTAGCAGTGGCGGTGCTCCGTTTAATTGGTGCTGCTGATATGATCGACATCGGTGTATGTACGTGCGATGATGCAGCGCAGATCAGCAGGCGGCGGAGTGGGTGAAGGGGTTGAAGAAGTGGTGGGTGGCCTTGGGCCTGTCGGTCGACCTTGCCGGCGGCGGTGGCGCGCTCGCAGGATGGGCAGATGCTCAGCGTGGCGGCCGGCAGCTGCATGTAAAACGGGGCCGCCGGTGAGGGAGGGGCTCCGGACTGTTGGCTCAACGGCGGTGGCGGCGGGGCGAACTTGAGGGCGCGGAGCTCCTGCAGCTCGCGCTGCAGGCGGCGTTCTCCTCGGTGAGCGTCTCGCAGCAGCGCTTCAGGAACTCGCAGTCCACCTCCGTCTGCTTCAGCTTCGTCCTGCATGCATGTGCAACCAAACCAAATCGGTCGTTCGTTATCAGTATCACCAGGAACTGAGATGACCCATATATAGTTACTTTTAGGTATGTGTAAAATTTGTGTTCACTAATTTTCCATGCATGCATGAAGAACGTAAAAGAAAAGGTACTATAGTTGTACGTAGTTGAGATGGAGTGCAGATATCATATAGGAGTACTCGTGATGAAATTTGTGTGTGCGTATGGCATAATACAAAAGCTACTCGTACTAACCTCGCTCTTCTGTTTTGAAACCAAACTTCCACCTGCCTTGGCATGAGCTTCAGCTGCTTGGCTAAAGCGACTTTCTGCTTCTGCTCAAATCCAAAAAGGACACACAAAGAAAAGAAAAAAAGCTGTTCAGTACTAACTCATAGTATCATATTTTGTGAATTTGCTTCTTTGCATGTGTGCGCAAAAATAGAGAAGATCTCACTCAGATGATGCTAGTACATGGTGTAGTAATTAATAGGATTAGGTAAGTGCAGCTATCTGCAGTCAACCGTATGGAATCGAACGTGAGCAGTACGCATGCTCGTACGTACGTACCGGGTTGAGGGTGCTGTGCTCCTTGAAGCGGTCCTCCAGGAGGGCGGACTGCTCCTTGGTGAGCCTCAGCTTCTTGCGCGTGCTGCCGTCGTCGTCGTCCTCGGCGCCGGCCGTTGACGACACCATCTCGCCCAGGTCCGCCGCCTCCTCCACGCGCTCCCGCTTCACCGAGAGAGACGACACGCTGTGGCCGCCGCCCCCGCCGGACGCGGTCGCGGTGTCGTCCGGCATGCTGAGGGTCAGCGACGGCTCCAACGGGCACTGCGACGACGCCTCCCAACGGCCCGGCCGGCTGCTGCCGCCGCCGCCGCCGCCGAGGGACAGGCTCAGCGCCAGGCCGGCGTCCCTCCTGCGCCATGGTAGCTAGCACGACTGGCTGGGCAGCTATATATATCAGCTAGCCGCGCCAATGGTTTGTAGGTAGCTCGAACGAAGGAAGAACCCGCAAGCTATCTGTGCTGCGGCGCTTAACTTTACTCAGCTCGCTCTCGTGCACCAAACCAACCAAGGCTGTTTAATTCTCGCGGAGGTGCATGCAGGCGTGTGCGTGAGCTTGTGGAGAGCGGAGGGAGGAAGGAAGGAATGAGTGAGGGGAATGAATGGTTGAGGGGTTGAGAATATTTGAGGAAGAGGAGGAGGCCGGTGTGGATCGACGAGGGGGGACAAGGCGCACTCGACACTTGCGAGGGTTTGACAAGCCCAGCAGCACAGAGCTGATCGACCAGAGTGCCGTGCTGTGCCCTCTGTCTCTATGATTTCCACTCTGCGTAGTGTTCCCCTGATAGCTCCAACCGATCTCTATTTCTTTCTCTTCTCAACAGCCATCACTGCTGCTATAAAGTTGAAATTTTTCTGGTGGCATGATTAGGGGATGAGGTGCAACCTCACCACGTGGACGCGTGTGCGTAAAAGGGCTGGCAATATTAGAAGCCGCGCGCGCACACATCTGCCCACAACGCATGCATGTAGGTATACTACAAAAGGTGAGACATGCAAATCCCGTTTTTTTTTTTTTGTACTGGTTTCCAAGGTGGGCGCGTTCTAGATCAGTTAGGTACGTTCCTACGTGTATAGATAATAACAGGATCATGTTTAAGATAGTACTACTGGCTGAGTTTTAGTTGTACTCCCTCCGTTCCAAATTATTTGATTTGGGTTTGTTCAAATACGGATGTATCTATACTTGTTTAGTGTCTAGATACATCCGTATTTGGACAAACCCAAGACAACTAATTTGGAACGGAGGGACTAGTATTTACCTGACCATGACCTTCTATATAGTTGTTCGGTATGTGCACAAATGATTGTGGGGTCGAAGCAACATATCTAGCCAGGAGGCATGTGTTATGTGCGATTGTGGCAAAATATTACTCACTACTCATCACGCACCCACCCCAACCATGAACTACCTATACGTGTGTGCTCTCATCTACACGACGTGTGGTTGGCCTGCTTTGCTTGGTGGATTCTTCCCAATCCCTGCTTACTTTTCTTCACCACCATCAAGCACTCCTACTTGTAGTATCAACATTTTTCCTGCCATTCTCCCAATTCCAAGCAGGCATCCTTGTTCTCTACCACTTTTTCCCTCACCACCTTCTTGCTTTCCACATAGGCCGGACATGAACACGCACCTGGAGCCTTTTGCGTGTGTGTAGTAGGGCACAGGCTGCTGGCTCATCCTGTGACATCTTTCGCGGTGATAGGCTTGGGGTTCACACCACATCCATCCATCTTTCTCATCAGTTACTTGCTAACCAGGGTGTTGTAGCTACATAGGCAGGGGCAAATTAATTATGTGACGACTTTCTTTCTCTTTTCTACTAGTTCTTGTATTGTTCTGTTAGTTGGTTTGCCTTTATTTTCTTTTTCTGCCATGCATCATCACATGGCCTTCGATTCTAGGGCATAAACAGGGGGAGCCGATGAAGAACCTTCCCGGGATGGAGAGCTCTAAGGGGGAAGATATGGTGGTACAGTGAGGGTTTCGGGGGACGGTAAGGAAACTTCTCCGTCGTATTAAATCGCGGACGCACGCGTGAGATCATGCCATCCTCACGCTCACACGAGATCATCAGCGTGTTCCCCCTCACGGAATGCGATGAGGTTGGCTCAGAGGAAATGACCGATTCGGCTATTTCTCAAGGGCCGCTTTAAGAATCGTGAGGTTAATTTTCACCATAAATCCTATTTAACCAAACGGCCCAAATTTGGGCCCTCGGAGTCTGCATGGGGGGCTTGCGGTAATAACCAAACACACCCTTTCTCTCTCTTCGCTTGATCTCCATGCATATCTATGCACCCAGGCTCGGGGAAGTGAGTTGTCATTTCCTTTGGTATGTGCTTCAAGCACCCCGACGAGGCCCTGTGTTTGCCTGGCCTTTTTTTTTTGCGAGGAAAGACACAGTACATCAGCCAAGGCTCTTACAGAAAAGCCCAGAAAATAAAGAAAATTACAACGAGGTCCCTCTGAGCTCTGGCTTCGTCTTCATCGAGCAGGACGCCGCGCCGGCGAAACCCGCCGCACCACCTCCATGACCTTGGACTGGGAGGCTCCCCATCGCGAACAGGAAGTCGAACGCTCCTCGGTGCCTGAGCACCTCCACCCTGCGCGACGGTCGACGACGCCACCTTGGCCATCAGCACCGCACCTTTCAGAACGTCAATCGCCCGATCCGCCAGCTCGCGGACTCCGGCGAAGGGGATGACCTCTCGAGCACTCCGAGGAGCCGCGAACGAGGCCAGGGCACAGATCAACGGCGAAGCTCCAGCGGAGCCGCACCAGCGGAGGGGAAGACCGCCGCCACCAAAAGCCACTCCGGCAACACCACTTCCACCACGGCGCCGCCGGCTGGCACACCTCCACGCACACCTAGGCTATATACACGCCGGGATCCGTGGATTCCCCGTCCTCCCGCCGCCGAAGCAGCCGCCGGAGGGCGAGGGATCCAGCGGATCGCCGGCGGCGAGCTGGCACGCGCAAAGTCGCCCAAGAAATCGCCCTTTCACTGTAGCTGGGGAAAGGTCGAGAGGTCCAAGCTCTCTTTTGCTGTCGTGTTTGCCTGGCCTTTGAATTGGCAGGAGAAGGACACACACCAACTAATTGCAGCAAATGGTGGGGGTGCTTAATTGCACCATGGCCACTCGGTGTCTCTAGCTTACAGGGGAAAAAGAAGGTGATGTGGAGCCTAACACTGCTGGATACGGTGCCTTGCAAACATATAATCAATTGAGGATTATTTTTCTGGGAGAGATTGCTTTGGACAGTAGTCATATGGTCTTCTCCCCTAACTTTTGACGATGAAACTTTGATGTAGCCAGCTGCAATCTCTTTCAATGACCAGGAAGGGCACAATGATGAGGCTCATGACGACCAACCACCCACCGTTAACCAAACTATGTATAGTGATCATGTTGGAAACTAATTAACTGTGGGAACCGATGATGTCCACTGCCGACCGCAAAATACATCTGGAAATGCATGGACTCAGTTTGCAATTATCATGAATCACGTTTAGAACATATCCTAACAGTGCTCATCACATGAAGAGTTTGACTGTTCCATTGTTTTTTCGGTACAGTCTACGTAATAGATTTACTTATGATTATCGGAGAGACATATCATCATGCCCCTTGGCTGGGTGCTTATGTTGGATGCGGAGGCCAAAATCAATAAAACGTTTTAAAAATAACAATATATCATCGGGCCTCAAAATAAAAATGAAATATACCACATCACTTTAACTACTAGACCCTGACATGGCCAGTTTTTCTTATTTTTCTGTGGACTCATATTCATGCACACTTTAATTACCCCTTGGCTAGTTCCAGTTTTTTTTTTAGAAAAGAGGCTCGAGACGAGCCCAACTTTGAATTAACAAAGCCAACAACCGGCCAGGGAATTACAGGTTACAACACACACGCACACCCCAAAGCAACAGAGTGCCAGAAAGGAAAACAAGCTAAAACCCGAGACAGGCGCCTTGTCTTCTGTTGCACGGAGACGACGACGGAGTTGTCCACACCAACTGACCTCCACCACACCTTCAACGCCACCAACGAGAAACGCCATCAGGGAAGGAACCTAGCAGGGATTGAGAATCCAAAAGGCGGGGGCTTTGCAGCAACGCTTCCAAGAAGGTGCACGGCGTGCAAAAACGTCGTCGTTGCCGGCAGAGACGGAGGTCCTGCATAGCTTTCGCCAAAGTCCCAAAGCACTACCCCTAAAGAAGGGTGATTCACAAGCCGATAGAAGAGAGATACACCGGATGAACACATCGGGAGGCAATATGGCACGGAGAGACGGGATCCAGCAAGCCAGAGAAGGAGGGGGCTTCAAGACGATGCCTTCAACAAGGGAAACAACACTAGGAAGTGTTGTCATCGTCAACAATGGACACATCCATTGCACGATTTTCATCGAGTCCCATTCAAAACCAGCAGCCGGCCGCCGTCACGAGGACGCGGAGAAGAAGAACCGGTCGCAGCCACCGGCCTACAACCTCAGAAGAGCTCGGTGCGCGAGCCCCAACTCGGCGCACCAGCTAGGAAACCCTAGCCCAGATCGAGCCCACCGGCTCAAGATCCGCAGCCACACGGGCACCACAGGCCAGGGCACCAACAGTGACGCCGCGCTGTGGCGAGAGCCCAAGTCTGGCCGCCCGGCAGATCCACCCAGGATCTGGGAAATTGGGTCGGCCCGGCCCAGCCCAGCCCAGATCGAGCCCCCAAGCTCAGGATCTGGCAGCTACATGGCAGACACCATGGGGGCGGGCACCAGCAGGGCCGACCGCCGGGAGGCGGTGCAGGGACGCCGCTGGCGAGCAGCGACCGAGCCTAAATCGAGCCCAACGGCTCACGACCCGGCCGCCCGTCAGATCCAGCCGTGGATCTGGGAGATCCGAAGCACCCGAGCTCGGGAGGTCTCCAAGGGCAGCGCGACGCGCCTGCGAGCTCCAGCGAGCTGGCGAAGGCCGGGGAGCGGCGCCGGAGCAGTTCGAACACAAGGAGAGGCAGGGGAAGGTCCAGCCCAACAGGGCCGAGACCACACGCACACACACAACACCACACGCACCCACGCGAGAGGAGGCTCCCCGCCGCCACCGTCAGCCGCCACGACGACGGCGGGGGAAGGAGGGAGGAGGAGGGAGGAGCTTGGGGCGGGCTAGGGTTCGGCGCCGGCCGAGTCGCCCTCGCGAGAGCGACGCGGGGGCCGAGTGAAGAGTTTTTCGCAGCCACGTGGCTAGTTCTAGTTAATCACTTAAAATCTTAGGAAGAGGTTTAACGTTACTCTAGTTAGCCTTTGGGTAGTTACATTAAACTACTAGACCCCAACCTGACCAGCTCTTATGAGATTTTCGAAATACCCTAAAAAATAGTATGCATGTGTGTAAGTTGTGGTGTGAGTATATGAGTATTTTTGTTGTTAAAAAGTCAATATTTGCAACATATGAGGAATGGACCTATTTATTTTTGTTCTTGTGTAGGAAGATAGAAAATTGTCATATTTTGAAATCAAATTTCACATGCATATGATCATCTCGTAGCTGGCATTTGTGTTTTTTCTTTTCTTTTTCAAAACGTGTAGAGGATTCTATGCATCAGTTTTTCTCCCATAAAACCACTAAGGAGTTATGGTGCTGCTCGAGATATGATATGCTAAGTAGCTAAGTGAGCAGAAAATAGTATGATGACAAATTTGAGTCAAGCAAATAATTTAGATGAGAAACGTGTATTATTTTCATTAAAACTAAAAATAGTATGGTTCCAGAAAGGTTGAAATACTTCAATACGAAACTATCATCGACCCCTCAACTTTATTAGGAGTATAATAGGGCATGATATTCTAGCATAAAGAATTCCACTCGGAAACATGAATGGCAAAAATAAAGATGGAATGCCGCGTGTCTTGGCGATGGTAGTGGCGGGTTGCGGCCGGTGAGCACCAGAAACATGGAAGCGAATGAAACTACTTCTAAATTAGAGATAAGGTAGGGGGTTTTCCTCTCGCTCTCCTCCCTTGCCTCTTGAGAGTCCACCGTCGAGCGCGGCCAGATCCGGCCGCTCCCGCCACCGGCGCCTACGCTGGTTGGCGTGGAGATGAAATAGGGTGCCGGCCCCCTCTGTATAGCAGTAGTCTAGCTAGGTTGTAGTTGTAGGTTTATGTGTGAGCTTGTTGCTCTTTTTGCCCATGTGCATAATGGCGTCATGCCGCTGAGGTATCGACGACAGATGCGACCGAGCCGCACCGGCGGTCGGGCGTCGCTCCTTCTCCTTCTCCTGGTGCTCCGGTGGTCGGAGCCAGTAGTGGAAGGGGTGGATGGCGCTACCTCTTCTCTCTAATAAGCTCGAAGGTCAGCTCCTGGTCTTGGGGGTTGATGGTGGTGGTTCTTCAGTGCTGGGCGATGCGGATCGGATGTCATCACCTGCGAGCCATGGAGGTCATGGTGGGCAGAGGTGCTGGCTCCATCTGGTTTCGGTCGTCGCTGGAGGACGGGGAAAGCAAGCTGCTTCCGCGGCTTACCTTGGGAGTTTCCTCTCAGCAGTTCCTCCAACTGCGCTGTGCAGTTCGACTGCTGATTCTGCAGGCCGTGCGGCGGCCACTCCCTCCCTGCTCGACGCTTGTTGCACGTCGGCGTGTGGTGTTCAACCTCCTGGCCTTGATGCCATGATGGAGGCCTTCTACTCTGGTGCGGTGTGCTCCCGCTGCAGTACCCCAAGTGGTCTCGTCGCCGGTGGTGCTGTGGTCGACCGTGGTTGTAGGCAAGCTTAGATCGGTGGAGCTGGAGCTGGACGACGAACTGGACTTGATTGCTTTTTTTTATTTATGTTCTAGGGTCTTGGTTGTAATTGCTAAGGACCCAGATGTATTTTTTTCTTCTTTCTGGTCCTTCTTGTAATGTGTTCTCCACCGACAGCGGGATAAAAGCAGCTTCGGGGTCCTTCCGGACCCCTCCCCTTGTTCAAAAAAAAATGAAACTACTTCAGCAAGTTGTGAATCATGTGTGTTGAGCGCGAAAACCGAGTGACCAGCATCGCTCGGTTTGTGTCTGGTCATTCTTTAAAACATTGCCACCAGATGCTAGTTGCCTGTTGGTCATGTGTTTTTCCTCGGGAAAATGAAACTTTATGTTGAGCCAAGGAAAAATATCAGACGCATGGCACGAGTCGTGACAAAGTTAGTCGGCGTGTAGGACCTCACATTTCATGCGATCGTGGTCGTGTTGTTGTTTCGGCGTTTCCATGGATGCCCGCTAGTTAGATGGTTCTTGCAGATGTATTGCGACCGCTTCCTTAAATAGAAAAAACTGTACATGTAACCTGTTTATTTGTGGAAACGCAGGGCAGATTATTTGGCATGTTAGGTTTGATATGATAGGTACATCTGATCTGTGGGGACCATATCGTGAGGAAGACTTTGAATTTGGAAATTAGTTACCACTCCATTTGGTAACTTTCTTTCCCCACTTTTCACCTTTCGAGATTCTATGTCACGAGTAAAAGAAAATCTTATCAAATCTTTGGGAGATTCGTCGGTATCATTACTGAAGTAGGCGTGCAACAACGACTATTACAGTTGAAGATGATTGGTCTGACAAATGCAGAAATGCTTGTTCGTCTTGCAGTTCATCAAAGAGCACACCACGGAATATTCTGAGTTTCCAGTTAAGTTACCCGTCACTAGTAGAAAACAGACCTTCCGTTCGCATCTTTAGTCCCGGCCATGTTTGGAACCGGGACTAATGTGAGCATTAGTCCCGGTTCAAACGGTTAGGACGCTGCACGGCTTTAGTTTCGAAACCTCCTTTTGAGTTCGGTTCCATGTCAATTGGCGCCGACCAACGGGTCAGATGAAAATAGTTTCGAAAGGGGGCTAGATGTGAGATTAGTTTCAAAAAAATGCCAAATGTAGCAAAAAATACCTCCCATGCGGGGCGGTGGCAAACGTGGCGGGAAGAAGCGGGAGAGGATGCGTGGGGAAGGTGGGAGGAAAAGGAGGAAAAAAAGAGACCCATTGATAAATTGATTCCAAGTGGAGACAAGTTTTAGCCATCCAGTTTTTGGGTAAGCTGTTGGACCCAAAAAAATCCTGGCTACCCTTTCTTCTCTCTCCTCTGCCCATAACCATTTTTGGCTACCCAAAATATGCATAAACTCTTGGAGATGCTCTAAGGATCAATTCTGATATGAAGTTCTCTCAGACTTTATTCATGGTGTGATTATAACATCGTACAATATTATAAGAGTGAATCTCTTCATGTTTATAGATGCACCCGACAAGAGTATAAAACTGGAGTTTATACCTATGGAAACTATTACATATCTTAGGCACAGGGGTAATAGTTTCCTAGGAAAAATCGAGCCGAGATATTCGAGATACTTTCATGGGAGTATCAGTATCGGCAAAGAGAAACACAAGATATATCTTTTCACTCATTTCGAAAGGAAAAAAATACGAGATAGAAGGAGTGAAGGAGAAAGGAAGAAAGAGAGCTGCCGGATCGATGAAGCAAAGGAACGGGCGTCGACTGCTGACTCGTGGAGGTAGTGTGCTGACACGTGGGACGGAGACCAGATAGGGTGGCGCCCACACATGATTTGCTATCCTGGACGTGGGGGCGATTTCGATTCCTCTTGATGATGGGATGGATGATGATGATGATATCGACTATGATTTCGTGCATGCTACACGCACGTACGGATGGATCGTCTACGGTTCACAACTCTGCGCCGCTGCTTGAGTTCTTGGACTGTAGAGAGTCCTGAAACTACGTGAGAAATTTTAAACGCACACACATCGATCACAGGAACCATAAACTTAAGAGGTTTTTTTTTGTTTGAACAGATAAACTTAAGTGGTTTCAACCAGCACACAACAAAACAACCACTCTCTCGTTTTTCCACCATACTCAAAAGCATTTGTGTTACCGGTAGCACTGGGCCCAAGTACAGCAACACTTGTAATCATCATCTCACCGGAACAAGGTGGAAGATATATGTAAGGCCCTCCCGGAACAAGATGAGCGTGATATCTTTGTCACCACGGAGGAGAAAAGAAAGCCATTGGTCGACAACATGTGGAGCGTTTAGAATAGCACAAAACAAGTCGACGCAGGGACCGGACCGGGCATGATTGATCGTGCTGTGCTTGACGTACTAATAACCCATAATCCGTCTCGGTTGCGCTCTAAATCACCAATCTTGTTGAAATATAATTTACTAGTCTTTTCTATAAGATCGGTCCCGTCTTTTGTTGAACCGGCCGCTAGAGCATGCGATTCTACATGGTATTAGAGCCACGAAGTTTCGATCGGGTTCAAATCTCTGCCAAGGTGATATAAAATAAATATTTGTGGACTTCCTAAAAAGATACATCAATTCACATACTAGTCTTGTGAGTCTAGTCTCTTCCATAAGAGATCGGTCTTTTGATTGAACTGGTTAGAGCATGCGATTCTACAAATCTACCTCTACGCGACTCCAGCCACATAGTTCCTATCCGAAATCCTCCCTAAGATCGATAGCGAGAAGATGATAGCTTAGGCACCAGGTAGCCTCCGGCCTACCCAAACAGTTTACTAGTCTAGTCCGGGTTTTATCGTACTACGTGTGCTAGCTAGCTGTCGACTAATAATCGAGTTCCCTCTCTGCTAACGGTGGAGCGTGATCGTGCCGGCCGGGTTGCACGCGTCATGGTGCACCGACCTTCCTCCTTTCTCCCAGAGCTGTACTCCATATATGGACTACAATTATTCCCTGTCGGCCAGCCCAACTTGGCAAGCACGTCACTGTACAGTGTGTCTCATCCACACTCTGTGGCCTCCATGCATCTCATTGGCTGCACCTAGCTTCGTCTGTGTGCCTAGCAGTGTGTTGTGTCTAATTGTCGCACGCACTATTATACTGTATCACTGCTTCATCGTCTCCAACTTTTGGGAGAAAGATATTTTTTTCGGGAAGTTAATTAGTTCTGACCCAAAAAAAGAAGAGTAGGTCGTAATAAGCTCACTCGCACATCCACTTATTCGGGAACAACAGTGTATTAATCTGTACCTTATGCATCATTACATCTTTACTGGTGTTCTTTATTTTGCACACGGCTGGCGATTTCATATATAATTGACCACTCGTGCCTTGCATGTCCATATTTTGCCCTTCCATAAAGTTTTTTTTTTGCTAAATCTCCATAACATGGGCATGGCATGCATGCCTATAAACTATGCAGGTCGATCGATCTTATCTAATTCTTGCTATATACCTATATTTACTACTTCATTTTTCGATCTATATATGATTTGCTCGTTGCCTGTAATATATGAGTGGAAGTGGACCGTCAGCTTTTTGCTTTGCTGTCATCCCCATCACTTACCTCACGTTAGTTGACATTCGTTGGTGAGAAAGGAAAATGGAATTGCTTACGACTCACTTCATAGATTTTCCATTGATTTTTGGGAGAAAGGTGCTTTTGCACCCCTTTTCTTTTCACTCCTTAGAATATAATTAACTCCATTACTTTCGCCAGTTTCATCCGTGCAATATCGTTAGCTGAATGCGCTCCATTGTTGATAGGGATTAAACGCTTTTTAGCTATTGCATAGCAAGCCCAACCAACTAATTAATTAGTGTTAAGTTGTCAACACTCAAAGGTGTACGATATCGTAAACAAAGTCAAAACATCAGTAAGAAGACCTAACAATACTGGAATCACGCCGTTTGATATGTGCCACGACCATCGCTAGGAGTTTTCTATCAGCAAAGCGTGTTGTATACCGAGGGCGAGGTTAAATACACTCAGTAAACAAGCGACACTCGGCAAATCAGGAAAAAATACACTCGGCAAAAGTAGGCCTTGACAAACACGGAAAAAGCTCTGGGTCCATGGATATGTGCCCTCGTCGTCCGTGCTTGAGATTTAGCTGGCAATAGCGGTGGAGCCATCTTTGTATCTTGGTGGTCTCCTCCGTCCTCTGGCGTGTTGGAGGGGCATCATGCATCAACCATGGTTGTGACGCCACCTTAGTTATGCCGTTATGGCCGACTTCATTCTCGTGTTGCTTTGTAGTGGGCTTGGGCATGCACTCGTGTTCTCTTCCCATGTGACAGGATCATGGGAGGGTAGAGTCACGTCTTGCCATGCAGTCTATTTCCCAACAAGATCCATCGTCTCCGATTTGTTTAGTTTCTTGATGCCTGCCATTTTTTTAAAATGCTTGCGTGCATCTAAAGATGCAGGGACGGGGAGGCTTGCCCTTAATTTCTCTATAAAAAAGCAATACTGGAAAAAAGAATGACCACACAACTTGATACCAATAGCTAAGGCTGCGCGTTCGGTTAATATGGTTAATTCGGTTCGGTTTATACGGTTTTTTTTTATTATACGGTTTCAATACTTCGGTAAATACGGTTTTGTACGAGAATACGGTTCGGTTTCGGTAATAACCATTTAATTTTGGTTCGGTTTCGGTAATAACCAAATTAACCTTAGTTGACGCGAATTTTAAAATGAAAATTTCTTTTTGTGGCCATACATTACAAAATAACGGAATAGACTATAAAATTAATAGGCATATGATCCAAAGTAACCAAATAACCCATAAAGTTAATAAAAGTCTTACAAGTAGCAAATCACATGCTACAAGTAACCCGTAAAGTTAATAAAAGTCAATAAAAGTAGCAAATTAATAAAAGTTAATAGGCATTTCGGTTTTTTGGTTAACCATTCGGTTTTCGGTTATTAACCGTATTAACCGCAAGGCATATGGTTAGCTATTTTACTAACCGTGACCTTAACCGAAACCAAAATAACCACAATTTCGGTTCGCTTTCGGTTTTTTCAGTTCGGTTTCTCGGTTTTCGGTTAACCGTGCGCAGCCTTACCAATAGCAAGCCATGATAGTTCCTCAAAAAAAAAAAAAAAACATGATGATCACGTCATTTTTATGTTTGTACCATTCATTTCAGGTCAGCCTACCAATCATTCGTTGGTTGTTGGTTCTATTTATGCCAAATTGCTTTGCTTACCAATGTCACAGGTCACCAAAAATGGTTTCCAGTATTTTGAATTTTAAAACTAATTTTTTCTAGACAAATCATTCAATCATTCGTGACCCTACCATGCCTACCTTGTACTCTAGTGCTATTGCAGTCCAAGTCTCCATCTAAAGTTTTTCCCTTCGTCCATCTTTTGTGTCATGCTGCCATATTTCTGCGGTCAACATGCTTAATTATGATCGAATCCGAACCCAAGCCACACATCCCTATGGACGGGGCAAAACCAAACGAAAGGGTGACCAATTGTGCCGTGCAATGATGGGCCATTTGCCCCGTCCAAGGTTTCATGTGGCACCCCACTGGAAATTTGCCAGATCTTTAGCAATCAAGTAACGGGCCCGCCTAAAATATACGACATAGACAAATCGTGGATTAAAGGCTGATTAAAGTTAAAGCTAAATGGTCTGAGGGTTGGACAAAAACAGTCGCCGTGTTCAATAAATCAGATGTCATACTTCAACAATATTTGTATAAAAAATATATAACGATGTCTCCATGGGAACTACTACTAAGTACCACTTCGTTAACCTCATGATTAGTGGAACATAACACATAGCATGATGCCTTCTTTTTATGTTGCGATCACATGGAGGAAGAACATTCCAGCAATAATCACTAGAATAACAAATACCGGCGATAATAAATCTGTGAACCTCACTAAACTTCTAATGAACATACTGTGTACGTAATCACTATAATAACACCGGTGGGCATAGTCATGTCCCACAACTCTACCACCCATTAGGTTCTAGACATAGCAAAATGTTCTTGTGGCTGAAAAAAAGCGTCATATGGATTATCCAGAAAAATGTATCATATGGATAAAGGGAAACTGAATGGGAATTTCCTTCATGTTGGGCACTGATCGAGCAGATCGAATAAATTTCACAAAACTGATGGATCAGCAGCCTGCAATATCCTAGATGACGATATGAGCGAGAGCTCTAGTGCTACTGCGTCTTGCAAGGATCTCCGACTAGTAGCTCAAATTATTGATGGCGCGGCATGCATGAACCGTGACCTCACCACTATATTCTCTTCTAGATCAACTAGAAAATGGAAGACTTCGCGTTTGTGTGTGCCTTCTATGATTCTTTTCACCAATTGCACACCAATCATGCTATACGCTAGTTCTTTCCGTGTCACGCAAGATCCAAGTGCTTGAATATATGCACAGATAATTGCATCTATATATGTATCATTGTTGCTTTGTCTTTATCCATTCTCATGATTGGGCCGGGTCAGCTGATTTGGCTGCTCAACTAATCTTCCGGTCTTAATTATTTTCATGATTATCCAACCACGAAACAATATCTTTAGTATTGCACCCATACCAGTCATGCATATACTGTCTTGGTTGTTGATGCATCAGTCGTGCCGCCTAACTCCCTTTTTTCTTGATTTAGCAAGCTGAGCGCTCAACATTTCTTCAACTAATTGTTTGTTTGTACCATCTAGATAAACCTACCGATAGCTTTGTATTCATCCCTGTGTTCTCTATGAAAGTTTGGTCGACTAACTGAATTCCCTAATGCGGTTCTTATCTTGTTCTATCCTAGTCACAACTTGTTGCCGATTATTCGGTTTGTCGAGTGAACAAAAGCCTGGCCAATGATTATTTCCAGCAAAAGAAATTTCCCATGTGTTGCACAAAGGTAAACTTTGTATCTTGATCACTGAGGAAATCTACTCATGTGTGTGAACTAAATTCTTCCCAACTCAAGAAGGATTCCATGTGATAAGGCATCAGGATTGATTTTCCATGTGTCTAAAGTGTGTTCAGATTACCCGCAATGCTGCCGAAAATGCAGCCAAGGGCCATGAAGAATCCTATTCTGATGAATATTTTCGGTCAGCACGACGCGCGAGAAGAAGTTCTGATTAATGACGTATCGGAGGAAAAGTGACAATTTAGTACACCTGCCTATCCTACAAAATATCCCCTGTGAAAAGTCTGGAAATACTGTTCTGGACTTGGCAAAAAGCAAAAACATTCAGTTCATTTTGCAGCAATTTGAGACTTTATTTCTGATTTGGCGTCATATGAACAAACCTAACAATTAGTGAGAACTCTTAGTTTTATTGTTTAGGGATTCTTGGTGTCTTGCAGGAAGTAAACAGGCAAATGATTGATAATAGGAAGCTGAGATCACGCCCATATCTTTTGTTCGCTTTCTGTCTGCTTGGGGTTGGCCTATCTGAGAGGCTAAGCCAAACCACTCCTCCATTAGTGCAATACCAAATGAATAGGCGCCAATCATTTGGTCATGTAAAGTACTGGTGGTAATATCTTAATGTGCCATATGGCCCTCTGAAAGGGACCAACGGATAACGCTCTCCTGTTTGTTTGGACTTGATTGTTAGGTCAAAGACGGTATTGGTCATTAAACAATGGCCTCAAAGCAACAATGCATAAGTCAGGGAATAGATCTCACAACATAATTTAGTCATTTCCTAGTGGGTCATCCACAGGTCAAATGTCAAGTGCTTATCACAATTAGCAGCCTTGGGCTGCATGCCTTTTGGAAAAGGCTAGTGTTTGACTCGTTGTTATGAGGTGGAGGTCATTAGGTAAAGGGACAATGTTCTCGATCACTCATTAGCATGAACTAGGCCGGTCGATTGCGTAATGTGCTAAGAGAGAAATAAAAAGGTGTAAGCTAAAATAAGTGATCCAGACCAGAGATAATCTTCACAAATCATGGATATGCATATGTGGTCACTGCAAAGAATGTCTAAGAAGGATGAAGACACCGAGACTAAGAAGAAGTTGGATGATGAGACAAGACTTTACCTGCTTCCACATGCAGCCAAGGTCTGAAACTGAACGTTTCATGCTCTGAAAAATCAGAGTCCACTAGCCATGAAATATTTTTTTGTTCAGATACCAAGTTGAGGTTGACCTGTTGCCTTGTGCGTGTCAACCAAGCTAGCTAGAATTGCCCCGTGGTTCTCGTCAAGCTATGCCATAATATCCTGGAAACTATGATGGTGTCTAGAGAGAAGATTGATCACAGTCAGCAACCACCAATCATCCATGCCAATCATTTCGTTCTTATGTTAATCCAACCTATATTCGGACCGAGAAATAAGCCTCTGAACGGACATATCCCTGACAAACAATTATGTTGTACTAATAACGATGAGTCTTATTGTTTCTTCAGACCAGTCCCATAAACTAAGTAACAGCTGATCTAATCCTTAGAATACAGGCATCAAGTACAAGTTGAAAGCGCACAACTGCAAGCGTATCCGTCGCGTATAAAACTACATATACACGACAGGCCAAAAAAAACAATGACAAGACATAGAGAAATAATTGAAGAGGTGTTCTAGATATAAAAAAAACGATGAGAAGAACGAAAATCGGGAAGAAGGTCAGAGGCATATATCAGTATCCATCATGCCATGGTGGCACAGCACTGGCTGTATTAAAGCAGAAAGACCCCGGCGGCCGGCCGGCGCTATCATGACGCATTGGAATGGAAGGTATTCTCGAGAGATAACGATCTTTACGCAACGAGCTATACGACATCGACTAATCGAAATGAGACCTGCAAATTAGAACAACGCACTCGGGAGGGAAACCGATCGATGTCAAAGGCGGCGGAGAAGCGTGCGTCGTCGAACGGCGATTCGACCGTGCCGGAGTAGAAAATTCCGGCCTCGCGAATCGGATGAGGGAGGCGATCGCATTGCATGGCATGGGCGAGGTGATCGTCAAGCACCGCGTAGCAGTTGGGACGAATGATTGACTATCTTGCCGTGGAGGATGAGGATGACGCAGGTACGGCGCTTTTGGCTAAGCTGTGTCGGCCGGGAGAGGAGGAGGAAGGAGGGAGACAGGGATATGAATAACAAACAGTTCGGCCGCGTCAGTGCTGCCGTGTTGGATGATGGATTGACCAACCGAGACGATGGTGAATGCTGTGTGTGTACCTCGGTGTAGACGCTGTGGTCAGTGGCTGTGATGGCCGTGAGTGTGTCTCCATCGATCCCCCGGCCGGCACTGAGGTTGGGGAGTCTATTCGTGCGTGCATGATTAGGCGCGGCGGCCTGATTGCCCTGCCTGCGGTTGTGCGCGTCTTGTCCGCCATGACGCGCGCCGGCGGAGATGGTTGTTCAGCCGGCGCTGACGGCAAAGTCGTCGGAGAGAATTGTGCGCAGCGAAGACATGTGCGCTAGTCTGCTGAAGAACTCGAGTGCACGAAACCACAAACAAAAAACGATGGGCTTTGCGATGGGATTATTTTCCCGGAGGATCGTGGGCCGCAATTTTACTACTCTGCTTACGAACACTACTTCCACCCAGTCCGGCCCAATTAATTGCGAGTAGGCCACCGTGACCACGTGGGCCTTCTCAATATGGGCAACGGCCACATTGTGAGAGCTACTAGGCAGGCCCAATAAGGCTTCTTTTTACGTTTTATTTTCCATTTATTTCTTTTCCTACTTCATTTTAATATTTTGTTCATTTTAATTTTTTGGTTTTTAAATTCATGAACATTTCATAAAAATATTTATGAACTTTAGATAAAATAATTATAGAGCTTAAAAATATTCACGGAATTTAAAAAATATTTCCATTTATATAGTAAAAATTGGTTCGCGGTTCAAAAAATGGACATGTGAGATAAAATTATTCACACGGTACAAATAAAATAAAGGAAATCATAAAAAGATAAGAACGTGAACATAAAAGAAAGAAAAAATAAAATTAAAAACATCAAAAGGAAAAAAAACACTGGAAAACAAAAGGTAAAGAAATAAAACAACACAACAAGAAAGGGAAAATAAGCTACATGGAATTCTCGTTGTCGTCGACGATATGAGCATCAGATAAGAATTTCCCAAATAAAGAAATTTAGCACATGAAAAAGAATGTTGAAATTAGAGCATAATGTAGGATGATTTCGCTTTTGCTAGGCTCATCACTAAAAACCCAACATACGCGTAAAAAGGCCAAAACGCAAGTGAACCCTTCTTTTCCGATTTCAACGAAAAAACATCACAATCAGATTCCACAAACTAGGTTGTACCGCTTTTTTTGCGGTAAACCTAAAACCGAGGGCTCAATCCTGCATATACCCGGTAAGGGTGGCCATTTTTATTTACCCATGCGCTCAATTGCTTGGTGGGAGGGAAATTTCATGTCTCTGTTTTCCCGCTCGCGCGGTGCTGCCGACGACATTCACGTCGCCGACGCGCGTTACATCCTCCCCTCTTCCAAGTGTTGCCATGCCCCCCCCCCCCCCCCCCCCCCCCACCGATGCTTGTAAATTTTACTATCACACGTCTCCAATCGACCCCTTCCACGTTTCCCGTGTCTCCCAACGTAGCGGCCTCCACAGCGCCGTCTGCGCCTCCCACCGCCGCACCCAAGCAGAAAGCGACAGGTCAAGAGCGTCTTCACGGGGGTCGGTGACAGTGCGGCCGCGTCCTTCGGGCTTCCTCCCGCGACAGGGTAAAGTTTTGGCTTGCCAAGCCGATAAAGACTAAGAAGGTAGCTCCTCCTCCACCGCTAGTGCCGACGACCTGGATCGTTAGCTCGAGCTTCACTGATTCTGCCACCCACAACGTGATCGACAAATCCATCGAGAGGTATAAATGACACCTTCTTGCGGAGATAAAACGACAAGGTGGTAACAAATTTGAGAAAAAGATGAAATGAAGATGACTGAGGAGAAGCGCCTTGCAAACTATTTTTACAGACTTTTTGTAAAAATATTTTTAGTGAAAGTGAATTTATACCTCTCGTGAGCTCGAGCTTCACAAAGTGCAAACTATTTTTACAGAAACGCAAAAAAAAACTATTTTTACAGTACTTTTTGCTGGAGCCAGATGGCCCAGATCTCGTGGCCGTCGGCCAACCCCGCCGTATCCGACTCCGAGCCGGCCTCTCGTGGATGGATTTCGTCGAATCCAATTCGGTTTCCGCCAGTGACACCCCATATATTTGGCACTAGTTCCTCTATCCCTGATCTGACCCTGCCTCATCGATCCTGCGTTCCATCATCATCCCCGCTAGACTCGCCTGATCTACTACGGCAGATGATCTTCCTGACCAGGAAAGGCGTGCCCCGGCAGATGGAGGCCACAAGCGGCGTCGCTCGCGATGATCTTCTTGACACCGCCGGTTCCAGATCTCGCGATGATCTTGACCAGGAAAAGCAGAAGACGAGAAGAGAAACAAGGGATAGAGCCGGACTTGGAGGTTTGGAGATCGAGGCGCGTGCGAGCGACTCGCGCAAACTCACGCCTGCATCGAGCTGTGCCATGGCGCTCCTGCACGCGCCGAGGGTGGGCGAGACGAAGGAGCAGTGCTGCCCGATCTGCCACGACGATTTCGAGCAAGGGAACAAGCTCAGGACGATGCCCTGCGGCCATTCTTTCCACGAGCGGTGCATCTTCAGATCGCTCCGTGTTCACCATCTCTGCCCGGTCTGCGACCACAAACTGCCCACCGGTGAGGAGGCGGTCGTGCTCGAAGCCTGCGCCAGAGCTGGAAGTGAGTTGTTTCGGTTTTTCAAGATTGCAGGATCGCAAATCGGACTCAGCTTTGTGATCTGATTGTTTAGAAAATTGTTTTGCCTACACGAGTTTAATTTGCATGTGATGTGTATATGTTATACCAGACTGGCCAGGGAAATCTTATTTCTCTACGAGTTACTTATTGTGATGCATTGTTTGTTATGCAACTGGTCAATTGTACATAGTAGGTTAACAATGCTGATTCTTCTTTACGAACATTTTGAGCCAAGATTACCGTTGAGAGAAAGATCACGAAACTATGATCAAAACAATCCTACACAAAGGAGCTCAGAACGCAATATTTACCGATGTTTATGTTATATATATATGCAATAAAGGCACAAGGGGCATTGAGCTTTTCTTCCTTCATTTTGCTCCTCCAACTCCTGGCCCTGTATGTGGCGCCACTTCTGAGTAGACAGGCACTGCGAGTTTGGGACTTCTTCAACCCTTTGGCTCCAGCTTATGTATCCCAGATATGTACAGTGGTGAAAAAGTATGGCTGCCACCAATACAGGCCCTCTTGAGTCTTGCCATTCAATCTTTCACAGACTTCCTCGCGCTTCAGCCCCCACTCAAGCACCTTTTGTATTTGTTTTTCCCAAGACTTTGCAAGAAGTCGGTGAATATGTGCTCATAGCCTGGCATTTTCCCATATCCTGTGGAAAAAAAAAGATCGTAAATGATGAAAAACTGTCACTGTCAGGAAATTACCATGCTTGAAATTGTCAATATTCAAGACAATGAAGTGCTAAATGTTTGCTGCAATTTTACATACAGGTTCTGCCCACAATAGTTAACCTAACAAAATGGAAGCAAGTTCTGCAGTACCATGTATGGTTGTCTAGATTGAAAATGATCTGACAGCATCACTGAAACTACCTATCATCAAAATGCCTCTACCTGTCATTTTCCTAACCACAAAATAATCTATTATGAAGTTACCTGTAAAGATTAAGAATAATCTGAACCTGGGCCGAACAACAAACAATTAACAAGACTCTACACATTACCCCAACCTGGAGAAGATATTCCTACTGGAACATGTTAAATTGGCATAGATGGCCTGAGATGTGTCGGGTTGATACTTGATACACACTCCTTTCCCCCTCAGCTGGGATAAATTGTTCGTCCTAGCAAGTTCTTCATGAACACATTGATAGAAGAAAAGAAATGCAAAGCGATCTGACAGACAAAATAACTACACACCTGGGAAGTAGTTGATATCAATTATATAGTACCGATCATTGGCTCCAAGCTCTCTAATCATATCTATGTTAAACAATCTTAGACCCTGCAAATTTCAACATGTCAGGTGAAGCAACTAACAGAACAGCTACACATGGTTAAGAACCAGTGTTGGTCATACCAGCCGACCACGTAGCTCCCCGCTCAGTTTCTCTAGAAGTGGTCTTGGAGGAAGCTCTGTTCAGTAATGTAAACTACTCTTTAATTCAACAGTTTTCTCAATTATGAGATTATAGTAATAGAAAATGTTCACTTCATTGCTTCATGCCAAAAACTATTTGAGTACAAAATCAATTAAAACTGAACCAAAGATAAAACTGAAAATACTGCAGAAGACCCACCTGCAAGACGAGGATCAAGGTCTGCATTGTCTGCACTAGCAGCAGCACATGAAACTCTTGGAAGTCGATAGATGCCAACATTGTTTAGTAGGTCATAGGTATTAACATCAGGAACAGAAAACCTGCGGACAACCTGTATTGCGTCACCTATGATGTACACCTTAAAGAGGATCCCGCCTGCAGAAGTAATATATCAGATGCCACACTTTACCAATCCAGAGCAGAGTGCCAGGATATTTCAAAACAAAAGGACAGATAAAAGAAAGCAACAACAGAATCAGGGCCTACCATGATTCACAAATTCCTGGAGTACCAGAGGAGGATCAAGCATTGACAAGGACGCCTCGTCATATGCCAGAGATAGCTCATGAGATTTAGATGTCCCATCAACAACTAATGGCTTGGCAACTGCAACACAGAAGTGTGTTACATCAGCAATTTCTACTTACTAGATAGTTCCACACATAAAAACCAAAAAGTCCCATGTAACAAATTAAAACAGAATAAGACAATGCTCCAGAAGCAGGATATTAAAGCTACAGCTGGAAAAATGCACAAATATGTGATAATGCAGAATTGCATCTGGAAGGAGATCACGACAGCATCAAATTTAGACATCAGTTTGTCTATCTCCTCAACATTCACTCTATCCTTATTCAAGCAGTGTGAACTGACAGGTAAGTTGCAGAGCATGTTTCCACATAACATCCACATATACTCATATAGTCAGGTAACACATACAGGATATAGCTCACCTACCTAAATAATCATAGAGGATTTTGTCATTTGTGCAACATAATATCAAATTTTCTCTTCCATCATTCCCTTCCATGTTTGATATAAAGTGCATGTCTGTTTGTACTGCAGTCGTTCAGTACTGATTGAAGCATAACAGAACGAAAGCATTTATCTAGCTTAGTTGATTAAAGTTGTAAAGTGTCATGACAACAAAAGTCAACTCTCTTTGGAGGACCAACAAATATGAATCAAGAATCATGCAACCTAGCCTACCCAGTGTATAAAATTAGATGATTTAGAAGAACAATAATAATGCCAAAATCTATCTAAGGTACCCTGTACATAGAACTACAAGAGCTTAGCAGAGCAATCCCCTTATGTTCCTGCTCATGTAATACCCTATTGAAAGTAAATAAATACAGCTCTGGTACGCTGCAGAACAGATTGCGTCAGTCTAATTTCAGAAACAGTAAAAGAGACTAACTCAATAATGTATATACAACAACACTGTCGGTTATAACATATTCATGATGACTGCATGGAGAGTACCTAATGGCAAGCTAATGCAAAGTGGGTGGATCTGACTAATTCAAATGGATCACTCACAGCATTTTTCAAAACCAAATCCGAAAGAACTAATTTTTCAAGATTTGGATAAATTACCTAATGGCAAGGTTAGTCCAGCCATGGCAACTGCAGTTGGTATAGAGGACGGATCTTTCATAATGACTAGTTGGCGTGGAGTGCAAACTTCTTCTGCCATGGTTCAAAATAAAAAGCATAATTATAAACATATTATGTGCTTCATAGAAGTAAGCTGAGAATGCATTTTTAGCAGCCTGCACGTCAATATTCTACGTGTTCATGTTGAATCAGAAAAAAAACCACTGTCCAACTGAACATAATTTGTCACTGAACTCAATCAGCATTAAATAAGTTAACAAGGAATTTTACCCAGAGTTTTGGCATTTTCAGTAGCTGAGTTAATTTATTATAAGTTTCAGATTTACATAGCAACCTTATTTTGAAACTCTCATGGTCCACAAGGTAAGAAATAAGATTTTCAACCCAACTTGTCAACAGGAAAATCTTGTCTATTGAAAGCAGATGACTATTCTTTTCTAGGACTGCGGTAACATGAGAATTTGCTGAGAATATGATGTATCATGTGCCTAACGATGAAATGGATGTCAACTCACAACTATAAAACGGAAAACCCTTTTTTACAAAACGGGCAGGGACTCTGCAATTTCATTAAGAGACGAAAACGAAAAACAAGGATTTTTTCACTATCTTATTGATACAATGTGCCTTCAGATATAACATTTTCACACCACAAAACTCACATGGGGTGAGAAAATGTGCAGCACTCACCCAAACAAGTTCAAATAGGTTTCCTTATTTTCATAGCACAAATATCCATCATAAATGTATATGCGGTATTACCATAGAAACTGGACAGGTTCAAATCTGTTACTTGTTCAAGCATTGATTGTCGATTGTTCAGATGCTCGATGGCATTGGGTGGGTCGAGAACAGTGACTTCTGGATGCACTTCATGATAATCCTTCACAAAATGAAGAATTTTAAATAATGAAAACAACAGAAAAAGGGGAAATCCAGAATTAAAAGTTAACAGCAAAGTAGTACAACCACGATAAGCTTTTCACAGCGAGCTGCAGTAGACAGTTATGATATTTTTTGTATTAGATAATTGACTATCCTAACTGTCATCACCGCAGCCAGGATAAATATTAAATCTTACGACCTCCGTTCCAAAATACATGACTTCCTAGAGTCTATGCATTAAAAAAAATCTAACTTTGACTTCTAATATATGATCATCATGGTAAGTGGTAAGAAGAAAATAATATCATCAGATTTATCATGTATCATATTTTCATGATATGAATTTTTTCAATAATTTTCTAATGATGGTGACAGATGCTTGTTGGAGACTGTCAATATCTAAAGTGTCATATTTCTGAACGGAGGGGCTATGTAACCACAGATTTACCAGGA
The DNA here is from genome assembly GCA_947311845.1 of Poa pratensis. Lineage (NCBI taxonomy): Eukaryota > Viridiplantae > Streptophyta > Magnoliopsida > Poales > Poaceae > Poa > Poa pratensis. The sequence goes on from CAMZMU010000054.1 coordinate 33,888,959, forward strand.
TGTGGCACCAACTATATTAGGGAAATTAGATAAATACATGACAAGTTGTGCATACTGTATGAAATGGTACACTCATTCATTTGCAGATCATGAGGTTTCAGCGTCTGTAGCCAAATATTACCTCCAGAACCTGCTGCCACTCCTTGCTAGTTATCTACAGAAGGAAGCAAGGAACCTATCATGACATTTTTTTGAAAGATTAAGCAGATGTCACCTGTTTCAAGGATCAAAAGGTTCATAAACACAACCAATGGAAAAAAATGTAAGGCAGTCTTAGTTCTGAGACTTATGCGTACGCATATTTTAAAAACATATTTTTAAAAGTATTTGACTAACCTTGTGCAAGATAATATCAAATGGGCCTTGTTCTGAGAGAGGACGAGTCTCATCAATTGATATGAAACTAATTCCTTTCTTCCTGGCAAAGCCAAATGCACATGTTTAAAAACACATCAAGCAGCACTAAAATAAAATATTTGCAAGAACTATAGCAAACTAGTCAGCACACAGGGTTAGTGATTGTGAACTTAATACCTGAGTAGAAAATTTCATTTAAGCCAAATTCAAGCTCTCTGCTAAACTTCGAAAAAGAATTAGTTCATCACCAGCTCAGTTTGAGGCTAACTTTGTTTTAGGGGTAGCCGGGTAGAAAATTTCATTTAAGCCAAATTCAAGCTCTCTGCTAAACTTAGAATTACTGCATCACCAACTCGGTTTGAGGCTAACTTGTTTTTATGGGTAAGGGTACTCAACAGTAGGGTAGGGTACATACACAAATTAAATAAAATCAATAACTTCATATAAACAAATTGAGCAAACAACAATCTCGTGAAAAAACATTTTGCTTGCATTTTCCTTTAATACTTATGTTTTTCTTACCAGAAAACATGCCTTACTTGTTCTTTAGCCTGTGAAGCAACTCACAAGGGTAAGCTGCAATTGTTTCGCGTCCAGAACATTTATTTTTAAGTTATTAAACGATAAAAGTAAAAAAAAAATGAGCAGTGCGACTACAACCATTTGTTCTTTAATGTATGACACACTTTATCATAATTTTGCATGATCTTACAGACGCACATGTTCTAACATGATGCACATCTATGATTTGTTTAAGAATTTTCAAGATAAGCAAGCACACAAACCATACAATCAAGCACCCACCCCTGTGTGTACATTTTCTTTTCCCTAAAATCTAACCATAAATCATCCTGAGAATGTAAAAATAATTTAAATTTTGCAGGAGAAAAAAGAGTCCTTCTTAGTTCCTCTAATCCTCTTCCTTTATTTTTTGACATACTTTTCTTATGTTTGCAGGCTGGGAAGCAACTAGCAAATAGTTGAATAAGTTTGGTTCTTCATTCAAATAATTAACAAGATAGCCAGCTAAAAGATTATTTGTCAGTGGTCCATGTTGCCATCAAATCTAGCGACCCATTCACTAGATTAGAAACGATCCCAGAAAAGGCATTGCCATCAATAAGCTGTCTTAATCCATGTGATGTGCTTATCCATAGGAATATTCCAACTAGAATCCCAGATGCCAGGCAACAAGGATGAGCATGCTACAAAGCATTTTGCCAAGTGGGCTTAATAATAATACAATTATGAACTATGGATACCCCTCATGCAGTGCAGCTTTCACCATGGGCTCGCTAATAGGGCATCTTCCGGTGCTATTGGAATTTCTAATCTAGACCCAGGATGCTTCACTTAGAAGCCACTCTCACTAGCCACTCCTGCCAATTTTATACTCCGGTAGATATACGATTCGATCACTGATTAATAATGTGCTACAGGGAATAGAATGGCATTCCATTCCTCCCCACTTTATTGTCGAAATTATAATGGTTGGAACATCAATTGCTACTCTTTTATCGTCTCTGCCTGTTCAAACAAAATACTGCTTATATTCAAAAACTGATCCAAGAACAGCATTTTCGTCCAAGAGAAACACCCTTCAACACCTCTGGACCAGAAAAAAAAATCTTATGTTTTTTCTTTTGTGAAATTACTCCCACACAGCAAAAAAAAAAGTAACATTACTCCTTTCTCTAAAAATCTCCCACCACTTGACCCCCCCATGAATCAATGGAGCCAATCTCTTTGAGCTGGGGTCCAGGCTTTTACCTCGCAAGGAAGAGCAGCTTGGGCTGGAGGAAGCTCTTCACCTTCTTCTTCGTGAGGGCGTACCCCACCACGAGCCTCGGCGCGGCCACCGCATCCGCCACCGCCGCTCCGTTGGGCGACGACGACGACAAAAGTTCCCGATCCATGGCCGCATCCGCCTCTTCGTCACCCGACACATCCCCGTGCAGCCTCATCCCCGCGAGCCCAATCCCGAACTCCCGCCGCAAACGGCCGGTGAAACACAAACTGAAAGAAAATTCGCAAAGGGATGTCGAGCAGAGGCGATGCTTAGCGCGTGGGTTTGGAGCTGGGGTGTTAAAGGCTTTAGCTAAGTAGAAGATTTGGGGGAAGAAAAATATTTTGCGGAGCTTTTATTAACGGCGAGACGAGTGGAAGAGGGAGGACGGATAGAGCGAGCAGGTATTTGTAGACGACGAATGGAGGAGAAGGTGAGTGTGTGATTCACGTTGACCATATTATCTGACGCACTCTAAGGGCATCTCCAGCCGTTCCCCAAGACTAAATAGCGCCGATTCGCCCAAATAGCGTCGAAAATTTTCTAGTCGCTCCCCCTCCCCCCAGGAGACCGAGTAGCGTCGTTTCGGCCAAAATTAGTGCCGACGTACCCAGGCCAAACCCAGTGGTTTGGCCCACTGGGTTCCGCCCGGGGGAGCCGGACGAAGGAAAAACGCGCGTGGGCCAGCATTGTCGGCGAGACAGCGCATTTTTCCCACCCCCGCCTCGCCTTTCCTCTTCCCTCTCGCGTCGCCGCCATGTCGCCGCCGGTACCACCCCTCCCCCCTCCGCCGCACACAAGCAGCTAGAAAGGCCACCACCCCACCTCTCCACGCCGCCGGCGCCGCCCCTTCTCTCCGCCGTGACCTAGCCGCAAGGAAGACTCTCGGGGCGAAACGCGCCCGCAAGGTGTTCGGCATTTTGTCCACCCAGCCATTGTAACATCCCAAAAATTATTAACAAGTATTATTAATTCCAAAAATGGGGCCAACAAAAACTTTTGTTAAATTATATGTGTTGATCTCTTATTCTTGCTTGTTGTTTATTTCTTCTTGTTTGTGTGTTGCTTGCTCTAATTGAAAACATAAAGAAAATAAGAAGATTAAATTAAAAGCAAAACAAGAAAAATAAATGTGGCAAGTGCCACACAAATTCTCCAAGTGAGGATCTCATTTTGTTTCCAACAAAATTTAGTGGAGTGGTATTGCAAACCCTCCCATTTCATTCTTACTACTTATCTCTCTCAATAGTATTTTCAAATTAGTTTTAAAAATTCAAAAGTAAACAAAGTAAAAATAAATTAAAATGCCTTAATTAAAACACTATAAAAGAAAATGTTTCAAAACATTTTATTATTTTATGCCAATTTTTGTGGAGCTTCTGCACCTTATGGGAAGGCTCCACAAATTTTGCCAAATTTTTATAAATTGATTTAGTGCCTCAAATAAATCAAGAAATGCTACTGCAATTAAACAGAAGGACTGAAAAGTAAATAAGAGAAAGAAGAAGGAAAAGAAGCAGTGCACAGGAGCCAGGGGGTTTTTGCAAAACCATCGTCGTCTACCTCCCCTAGCTCACTGTCGCCGTCGCCGTGGCTCGACGTCGCCGTTCCCAGGCCCCCCAGGGCCCCCTTGCCCGCGCTCTCCCTCGCCCCCGAGCCACTGCAACCTCTGCGGGCAGAGGAGACCCTCTCCCCTCGCCTTAACGCCGTGTCCCCCATTCCTCCGCCGTGGACGAACGGACGGCGCCGGCCAAAATTGGCCCAGCTCACCGCACCTCGCCACGCGATCCTCTACGCCGCGAGCCCTAGCTCCATCCCGGACCCCCCAGACACCGCGCACCGGCCTCTCCGCCCCTCTGGAGCTCTCCTGCACCCGACCCACCGTGGACCGACCTCGGCCGATAAATACCCCACCCGCACCGTGCACTCCCTCCACTCCATCCCGACCCCTCTCACTCTCTCCACTCCTCAGTGCACCGCCAGGAGGGCGGAGCCGCGCCCTCGAAGCTCCGGCTGCCCGTGAGCTTCCTCGACGCTCCGCCGCATCCGAAGGTGGCCGCCGACACGGCCGTGCCGTGTTACTGCTCCCCTTCCTCCACTGACCACACCACCTTGATCCCCGTACTCCCCGCACTCACCCGAGCCTTTTGCCCCTCTGTTTTGTGCACAGAGACGCCGCCAGGACACCGCCGGAGACCGCTGCCGTGGCCGTGGAAGTTCAGCGGCTCGCCGTCGACGTTTCACGCCGTCCCAGCAAGTAGGACTCAGCCAGGACGTTCGCCCGAGCCTCCGCCGTCGTCTCGCATCATCACCGAGTCCTCCCGAGCCCTCTAGGTGAGGAACCGTCTACCACCGTGCCGCCGGCGCGGCGGCGCCGCCATTTTATGGTCGCCGCCGTGGCCTTTGAACGTGCGCCGTTGGATCTAGATCCAACGGCCGCGTAACGCTTCATTTAGATGAGCGGCTGACGGGCTGGCCCCACCCGTCAGCATTTTATTAATTTCCAACCGTTCACTGAGTCACTGACAGAAGGGCCCCACTAGTCAGATTTCTCAACATTATCCACACTGAGCACCTTTTCTATTTTTAATTTCAGAAGAATTTCAGTACTGGACCCAATTTGTAAAATCAATAACTTGAGATTTAGGAATCCAAATAAATCAAACTCAATTGTTCTGGAAAGCTTATGAAATTGTTTAACCAACCCAATTGGTCTCATGTCATTTAAATAAATAGTTAAAAAGAATTATTGAAAATGCCACAGAAGGTTCAAAATCTAAACTTGTTTGTTTCTGATACTCTGCTAGTCCAAATAATTCCAAACCAATTTTGCTAGCTTAGTACTGCCTTGTATTAGCTCCCCTAATTTTGGTAGAATTATTTAAGCAATATTAATTGTTGACTTTAAGATAAACCCTTCTGGACAAAAACAAACAAATATGTTTATTGGTTGATCCAAATGAGTTAGGACCAATTTTGTTAACTCACATATAGCAATGTTTACTTACCCCTAAAAGGATTTAATTTTTGGAACAACAGAACATATTTGGTAACCAAAACTTGATTATTAAGGTACTGGATTCAAACCAATGTGTAGGGAGTTTGGTAACTCCAAATGATCCAATTCAAATTGGGTTGTCTTCTACACATCAGTAGCTTTCTATAGAAATTTAGTTTGTATTTTTGTGACCAACAGAACTCAAGTTGTGGAATTAAACATGTTTAACAAGTTTCTGCCATAATTTGGACTTAAACAATTAATGTTTAATTCAATTGTTTTGAAATTAAATTGTATTGTTTGTTGTATCCAGTGGCTATTTAGAGCATTTAGGATTGTGATACTGTGATGATGTGATGTTGTTTGAGTAGTTTTAGTGATTGCTTGTGTTTGTTTGTTTATCGATTAGACGAGAACGTTGCCGGAGATATCGAGGAGGGGGAATTTGTTGAACCAGAAGATCAAGATCAAGTCCCCTTTGCCGAGCAAGGCAAGCTACTCTCTGAGCTTGCACCTAAATATATATGCATCTACTTTGATCAAATGATTTACTCTTAAAACCAATGGTTTACAAAACCTTTTCCAAAAGTGTATGGAAATTATTTTGCCACCCTATGTAGTAGTTATGAAACTTTAGGATGGAAAACAATGTTGTTTATTCAAACTCCTTTGGAAATACTTGTGTGGTTATGGAATGCCGAGATGTCGGTGTTAAAGTGGAGAAATGGAAAAATGGGAATGTTTATGAAAAATGCACAGTATCCTAGTACTATGACAACCAATCTTAATCTGTGCGACCACACTTACCCCCATATGGGAACGGGGCTTAGTCATATAATTTGCTCTTATTAGTATGGGATACCTCATCGACGGAGATGACTCCGTTATGCATGAGGGGATGGTTTGTGAACTCCCCTGACCTGGGTCCTCGCTCAAACTCTATGGAAAGATAAGGAGGAGGATTGAAGACTTCATAAATGTGGTCGCCGGGAAAAACATATGAGTCCTCACACTTAGGGTTGCCGACGGGGACCGGACTGAGTGTTGGTGGGAATTATCATATGGGTAGGATCCTATACTAGCATGAGCAAAGGAGAGGCTAGGGTCGGTGGCTCAACTTCGCATACACCTTGTATGGCGGGACGTGGCTGACACGATGAGTTACCGGATGGGTGTGGGATAAAAAGCGTGCTACCTCTGCAGAGGGTCAAAACTATTCGAATAGCCGGGTCCCCGGATATGGACAATTGGGAGCTGTCCTAAGATCATGTGCAAATTTTTGGAAAAGCTTTTAAGTTTAAAATAAAATGAATTGGTGATGGCATGATATAACTATACCAAATGGAGTGGTATGAGTTGTGGGACTAATTGGACCATGGTGAGCCTGGTCCGGAAAAGAAAGGGTTTGGAGAAACAAAGGAGATGGTGATTTCTTTTAAAAACAGTTATAAAACTCTTCTTACCTTTTTCAATAAAGATATAGAGATGTTTTAAAACAATTAAAAGTGGTAAGTTAAAATAAAGTTAGTGCATACTCATGTTGGGGTAGTTTGCGAGTACATTCAAATGTACTCATATTGGTTTCGTCCCTGGCTATTGTCCTAGCCAGACTACGAGGAGGAGCACTACGCCGAGCAGGAGTATGGTGACTTCTACGCGAACTAAGGATCTCCACAAGTCAGCTGCCTGTCGGGTCGTCATCGTTAGAATATGATGTCTACTACGCCGTAGCTTCCGCTGATATTTTGGTTTGGCCCTTGAAGGCACCTATGTAAGAACTTGGTCTAAATGACCATTTATGTAAGACTTTTTATTCGGTACTGTAATGGATGTAAACTTTGGTATCCAATTCGGATTATGTGCAACGACAGACTGATCACGGGATCGTTGTGTTAAGCATAATCGGGTATTTCGGACAGCTAGTCCGGGGTCCCCACAGACTTGGTATCAGAGCCATCCTGACTTTAGGAAACCTTAGTTAGCATGGTCGTCAAACAAGTGTTATCAAAAAGAGTAATTTCTAAAAGAAAGGAGTGAAGTATTTTTGAAAACCGCTTATCTCCAATCCTCTTACTTATGCAAAAATTCATTCTCATTAAACATTACAATTTCCTTAGTATCCTTAAAATTTTGTGCACTTATCATCCCACTAACTTAAAATTTTGCTTAAAAATTTGTAGATGGCACTCCACTGGACCGAGTTCGTTCAGCTGGAGAAGGATAGCAAGCTGACGTTCGAGAATGACTTGTTCGAGTTGAGCAAGCTGCTAGGTCGCCCCGCTCCAGAGTTTGAGGGAGCCCAGATTGATGTTCACGGTGTCGGAAGGCTGAGCTGGCTCATCAGGTCGTCAGTTCGCCGGAACATCAAGTCTCCCAGTTCCAGGACGCTCGTCTTCACCACCAAGGAGGCCACCTGGGTTGACGGTCTCTGTACTGCTACACAGAGGATGATAGCCCGACTTTGTGAGGAGCACAAGGAGGAGTTAGTAGACTCCCGTTTCCGGTTCTACGGGAGGCGCAACTGCGACGGACACCCTACTCCTTCCCCTTGCCACCCGATGTTTGGGAGCTACATCATGGACATGGAGCTCTTACTTCAGCACACCCAGGATGATCTGATGCGCACTAGGATTCAGCTTCGCTTTGACCGCGAGTCGCTCGTTGAGCTTCGCGAGAATGAGGAGAAGCTGCTGGAGGATAAGGTCGCTCTTCTCGGAAAGAGGGCCCAGCTGAGGAGGACCATCGTGAAGCTCCGCAAGAAGGTGGCAGAGCAGACCAGATGATCGAGGATCTAGAGCACCATACTGACGAGATGGAGGAGGAGGGCGAGGATCTCCGCAAGGAGAACAACGCTTTCCTCAGTGACGATGGTGACTTTGAGGAGGAGATGGACTGTGAGGAGGAGGATGATGAGGAGGAGTTAGTTGACGAGGAGGAGGAGCCCCTCGAGGCTGTTCTCGAGGACGAGGAGGAGGATCCCGAGGAGCCAGCCTACCAGTCAGATGCTGACGTGTTAGAGCTGGAGGTTCCACCTCAGTAGGCGAGTGACTTGATCACTACCGCAGGATTAGGTTGACCCCTATCGCTAGTCGAGTCGGAGTAGTGGTTCTTTTGGAAACCAGATGCTATGTGTCTTAGATGTAAGGTGATGTTGTAAGCTTGATGTTGTAAGCTTGAAGTTGATGAACTCCTTGATGTGTTGTTTGTGAAATATAAGTATGTTTGTCTTGTTTAAATCTGTGTGAAATATTTTCATATAATCCTTAAATTAAACAACCACTTGCGAAATCGTCTTTCCCTTAGTCGAACTTTTCTGCCTTGCCTCTTATACCCGGTGTGCTTCAGGATGCCGCCCCGTCGCGACAATACGGGAGGATCAGGATCAGCACCACCACCACCAGACCCAACCCCCGCTCAACTTCTCGCGCTTATCATGGAGGAACGTGAAAATGCCCGGCAGGAGCGCCAGGCTCATCTCACTGCCCTGCAACAACTCGCAGCCGCTTACAACAACAACAACAACAACAACAACAATGGTGGTAATGGCAATGGCAATGAGAACCCGCGATCCACCTTAGGCGATTTCCAGAAAACCAACCCGCCTACCTTCTCCAGGGGACTTCACCCACTGGAAGCCGATGATTGGCTTCTTACCATTGGGAACAATCTGCAAGTTGCTGCTGTAGGAGACAATGAAAAGGTGCTGTATGCAACCCACTATCTTGCTGGACCTGCACGAGCTTGGTGGGAAGCTACCAAAGCTCTCCAGCAGGCTGACCACGTCATCAACTGGGATGAGTTCAAGGAGAAGTTTCGCAGGAAGCACATTTCTGGTGGACTCATTGATAGGAAGAGGGATGAATTCCGCAAGTGAGGCAGGGAAGTAGAGATGTAGTTGGCTATCTTGATGAGTTTACCGACTTATCTCGGTATGCTCCCGAGGACACCGACAAGGAGGAGAAGAAGATGGAACGTTTCCTGAATGGGCTGCATGATGAACTGCAGTGTGCTTTGGTTGTCCATGACTTCCGTGATCTGGAGTCACTTGTGGACAAAGCCATCCAGCTGGAGACCAAGCGCAAGTCTATGTATGAAGGTCGCAAGAGGAGGATGAATGCTCAGGAAGGTTCGAGCAGTCAGAAGCCTCGTATCTTTCAGCAAAACCCCAAACCTGCCTATCGACCACCCCAAGCTCCACGCCCCAATTTCCCTAACCGCCCAAACAACTTCAACCGCCCAAACAACTTCAACCGCCCCAATGACAATAACCGTCCCAGAGGAAACTTCAACAACTTCAACCCCAATGCCAATGTTGTCTGCTTTGAATGTGGCAACAAAGGTCACTACTCCAAGGAATGCCCCAATCCCAAGAGGAATGTTCAGCGCCCCAATGCCCCGGCACCGAACAATGGTCAAGGCCGCAATGGAAATGGTAATGGCAAGAATGCCGCACCCCGCGGAAATGCTGCTGTTGTCAAGGGTCGTCTGCACCACATCAATGCTGAAGAAGCTCAAGATGCGCCGGATGTCGTGCTGGGTACGTTCCTTGTCAACTCAGTACCTGCAACTGTTCTGTTTGATTCTGGTGCAACACATTCATTTGTTACCGAGGAGTTTGTTGCTAAGGGAGGTTTAGTAGAAGGCTTCCTAACTAAAACCTTGAGTATACAAATCCCTGGTTCCACCCTAGAAACCAAGAGATTTTGTCCAAATACTGCCATAGAGATTTCAGGCGAGAAATTTGCAGCCGACCTAATTGTTTTAGGAACCCAAGGCATAGATGTCATACTCGGTATGAATTGGCTAGCCAAGTACCATGGTCGAATAGACTGTGCCAGAAGAGCTGTATCCATCACCACCGACAAAGAAGTAGAAGTGGAGTTTGTGTCTGAACCCAATCACCCCCAACCAGGCTGCCACGAGGGCATAGCTCGACCCACCCTAGATGAGATCCGTGTTGTTCACCTATTCCGAGATGTTTTTCCTGAGGAATTACCTGGTATGCCGCCAGACCGGGAAATTGAGTTCATAATTGAGCTTATCCCAGGAACAGCCCCAATATCCCAAAGACCTTATCGGATGAATCCGGAAGAACTGGTTGAGTTGAAGAAGCAGTTGGCAGATATGCTTAGCAAAGGACTTGTTCGTCCAAGTGCTTCACCCTGGGGATCACCTATTATTTTTGTGGACAAGAGAGACGGTACCACACGACTGTGTGTGGATTATCGCAGGCTAAATGACGTGACCATTAAAAACAAGTATCCCCTTCCCAAGATCGAGGATCTGTTCGATCAGATGAACGGAGCCCGAGTCTTTTCAAAGATCGATCTTCGGACAGGTTACCATCAGTTGAAGATCAGAGAGACAGACATTCCCAAGACCGCCTTCACCACCCGTTACGGTTTGTTTGAATACACGGTGATGTCCTTTGGTCTGACCAATGCCCCAGCCTATTTCATGAATCTCATGAACAAGATTTTCATGGAGTACCTCGACAAGTTCGTGGTAGTATTCCTTGATGACATCCTTATTTATTCCAAAACCGAAGAAGAGCATGCTGAACACCTGCGTCTAGTTTTGGAGACCCTCCGAGAGCACCAGCTGTATGCCAAGCTTAGCAAGTGTGAGTTTTGGCTCAATGAAGTGGCGTTTCTCGGACATATAGTATCTGCTGGAGGAATTTCTGTTGACCCAGAGAAGATCCAAGCCATTATTGACTGGTTATCCCCGACCAGTGTGACTGAAATCCGAAGCTTTCTCGGACTCGCCGGTTATTACCGCAAGTTCGTTGAGGGATTTTCCAGTATAGCCAAGCCCTTGACCCAACTGTTGAAGAAGGACAAGAAATTTGAATGGACTCAGAAGTGCGAAGATAGTTTCCAAGAGTTGAAGAAGAGACTAACCTCCACCCCAATCCTGGTTATGCCAGACGTCACCCAGAGTTTCGACGTGTATTGCGATGCATCACGCCTCGGACTTGGTTGCGTTCTGATGCAAGAAGGCAAAGTTGTGTCGTACCTGTCCCGGCAGTTGCGACCGCATGAAGAGAATTACCCAACCCATGACCTGGAATTAGCTGCTGTGGTCCTTGCTCTTAAAAAGTGGCGTCCCTACCTTGCGGGACATCGCTGTGAGATCTATACGGATCATAAGAGCCTGAAGTATATTTTCACCCAGAAGGAGTTGAACCTGCGACAGAGGAGATGGATGGAATTAATCAAGGATTATGATATTGGAATCCACTATCACCCCGGAAAGGCAAATGTAGTTGCCGATGCCCTTAGTCGCAAACCCTGTACCCTGAATGTCTTAATCCAAGCCGAACAACCAGCCTTGTTCAAAGAGTTCGAAAATTTTGGACTAGAACTTGTTAGCCATGGATATCTCGCCAATTTGGAGTTAGCCCCAACCCTGATGGATCAAATCAAAGAAGCCCAAAAAGGTCATGAAAGCATTGAAGGAATTAGGAAGAAGATCTCCCTCAGCAAAGCACCCGGTTTTACCGAGGATGCTGAAGGAGTGCTGAAATTCAATGATCGTATCTGTGTGCCCAATGTCACGGAACTTAAGGAGTTAATCCTGAAGGAAGCCCATGAGACCCCTTATTCAATCCACCCGGGGAACCAAGATGTACCAAGACCTTCGAGAAAGATTTTGGTGGCATGGAATGAAGCGAGAGATTGGTTCTTTTGTAGCCAAATGTGACATCTGTCAGCGAGTCAAGGCTGAACATCAGCGGCCCGCTGGATTGCTTCAACCTTTGAAAGTTCCCGAGTGGAAGTGGGATGAGATTGGAATGGATTTTATTACCGGACTTCCAAGATCCAACCGAGGCCATGATTCAATCTGGGTCATCGTTGATCGATTGACCAAGGTTGCTCATTTTGTACCTGTCAAGACCACTTATACTGGAGCTCAGTTAGCAGACTTGTATATTTCCAGAATAGTAAGCCTGCATGGTGTGCCTAAGAAGATTGTATCTGATAGAGGTACGCAATTCACCTCAAGATTCTGGAAATCCCTTCATGAAGCCCTCGGAACCAAGTTAGCATTTAGCACAGCTTATCATCCCCAGACCGATGGCCAAACTGAGCGAGTGAACCAGATATTGGAGGACATGCTTCGTGCATGTGTCTATCCTATGGTTCCAAGTGGGAAGATTGTCTCCCGTTTGCAGAGTTCTCGTACAACAATAGTTATCAGTCCAGTCTGCAAATGGCCCCTTTTGAAGCCCTTTACGGCAAGAAGTGTCGTACACCCCTGAATTGGTCTGATACCGGAGAAAGCAAATTGTTCGGTCCAGATACCCTCCGTGAAGCTGAAGAGCAAGTTCAGCTTATTCGTGAGCGCCTCAAAACTGCCCAATCCCGTCAGAAGAGTTACGCTGACACCAAGCGCCGTGACCTCACTTTCAGTATTGGAGATTATGTTTATCTCCGAGTGACACCCCTCAAAGGAATGCAACGTTTCCATGTCAAGGGAAAGTTAGCGCCAAGGTATATTGGACCCTTCAAGATCATCGCTCGTCGAGGAGAAGTATCCTATCAGCTGGAATTGCCACCGGAGTTAGGAGATTATCATGATGTCTTCCACATTTCCTTGCTCCGGAAGTGTCTTGAAGTTCCTGACCAGCCTGATGTTTTCAAAAACATCGACCACCTCTCCATCGACCTGAACCAAGATTTGACTTATCGCGAGAGGCCCCTCAAGATTCTCGAAGAAGATGTTCGTGTTACCCGAAGGCGTGCGATCAAGTTTTACAAAGTCCAGTGGACTAACCACTCTGAAGAAGAAGCAACTTGGGAACGTGAAGATTATCTTAGGAGCGAATTCCCAGGCCTCTTTAGTACCTAAGCCTAGCAAATCTCGGGACGAGATTTATTTTAAGGAGGGAAGGATTGTAACATCCCAAAAATTATTAACAAGTATTATTAATTCCAAAAATGGGAGCCAACAAAAACTTTTGTTAAATTATATGTGTTGATCTCTTATTCTTGCTTGTGTTGCTTATTTCTCTTGTTGTGTGTTGCTTGCTCTATTGAAACATAAAGAAAAAAGAAGATAAATTAAAAGCAAAACAAGAAAAATAAATGTGGCAAGTGCCACACAAATTCTCCAAGTGAGGATCTCATTTTGTTTCCAACAAAATTTAGTGGAGTGGTATTGCAAACCCTCCCATTTCATTCTTACTACTTATCTCTCTCAAATAGTATTTTCAAATTAGTTTTAAAAATTCAAAAGTAAACAAAGTAAAAATAAATTAAAATGCCTTAATTAAAACACTATAAAAGAAAATGTTTCAAAACATTTTATTATTTTATGCCAATTTTTGTGGAGCTTCTGCACCTTATGGGAAGGCTCCACAAATTTTGCCAAATTTTTATAAATTGATTTAGTGCCTCAAATAAATCAAGAAATGCTACTGCAATTAAACAGAAGGACTAAAAAGTAAATAAGAGAAAGAAGAAGGAAAAGAAGCAGTGCACAGGAGCCAGGGGGGTTTTTGCAAAACCATCATCGTCTACCTCCCCTAGCTCACTGTCGCCGTCGCCGTTGCTCGACGTCGCCGTTCCCAGGCCCCCCAGGGCCCCCTTGCCCGCGCTCTCCCTCGCCCCCGAGCCACTGCACCTCTGCGGGCAGAGGAGACCCTCTCCCCTCGCCTTAACGCCGCTGTCCCCCATTCCTCCGCCGTGGACGAACGGACGGCGCCGGCCAAAATTGGCCCAGCTCACCGCACCTCGCCACGCGATCCTCTACGCCGCGAGCCCTAGCTCCATCCCGGACCCCCCAGACACCGCGCACCGGCCTCTCCGCCCCTCTGGAGCTCTCCTGCACCCGACCCACCGTGGACCGACCTCGGCCGATAAATACCCCACCCGCACCGTGCACTCCCTCCACTCCATCCCGACCCCTCTCACTCTCTCCACTCCTCAGTGCACCGCCAGGAGGGCGGAGCCACGCCCTCGAAGCTCCGGCTGCCCGTGAGCTTCCTCGACGCTCCGCCGCATCCGAAGGTGGCCGCCGACACGGCCGTGCCGTGTTACTGCTCCCCTTCCTCCACTGACCACACCACCTTGATCCCCGTACTCCCCGCACTCACCCGAGCCTTTTGCCCCTCTGTTTTGTGCACAGAGACGCCGCCAGGACACCGCCGGAGACCGCTGCCGTGGCCGTGGAAGTTCAGCGGCTCGCCGTCGACGTTTCACGCCGTCCCAGCAAGTAGGACTCAGCCAGGACGTTCGCCCGAGCCTCCGCCGTCGTCTCGCATCATCACCGAGTCCTCCCGAGCCCTCTAGGTGAGGAACCGTCTACCACCGTGCCGCCGGCGCGGCGGCGCCGCCATTTTATGGTCGCCGCCGTGGCCTTTGAACGTGCGCCGTTGGATCTAGATCCAACGGCCGCGTAACGCTTCATTTAGATGAGCGGCTGACGGGCTGGCCCCACCCGTCAGCATTTTATTAATTTCCAACCGTTCACTGAGTCACTGACAGAAGGGCCCCACTAGTCAGATTTCTCAACATTATCCACACTGAGCACCTTTTCTATTTTTAATTTCAGAAGAATTTCAGTACTGGACCCAATTTGTAAAATCAATAACTTGAGATTTAGGAATCCAAATAAATCAAACTCAATTGTTCTGGAAAGCTTATGAAATTGTTTAACCAACCCAATTGGTCTCATGTCATTTAAATAAATAGTTAAAAAGAATTATTGAAAATGCCACAGAAGGTTCAAAATCTAAACTTGTTTGTTTCTGATACTCTGCTAGTCCAAATAATTCCAAACCAATTTTGCTAGCTTAGTACTGCCTTGTATTAGCTCCCCTAATTTTGGTAGAATTATTTAAGCAATATTAATTGTTGACTTTAAGATAAACCCTTCTGGACAAAAACAAACAAATATGTTTATTGGTTGATCCAAATGAGTTAGGACCAATTTTGTTAACTCACATATAGCAATGTTTACTTACCCCTAAAAGGATTTAATTTTTGGAACAACAGAACATATTTGGTAACCAAAACTTGATTATTAAGGTACTGGATTCAAACCAATGTGTAGGGAGTTTGGTAACTCCAAATGATCCAATTCAAATTGGGTTGTCTTCTACACATCAGTAGCTTTCTATAGAAATTTAGTTTGTATTTTTGTGACCAACAGAACTCAAGTTGTGGAATTAAACATGTTTAACAAGTTTCTGCCATAATTTGGACTTAAACAATTAATGTTTAATTCAATTGTTTTGAAATTAAATTGTATTGTTTGTTGTATCCAGTGGCTATTTAGAGCATTTAGGATTGTGATACTGTGATGATGTGATGTTGTTTGAGTAGTTTTAGTGATTGCTTGTATTTGTTTGTTTATCGATTAGACGAGAACGTTGCCGGAGATATCGAGGAGGGGGAATTTGTTGAACCAGAAGATCAAGATCAAGTCCCCTTTGCCGAGCAAGGCAAGCTACTCTCGAGCTTGCACCTAAATATATATGCATCTACTTTGATCAAATGATTTACTCTTAAAACCAATGGTTTACAAAACCTTTTCCAAAAGTGTATGGAAATTATTTTGCCACCCTATGTAGTAGTTATGAAACTTTAGGATGGAAAACAATGTTGTTTATTCAAACTCCTTTGGAAATACTTGTGTGGTTATGGAATGCCGAGATGTCGGTGTTAAAGTGGAGAAATGGAAAAATGGGAATGTTTATGAAAAATGCACAGTATCCTAGTACTATGACAACCAATCTTAATCTGTGCGACCACACTTACCCCCATATGGGAACGGGGCTTAGTCATATAATTTGCTCTTATTAGTATGGGATACCTCATCGACGGAGATGACTCCGTTATGCATGAGGGGATGGTTTGTGAACTCCCCTGACCTGGGTCCTCGCTCAAACTCTATGGAAAGATAAGGAGGAGGATTGAAGACTTCATAAATGTGGTCGCCGGGAAAAACATATGAGTCCTCACACTTAGGGTTGCCGACGGGGACCGGACTGAGTGTTGGTGGGAATTATCATATGGGTAGGATCCTATACTAGCATGAGCAAAGGAGAGGCTAGGGTCGGTGGCTCAACTTCGCATACACCTTGTATGGCGGGACGTGGCTGACACGATGAGTTACCGGATGGGTGTGGGATAAAAAGCGTGCTACCTCTGCAGAGGGTCAAAACTATTCGAATAGCCGGGTCCCCGGATATGGACAATTGGGAGCTGTCCTAAGATCTTGTGCAAATTTTTGGAAAAGCTTTTAAGTTTAAAATAAAATGAATTGGTGATGGCATGATATAACTATACCAAATGGAGTGGTATGAGTTGTGGGACTAATTGGACCATGGTGAGCCTGGTCCGGAAAAGAAAGGGTTTGGAGAAACAAAGGAGATGGTGATTTCTTTTAAAAACAGTTATAAAACTCTTCTTACCTTTTTCAATAAAGATATAGAGATGTTTTAAAACAATTAAAAGTGGTAAGTTAAAATAAAGTTAGTGCATACTCATGTTGGGGTAGTTTGCGAGTACATTCAAATGTACTCATATTGGTTTCGTCCCTGGCTATTGT
Source organism: Poa pratensis (assembly GCA_947311845.1). Taxonomy (NCBI): domain Eukaryota; kingdom Viridiplantae; phylum Streptophyta; class Magnoliopsida; order Poales; family Poaceae; genus Poa; species Poa pratensis. The sequence continues at coordinate 33,905,659 of CAMZMU010000054.1, forward strand.
CCTAGCCAGACTACGAGGAGGAGCACTACGCCGAGCAGGAGTATGGTGACTTCTACGCGAACTAAGGATCTCCACAAGTCAGCTGCCTGTCGGGTCGTCATCGTTAGAATATGATGTCTACTACGCCGTAGCTTCCGCTGATATTTTGGTTTGGCCCTTGAAGGCACCTATGTAAGAACTTGGTCTAAATGACCATTTATGTAAGACTTTTTATTCGGTACTGTAATGGATGTAAACTTTGGTATCCAATTCGGATTATGTGCAACGACAGACTGATCACGGGATCGTTGTGTTAAGCATAATCGGGTATTTCGGACAGCTAGTCCGGGGTCCCCACAGCCATGGACTCCGACGACGAGGAGCTGCTCGCCGAACAGCTGGAAGAGGAAGCTGAGGCCGCCGTTGACGATGAAGAACACTTGCTGATCCTCACCTGCCTTGCCGGCCTGCTCGCAAACAAGGCCACGAGGCCGCGGCGTGGTGGCTCGGAGCCCGGTCGCCGCAAGGGGAAGCCAAGGCAGCGCTACGAAGGTTACTGCATTCTCTACTCCGACTACTTCGCCGACGATCCCCTGCAGGACGAGACGGTCTTTCGGCGCCGTTTCAGGATGAAACGGAAGCTCTTTCTCGACATTATGCATGCCATCCAGGAGTTCGACACCTACTTTAAATACAAGAAGGATTGCACCGGCACGGTAAGCTTTACCTCACTTCAGAAGTGCACGGTGGCGATGAGAATGCTTGCATATGGTGCTCCCGGTGATGATCAGGATGATTATCTGCGCATGTCCGAGTCCACTGCCATTAATTGCTTGAACAGGTTCTGCCGGGCAATGGTTGCAGTGCTTGGGTCAATATACTTGCGATCACCCAATGCGGAAGACACTGATACGTCACAAACGTATCTATAATTTTTGATTGTTCCATGCTTGTTATATAACATTGCCACATGTTTTTATATCATTTTGGCATGATTTATGAAACTAACCTATTAACAAGATGCTCAGTTCCAGTTCATATTTTCTGTTGTCTTTTTGTTTCAGAAAAGCTAGTCAGGGAATTTTCTCGGAATTGGCTGAAAATTTAATGGAATTATTTTTACGAAGAAACAAAGACGGAGCCAGAAGGGGAGCTGCAGGGGCCCCACGGCCCCTAGACGCCACCCAGCCACGGTCAAAGGGTTGACCGCGCCTGGGGCCCACCTGGCGCCCTCGGGCGTCTCCCCGAGTTGCCCTTTCGCCTATAAATTCTATTCCTCTCGAAAACGCTCGGTACCCGATCATATTTTTCAGAAAACATCCGAGGCCGCAGCCGTCGCCAACCCTAGATCGGGAGGGTTCTGAAGCTCTTCCGGCACCCTGCCGGAGGGGGAGATTGTCACCGGAGGCATCTACACCACCATGCCTGCCTCCGGAGTGATGCGTGAGTAGTCCACCACGGGACTACGGGTCATGGCACTAGCTAGATGGTTGTCTCTCTCTCTTGTACTCCATTGTTTACATCTTGTGAGCTGCCTAACATGATCAAGATCATCTATTTGTAATGCTACATGTTGTGTTTGCGGGGATCCGATGAATTATGGAGTCATGACATTATTGTTCAGTTTATTTATCATATGTTTTATTTATGATCTTGCATGCTCTCTGATGCTTGTGGATGCTTATCTTAGAGAGGGTATTTATGCTAGATAGTGGGTTCATACCTCTCTTATCTCAGCTCGAGTTGACAGAAACGATTAAAACTTGAGATGTGTTGTTGCTACTAGGGATAAAACAGCGGTGATAATTGCTATATGTTGTAACTATTGCTTACACTAGATTTAGGGGTGCGCCTTGGCGCACGACCCCCCGAGCCCTGTTTTGACGACACGCCATACACTATGCTAATAATAAACGGGTACAAATAATTATATCGTCATGTAAAGTCGGGGACAAATTAGACAAATAGTAGACATGAAAACATTCGTTGGCTCGCTCCGCGGCGAGTGACGAAAGATAAACCTTGACCGCACAAAGAAATTGGGTAAACCAGCAAGAAATTCGTCCCCCTCCCCCGTCCTTCCGCCCGTCGTCCTCATTTTCCCCAACACATCACCCCGCTCCCAGATCTCAACATCCCTCGCCTCGCCGCCCCACGCAACCCCCATGGCCCCAAAGAAGGTTAGCGAGGAGACACCCGGCAAGCAAATCACCTGCAACTGGAGCGGGTCGACCGTCACCAGTGAAACCCTGACGAAATTGCAAAAGGCCGGCCTACTTCCACTACAGGAAGTATGCGAGTGGCAAGCTCCGGGAGCCGAGACTCACCCAACGCAGAATAAGGGGGAGACGGTGTTGTTCACCGCGTTCCTCGAGCGCAGGCTGTCGCCGCCCTCTTCGTCCTTCCTCCGCGATCTCCTTCACCGGTATCACCTTGAACTCCACAATATCGGCCCTAATTCAGTTCTGCACGGGGCCTACTTTGTCGCGCTGTGCGAAGGATACCTGGGCATCAAACCTTCCATCCCGCTCTGGGACACAATTGTCAGCTGCAAACTGTAGAGGGAAAAGAAGAACGGGCCATTCCTACTGTGCGGCAGCAGTCCCTTCACGATCCGAAGGAAGGCGAAGTTTTATCCTCAGGACAAGATGACCAACAAGGTAAAAGACTGGCAAAGAACTGTTTTCTACTGCAAGGATAGATCACCGGCTGGGGAACCTAGACTTCCGAAATTCCGCAAAGAGGTATATGCTCCTCGTGAGGTAGACACAGCTGAACAAAGCATAGAAGAGTCAAATTGGGAAAAGGAAATGACACAAAAGATTGCCGAGCTAACAGAGAAAAAACTGTCGACCAAGAATCTGGTCACCATCTGGTTGGATCGTCGGATACAACCCCTGATGATGAGAAAAAATCTACTATGTGACTACACCGAGTCTACGAAGGATGAGGACCGGATCTCAGAGGAGGAGATGAAGCTGGACGACTACTGGGCCGTGATGAACAAATTGTTTGCCGGAAGAATCGAGAGCCGCAATATCGATGGACCCAGGCCAAGATATACATTAAGCATAACTATTAATCTTCAAAACCAGCAGCAGAATAATGAGTGGGGGCAGTGGAATGCTGCACCTGTTGTGCCTCCCAGTTTTGCTGGAATCAGCATGAGAGAGCATTTGGGTTATGATGGACCCTCAATGATGGACGGTGTGGTGCCGCAAAACAATCTGCAAGATGATGGGCTCACCCTCTGGAATGAACATGTTGCTTTGGTGGAACAGGCTGCTGAGAATTTGCTGAATGGAGTTCGTCAAGGTAATCTCTGTTTCGTCAGGGCAGGAGGAGCTCAAAGGGAATTGATGGTGCCTCTGACGGCACAAGCAATGTTTTTCTTTGCTGATCTGTCTGCTTCAATTCACACTCCTAGGCTAGGCTATGATGCTGAAGCCCCTCTGGATTTGAAGGTTTTTGCTGATGCTATTCTAGCTGGGATACAAAACATGCTCTTTGAGATAACTTCATACCATCAGAAGCCATGGGAGGATATGCTACAGGAAACTTATGTTGTCCCTTTTGACTGGATGCAGGATATGTCAGTGGAGCATTGCAACATGGGACTTTTTTCTAGCACTGGTGATAGCAACATGGGCCATTTATCTGTTTCTGAGACTACTTCGGATGATACTATGTCTGATATGGATAGTGGTTCTGAACCAGGGGGTACAAGTCTTTTTGAAGTGACTCAAACTGTTAGCCAGAGTGGTAATGCACGAAAGAGGCAGAAATTTAGCACTCCCATGGTGAGGACCAGGAAAGGCTACGCAGTGACAAGGAAGATTTCATGTCTATGGCGATACCTTTGGGTCCTACCAAGTGCAAGATTTCAAAGGTGAAGCTTGCTCCTACACCGGAGGTGCTCCAGATTGAAGCCATGCATAAGATGGGTGTTGAACTGTGGAGTGGACCCTGAGGACCTCTCCAAGGAAAAGCTGATGCAACCTCGCACTGCTTAGTCTTATTTCGTCTCAAAAAATGTCTACTTTTATTAATTCTGTAAGACTGGAATATTTTGTGTTGGAACATCCGTGGTTTAAATGGTGATGATAAATGGCCCCCTATTGGGGAAAAAATAGAAGAGAGCTCTGCTTATATTGTGTGTCTCCAGGAGACGAAAATTGCATCTTTTGATAATGCTTTGATAAGGAAATTTGCTCCCAAACGGTTTGATCGTTTTGTTTGTGTTCCATCCATGGGGGCTTCTGGTGAGTTATTGATTATTTGGAACAGCTCGTTTGGTGCATTAAGACGGGAACCCTGCCGACTCGTCGTGTGGTGCATTAAGGCGGAGGAGTCAGCGTGATCAAACGGTGCATTAAGACGGAGAAGCCTTGGCCAACACACCTCGGTAGACCGACGACCTCACACGAGCATTTCCAGGGCATTACTGATGTTGTTGGTCAATTTTTTGTTGATGGTGCGGATGTTGGTAAATCTGTTATTTTGCCTTCGAGCAACACCGGTGGTCCTTTTGTTACGACTGTTCACAGACGAGGAGTGTGTTCCATCGAACCACTTCGTATAGAGGTGACTCCCTGGATTCACCGAGCAGTGAGACGGAGAAGGTCATTCTTGCCGGCTCCCGGGAATCGGCCAGAACAAATATTTTCTCTTCAGTGAGATGGAGAAGGCGGAAAACACACATAGCCGAGTAGCATCAGGCGTACAGAAAGAACCACCTGCAAGGCCAGCACCTAAAAATAACCACCACTCGTGTGGGCTCCCTGAAGTCGGCGTGTCTAGGCTTCTCCGTCTTAATGGATGACACTCCCGCCGACTCCCTGGAGTTGACGTGTATGGACTTCTCCGTCTTAATGGACGACACTCCCGCCGACTTCTCACAGTCGGCTCCAACCTGTTTTTTATCGTTTGTTTATTTGTTTGTTTGTTTGTTTGTTTGTTGATTTATCTGTTTGTTTGGTTGTTTGTTTGTTCCTTCATTTCAGTTTGTTCACTTAAACAAAACATTCCGACTTAATCTAAAGGCCGTGCTAAAGATGGGAAACAAAAAATCAACAGTAAAGCTATAGCACGCCTACGTGTGTCTCAAATCCATCGGAGTAGATACTTACTAAGGAAGGAACTTCCCTCCAAGGCATCGGAAGGAAGGAACGCGCCTACGAATTTTCCAAGGTAACACGTCTCGGATTGATCAGCCCAGCACGGGACCTACACGATAATAAATACGACCAATATTAATTGATGCGCCTTGCCTAACGCACTCGTCGTCCACTACCGTTCCTCCGTTTTCCTACCGCCTCCACTCTATCGTAGTACACGACGTGAGTAAACACGAGCCAAATAGCACACGACCCCCTACGTCAATGTTTCTGACGAATGGCGTCACGTCAATGATTTTCCGCCTTAAGAACCCTGGGTCGTGTCACACCGATTATAGCTTAATGTGTGTCTGATCCCGCCGACTCCCTGGAGTCGGCATTGGATCACTCGGGAAATCATTCGCCAACAATGCGTCTCTATGAAAATTCCTTTGACCAGGTGCACATTAGACTACATATTCCCAATCGCCACTCTACCATAAACGGACGTACCAAAATTCCATCGTTCCATACCAAGATCACGTTATAGGTCTCGCGATGACGGATCGCTGGTCAAAAACAGCATTAGATAATAACATATCTAATTTCACAAGTGCTCCCGGCTCCGCTGTCGTCGGCTCGCCACGTTGTTTTTCCTTTCTTGCTTTATGGAACTGGGTTATGAAGGAGCAGATAAACCTCACGGACAGAAACCAACCTCTAGCAAGTTTTTACATTTGGTGTCTGCCCTCTTCAGCTGACTCTTTAGACAAATATTTTGTGCTTCCAACTACTCTAACCTGCTGTGATTTAGATCTTTGATCACCGTATTAGTTGCGACTTCCATGAATCTAATAGCTGCTACCGCAGCACTATGTTCTGCCATGCGAACATCCATGGACCTTACTCCAGATATTTTCATGGGCGCGTGTGGACCTTCCGAAGTAAGTTTTGTTGTATGGCAAATAACAGTCACACAGGTCTTGTAGTCTCCGTAAATTGTTCGGTGATAATGAGCCAACGGTAATCCAAGCTGACTTAACATTTCATCAAGTATCATCTTTGCTGGGATTGTTAGATGTAGCCGAGTGATACGTCTCAAACGTATCTATAATTTCTGATGTTCCATGTTGATATTATACCAATTGTTACATGTTTTGCATACACTTCATAACATTTTTATGCATTTTCTGGACTAACCTATTAACAAGATGCCACAGTGCCAGTTTCTGTTTATTATGTCTGTGCATTGCAGAAAAGGTCCAAAAATGAAAGTGCTCAGAAAAATCTGAAAAAATTACAGAAATTCTAAAACGCCAGAAGACCCTGGAAGCCAGAAGGACAATTCCAGCGGAGGCCCACAGCCCCCACACCATGGGCCCGCGCGGCTAGAGGGGGGGCCGCGTCGTGGCATGGTGTGGCCGCCTCGGTCACCTTCTCGCGATGCCCTTTGGTCTATATATTGCCTCCGCGGTGAAAACCCTAAAAGAATCGACGATTTCTCCAGAAGTGTTCCGTAGCTCCGCCGCCACCAAAAACCCTAATTCGGGGGACAGAAGTCTCTGTTTCGGCACCTTGCCGGGACGGGGAATTGCCCCCGGAGCCATCTCCATCGACGCCACCGCCTCCATCATCGTCGTTGCTGCCTCCCATGACGAGGAGGGAGTAGTTCTTCATCGGGGCTGAGGGCTCTACCAGTAGCTATGTGGTTTATCTCTCTCTCCCATGGTGTGATCTTTATGTGATCATGAGCTTTGTAATCTAGTTGAATCCATAGATGTTACTCTTCATTATCTTATATGCTACTTGAGTGGTTTTATTAATGTAAACTCCGGAGTCACCTTTGTCCCATGGTGCGAAGTTGACAGTGTGCGCACCGTGTGTGGCTCTTAGGCTAAAGATTACAGGAATACTTATCATGAGTTATTATTTGTGTTGGATGTCTCTATGAAATTGTGGTGTTTGTCTAGTACTATTTAGGGCGCTCAAGTTTACAGTGTGGGGTTCCCTAGATGTGGAATGCGACTTTAAGGTGTGCTTTTATAGCCCTACACAGTGAATTGGTGTTCGTTATCCAACAGGAGAATAGTTCAGAGTAGCATAGTGAAGAGGAAATATCTATGTATTCAATTATATTATTATTGTTGAGAGTGTCCACTAGTGAAAGTATGATCCCTAGGCCTTGTTTCTAAGCATTGAAACACCGTTTACAACCAGTTCTGCTACATGTTTGCTTGCTGCCATTTTTATTTTAGATTGCAATTACCACTTATAATCATCCATATTACTTGTATTTCACTATCTCTTCGCCGAACTAGTGCACCTATACACCTGACAAGTGTATTGGGTGTGTTGGGGACACAAGAGACTTCTTGTATCTTAATTGTAGGGTTGCTTGAGAGGGATATCTTTGACCTCTACCTCCCTGAGTTCGATAAACCTGATTCACTTAAGGGAAACTTGCTGCTGTTCTACAAACCTCTGTACTTGGAGGCCCAACACTGTCTACAAGAATAGAAGCGTGCGTAGACATCAAGCTCTTTTCTGTCGCCGTTGCCGGGGAGGTAAGGTAAAAGGTACTCACATCCTCCGTCTACTAAACTATTTTGTAGCATTGTTGCCGGCGTGTGAGTGCTCGAAGCTATCTCCTTTAGATTCTGCAATTATATCTTTTTGTTTCTTGTTTTTATTTCACTAGTTAGGCTTAATGGAAAACAACAAAAAAATTAGAGATCTTTATGAACTTTATATTGAATTAGAACATGATGCTTTTGAAGAGAAAATTAAAAAACCTATGGAAGTTTGTTTGCATAATAGTGCTAGCAATGTTATTAGCATGAATTCTTTGAACACCATTATTGCTAATGCTATGGAAAAGTCTAAGCTTGGGGAAGCTAGTTTTGATGAAAATGATCTTTTTAGTTCCCCAGCTTTGGAGGAGAAAATTTGCCTTGATAATACTTTGTCTCCTATATGTGATAATTCTAATGATGCTTGTGATATTCTAAATCCACCTACTGAAAGTATTCCTTTTGAAATACCTATGGAAATTGTTGAAAATGTTATGGATGAACGTTATGCAGGGGATGAAACAGTCCATCCACGTGATCACTTGTTGAAACTTACAGAACTTTGTGATTTGTTTAAGGTTGCAGGGTTATCAAGAGAAAGTGCCATGAAGAAATTATTTCCATTGTCACTTAAGGACAAAGCAAAGGAGTGGTATGAGATACTGGATGATCCTCATCATTCGGAGTGGAAGGAGCTTGAATCTCTCTTTTACTCTAAGTTTTATCCTCCTTATGAAATGCATTTAGATAGGAATTACATTTATAATTTCTATCCTCGTGATGGAGAAAGCATTGCTCAAGCTTGGGGAGACTGAAAATATTAATACTCAAATGTCCTGACCATGGGCTTCCTGAGGAAATAATTGTTACTAATTTTTATGCAAGGCTTTCAGGTCATTGCAAGGATTATCTAGATGCCTGTTCCGAGGGTTCTTTCACAAGTAAGAAGGTTGAAGCTAAGTGGGATCTTCTTGAAACAATTCAACACAATACTGAAGATTGGGAGAACGACAAAGGTAAAGAATCAGGTATAAACTATGAGTATTGAAGGAACCCGTGGTGGTTGAGCCGCTCAAAGTGGCGCCTCCTTTAGCGGCGCAACCGAGTTCGGCGGGCTACTGTTCAACGTCGATGATCTTGGCAGCGACGAAGAGGAGATAAGGTGAGCACCTTCCTTGAATGTAAACTTTTGTCGTCGATGTAACATTGTATTGAAATCCTCCTTGTTTGCGCCGCACCGGTCATGGCACGAGTGTGCCTCGATCATGTGACACCCCTCCCTGGCACATATCACCAGAGAGGCGGTCGCCCCGTGCGCCAGCCCAAGATATCTGGACGCACGTCATGACAGTGCAACATAATGGAAATCATTACACAATCAGGCACAATAAGTGCTACAAATGGTTTACAAGGCCATCAAGGCATGACAGAAATATCAAGCCAAGCATGGCTCAGGACAGAGTTTAACTGGCAGCGGAAGACGACTAAGGCAACGGCTTGGAGCGGCTCCACTCCACAAGCATCTGGCTGGGCTACTGATCCTAGCACGCTCTTGCTCCATGTCCTTCCTAAGGTAGATGATGAATCCTCGCCAATATCTGGCCACAAACACAAGGCCCGTGAGTACATTTGTATGCACTCAGCAAGATTCGCCACTCACTACAAACAATCCAACAATCATGCAACAAGATATACATTGGAAATAAAATCCTACAGCATGGCAAGGTGTACGCTAGATACATGGCATAAAAGTAGCATGGCATTGACAACCAAACATGTCATAAGCAAGCAACGGGGGTATCACCAGTACAGCGTCCAAGCCAGGTGGGGTTGGATCGTGCACCGGCAATCATACAAAGAGATTACCTGTGACGAGTAAACGAGTGTACCAGTTGGTACCGAATAATACACAACAGCACCTGTGATCACTGCTAGGCCCACTGGCCTCATCTTTCCACTCTGGGCATGCACGGTTGATGTTGGCTCAGGCCTAACTCTAGGCTCCCAACGATCACACCGCCATCCTATGTCATGGTTAACCATCAACATCTCAAGGCAACATTCCCTGCATCATCTTATTTGTTCATTTAGTGAGATCAGGTCGTTCATTAATTCTTTCAAACAGAACTTAAGTTTAACCTCCTGACACGACAAAGGCACACAGTGTGACCGACACTGAACTGTTGTTCCATATCCCAGGAACGAGGCTAGCTTGCTAGGTTGACACTCTCGAGAGGTTGCATTCCCAACTATCAAAATGCACCTTACTTAGCCGGCACTTCAGGTTGTGACGCCAAAGTCGTACTAAGTAAAATACACTTACATGATGGTCCACTTGCTAAGACACTCTCCTGCACCACCCTATACGCATGGTACAACGGGCAAGTAAATCCGGCACATCCCCCGGCGCTACCGGGTATGCCTAGCTCCAGACTCCCTATCACAGTCGAACCCGTGCCTGTCGACCACTCCCCTCGGACAGCGCAACCGAACGACTGCGCCCAATGGATGGCACAAAAGGGGCTCAACAACCTACTAGGCGACGGTCCTCCATGAGACGACGATGGTCCTGCTTTCAAAGTTCAGATTAGTGGCACCATGGACTGACCCTATCGTTGTTTGGAGGGGTGTTTCATTTAGTCAAGTTTCATCATTCACAAGTCCAAACAACCGAGGATTAGTCCAGCACAATAATCATAATATTATAATAATATATCATCAAACAACAGGACATTAGCAACATAATATCTCAAGCAATAGTTTGTTTGTATTGACCGGGTGACTGTGGCGGAGCTACCTCCGACCAACGCCATCGCAGATCAATACAAAAGATAGCACAGTTTGTTGACGTCGATCGGGTGACTGTGGCAGAGATACCTCCGATCAGCGGCATCACAGATCAACTACAAAAGATAGCACAGTTGGTTATCGTCGATCGGGTGACTGTGGCGGAGCTACCTCCGACCAGCGCCATCACAGATCAACTACAAAAGATAGCACAGTTGTTTATCGTCGATCGGGTGACTGTGGCAGAGATACCTCCGACCAGCGCCATCGCAGATCAACTACAAAAGATAGCACAGTTGGTTTGCGTCGATCGGGTTACTGTGGCAGAGATACCTCCGACCAGCGCCATCGCAGATCAACTAAAAAAGATAGCACAGTTGGTTTGCGTCGATCGGGTGACTGTGGCGGAGCTACCTCCGACCAGCGCCATCACAGATCAACGTTAATGTTTTAGTGAGACGGCGGCGGTTCCCCCAGTCCATTGTCTCAAGAATGATGTGTGTTTGATAAATATTAACAATACATAATATAACCAAGCAAGTACGATAAATAAATATGCAACATGATATGTAACATGGCAGGAGCATTATTACAAGTTTCATATTAAACACGAACAACCAACAGACATGCATAAATATAACAATACACGGACAAGAATATAAACACTCGGCACGGCAATAAGCAAATAAACAAACAAACACTGCTGAACTGCTCATAGCAAGGGGTTAGCTTGCCTTAGGAGGCGTTTTCCAGAAGATCCGGGAGGTCTCGGCGTCGTCGCGCGTCGGAAACTCGAAAAACGACTAAACCCCGGAACGGAAAACACCGCGTTAAATAAAGTCAACGAAACTAAATATTTTCAAAGACAACAAAACCAGTACCAACGAAAAGGTCTCGTCGAGACGAAGATTTAGAATTTTGAATCACCGAAAACGGAGCTACGGTTTTAAAGTTTTGAACGTTTGAAAATCTGTCCAGCAGGAAAAGAAAAAACAGACGCGCGGAAAAAAAACAGACGGGCCGCGTCGGCCACGCGACATGGGCCGTGGGTGGGCCGTCGCGCGCCGCGCGCGCGCCTGGCTGGGCTGCGAGCAGGCCCGCTGCGCTGCTGAGCCTACTGGGCTGGGCCAAAGAAAAACGAGTCGGAGGAGCGAGTCAACGGGAAAAAATGAATCGAAGAGGTCGTCTTCCTCCGCCGCTGCTGTATTGGAACGGCGAGGAGCCGTCCGGGGATGGAGGCGAGGTCGTGGTGCCAGACCACACCCGTGGAGGTGGTCCATGGCTGCAGGGGGGCTCGGCCGTGACGAACGCGAGCTTGGTGAGCTCGGTAATGGCGGCGAAGTTTTCGTGGAGAGATTTTTGTGGTTTTCCTCTCACGTTCCTGCACCGAACGAGAAGGGCAGGGGAGAGGGAATGGGGTGCAGCAGCCAGGGAAAGGGCTTGGGGGTCTCCTTATGTAGCTAGAGGGAGAGGAAGCACCGACGGTGCACCGATGCACCAACCTCGTTCCAACAAATAAATGGCAGGGGATAGGCTCGGTCTGGATAGGGAGGGCTGAGCTGGTTGCACAGTGGTGCACGAGGCTGCACTGCAGCAGAAGGGTTAGGAAGGGTTTAGGGCTAAGCGGATTTAGGTCACTCCAAAACGTGCGTCTAGAGCGCGACGCGAGCGGCATCGTCGCGTTCCCGGTGACTCGGGGCACCAAACGGACAATGGTTTCCACCACTGGGTCCGTAACGACGAGAGCAACCCATTAAAACAAGAATCTCTCAAGGATTCCAAACTTTGTAAAATAAGATTTTTAGAAAACCAAAAGCACCGAAGGTGCTCGATGAAATGACAGGGGTCTTGCCCTTCTCAGAAAAATCCCAAAATTTTGCCACTGCCTAGGTTTGGTACAAGGAGGGTGTCTAAGGAGTTTGAGCTCATTTGGTGTTGTGGAAAAGGGGTTTTGCAAAAATCCGCTAAGCCGCGTACCGACATCGGTTTTTGGCTTACAAAGGAAGTAGGTCAAAACTTGTTCGAATAAGTTTGAGTTCAACGGGAGAAGTGTAGGAAATGCAAAAATATGCAACTCCCTAAATTATGAGAATTTTTCGAGACTCCTAAGTTGACTGAATAAATTGGGATCAGAGCCGACATTTAACAGTTAACTCCGAAATTGGAAATATTGGATTGGAGTATAAAATATTTTTGGGCGGGTCTTGTAGAAATGGGTAGGGGAGTCCTCCGGTATTCCAAGATAGAGCAAACTCTAAGTCAAATCGTCTCGAAAGATTTTAGGAAACACTTTTTAAAACTAGAAAAAGTTTTCCGGCGTCCAAAAATAATTTGAAAATTTGGCCTAAATTTTCGGGGTGTTACAAACCTTCCCCCCTTAAAGGAATCTCGTCCCGAGATTCGGGGAGTTATTCAAGATAATTCTTGAATGATCCATTCATACCCCATTTAAAAACTTTTTCTACAAAATACTAGAGTTTTAACACTCAAGAGATTAGCACTCCACAAGATTTTTATAAAAACAGTAGGATATTTCTACCATACCCAATGCTTTAAAAGATGGCATGGCAGGGGCTCACTCAATCAATCAACATAGGATCTACCACCATGGTTAAAAATTAAATCTATGGTTTTGCTCAACTCAACACCAACATGGCAAGATCAAACAAGATCTACAACCAAACTATCAACCAACAATCAAGGATTTAACTCGGGCAAACAATTACCCAAATTTTGCAAAACAAAGATTAGGAATATGCTAATCATATCCTCTATCTAGGGTTTTTATTTTAGAAAAGCTGTATATACACTTTCATGTATACACAGGTTTTGAAAAACAACATGGTTTCTTTTAAAAAGACAATATCCGTGCCACTAATAATTGGCACAGATTCTATGGGATAGGGCCATCCCCAAAAATTATTCAAAAATATTTTCCCCGCAAAACACTGGAGAGACGAGGGGATAATTTTCTGAGAAAGGGATAGAGGCACACCGTGGCTATCGGCCTACTCGCTGACATGTGGGACCGGGGTCCACCTGGCAGTCTCCTTCTTCCTTTCTCTCTTCTTCTTCCTCGCTCCCTCTCGCTCTGTACACGGCGGTTTCTCAGTGCGCGGAGCACTCCACTGCGGCACTGCTGCGCGTGCGGTCCGTCGGTGCGGCGGCCATCACGGCTTTGGGGATCATGTCCTCGATGGTTTCACGCCCTTGGGCGAGTACTGCTCGTGATTCCTCTCTTTTCCCGCGTGCGGTGCCGAAGAGCGGCAGCTGAGCTCCGGCTATAAATCAGATATCTCCGAAATCCTCTCTTCTTTCATTGCAACCATGGTCTTCATTCAGAGCTTCTTCAGAGCCTACGTCGAGATGCTGGAGAGGGCGGGCTTCATCGAGCACGTGATCATCGTCGTGCTCTTCGGGATCTCGTCCTCGGTGGTGGGCGCACTGCTGTTTGCGGCGGTGGTCTTCCTGATCTTTGGCCTGTGCAATTGGTGGTCTGGCGCTGGTGGTGATGCTGTGGCGGAGGAGCAGGCTGCGGCGGAGGGGCAGGTTGCAGCGGAGGGGCAGGCTGCGCCGCCGGTTGCTGAGGTGGCCGCTCTTCCAGCTGGAGGTGAGCCGGCCGCTCGAGCCGTCTGTCGCCGTCGCGCGGCTCGCGACTCGGCTTCGGGTGAGCCAGGCTCATCTTCTAGCAACACCACTGAGCTTGAGAGGGAGTAGGATTTCTGGGGTGCCTTCGCATCTGCGCTGAGTTAGTTGTAATGTTCTATGCTTGAGTCGAACTTGTATCCTCTGTTTCTGTAATTTCCCTTCTGTACTGAACTTAGTGGATGTATCAAATTTGTCTCCTCTGATGAACTGGAACAAGATTTTCATTTCTGCACTTTTTCTCATGGCCACAAAATTTGGTCTTTCCACACAGATAGAATTGCAGAGGTACTAGCATACAGATTGAAGAACTTGCTACACTTAGGAAAATATCTTTTTAGGAAATAATCCTGCATTTTATGGCCCAAAACAATTGCAGGAGCGTGGCATAACCATCTCAACCATAATGGTTAACAAGAGAATCAGAACACCAAGTTTCATTACAAGCTGATTCGTCATCAACCAGAAAGCATACAACAAACTTACATTACAAGCTAACACAAGAAAAAAAACAACCTCGCCGATTCTTACCTACCAACATACAAGCGCCACTCAGGCCAACTAAGAAGGGGTTCTACTCAGCTTGACGGCCTCTGGTAGTCGGTGGAGTGTGGCCGAGACGAAGAGTGGTGTCCACATCTCCATCTTCCGCGGGGTGGTGAATTGCAGGCACGCCTTCGAGGATTATACCTCGCTCTTGGGGGTGCTACTGAACTCGGGCTAGTGCTTGCGTCACAGATGCATCAAGACTGCGTTCCAGCAAATCATCTGGGAACGGGAGTCCTGTACCCTGAGCTTGCCCATGGTCGTGGGTAGGTGGGTTCCTTGCACGACTCAGTTGCATGCGAGCACGGCCAAGGTTGCACCTTGTGGTCATGAGTTCATCCATCAGAGAATGGCTGAACCTTGTCATTGCAGCTCCGTAGGTGACCTGGGTGATTACGGCAGGGTCGACTTCTTCTCCAATGGGAGTTTGGATAGTATCCACACCAGGCTGGGGTCTGGCTAGGAGAAGGTGGAAAGCTCGACTTTTCGCCATTGCCGGTTCCGAGTACCGCAGGCGGACGAGACCTTCCCAGGCTGCTACCTGGATGGCTTAATTAAGAGTGGGCATGCTCCTACCTTGGATCAAGTAAGGATGACTTGTGCCAAAAGGACACGGGCCGACATGCACGTCTGCTCGAAATTCACTCCCGGCAGGCGAGAGTGAGTTCTCGAACACCACATATTGAGGGCGAGCATGCCTACCAAGAAGAACACAGACGGCCTTCCAAAGAATCTGTGGAAATCCGCCATGATCCTCGGCAGTGGTTTCAGGATGACCTTGGGGTTCGCCATCAGATTATTCTGGATCTGGGTGTAGGATGAGATGAGAACGCGGGATCCTGCTTCAAGAGAGTTGGGTGGCTAAGGATAGCAGGCGAGGGTGGGGATAAATGGCAGCCAGGACCGGGGTCTCATATAAGCTGGGTTATGTCGGCTCCTTCTCTTGGAAGAAACCGGCGAGCCTCTCTCAGGGAATGGGATACGTCCTACTGCACTTTCCTGTGGACCGACACCAGCCATGCCGGTTAGGCGGAGATGGGTTAAATCCACCGGGCTCACTGTCGGGCAAAAGTAAGGCAGGGCTTTCCATGCTAGGGTAGTCTACAGCCAGCCTGGTGCTCTGATACCACTTCTGTGACACCCCTCCCTGGCACATATCACCAGAGAGGCGGTCGCCCCGTGCGCCAGCCCAAGATATCTGGCCGCACGTCACGACAGTGCAACATAATGGAAATCATTACACAATCAGGCACAATAAGTGCTACAAATGGTTTACAAGGCCATCAAGGCATGACAGAAATATCAAGCCAAGCATGGCTCAGGACAGAGTTTAACTGGCAGCGGAAGACGACTAAGGCAACGGCTTGGAGCGGCTCCACTCCATAGGCATCTGGCTGGGGTACTGATCCTAGCACGCTCTTGCTCCATGTCCTTCCTAAGGTAGAAGATGAATCCTCGCCAATATCTGGCCACAAACACAAGGCCCGTGAGTACATTTGTATGCACTCAGCAAGATTCGCCACTCACTACAAACAATCCAACAATCATGCAACAAGATATACATTGGAAATAAAATCCTATAGCATGGCAAGGTGTACGCTAGATACATGACATAAAAGTAGCATGGCATTGACAACCAAACATGTCATAAGCAAGCAACGGGGGTATCACCAGTACAGCGTCCAAGCCAGGTGGGGTTGGATCGTGCACCGGCAATCATACAAAGAGATTACCTGTGACGAGTAAACGAGTGTACCAGTTGGTACCGAATAATACACAACAGCACCTGTGATCACTGCTAGGCCCACTGGCCTCATCTTTCCACTCTGGGCATGCACGGTTGATGTTGGCTCAGGCCTAACTCTAGGCTCCCAACGATCACACCGCCATCCTATGTCATGGTTAACCATCAACATCTCAAGGCAACATTCCCTGCATCATCTTATTTGTTCATTTAGTGAGATCAGGTCGTTCATTAATTCTTTTAAACAGAACTTAAGTTTAACCTCCTGACACGACAAAGACACACAGTGTGACCGACACTGAACTGTTGTTCCATATCCCAGGAACGAGGCTAGCTTGCTAGGTTGACACTCTCGAGAGGTTGCATTCCCAACTATCAAAATGCACCTTACTTAGCCGGCACTTCAGGTTGTGACGCCAAAGTCGTACTAAGTAAAATACACTTACATGATGGTCCACTTGCTAAGACACTCTCCTGCACCACCCTATACGCATGGTACAACGGGCAAGTAAATCCGGCACATCCCCCGGCGCTACCGGGTATGCCTAGCTCCAGACTCCCTATCACAGTCGAACCCGTGCCTGTCGACCACTCCCCTCGGACAGCGCAACCGAACGACTGCGCCCAATGGATGGCACAAAAGGGGCTCAACAACCTACTAGGTCACGGTCCTCCATGAGACGACGATGGTCCTGCTTTCAAAGTTCAGATTAGTGGCACCATGGACTGACCCTATCGTTGTTTGGAGGGGTGTTTCATTTAGTCAAGTTTCATCATTCACAAGTCCAAACAACCGAGGATTAGTCCAGCGCAATAATCATAATATTATAATAATATATCATCAAACAACAGGACATTAGCAACATAATATCTCAAGCAATAGTTTGTTTGTATTGACCGGGTGACTGTGGCGGAGCTACCTCCGACCAGCGCCATCGCAGATCAATACAAAAGATAGCACAGTTTGTTGACGTCGATCGGGTGACTGTGGCAGAGATACCTCCGACCAGCGGCATCACAGATCAACTACAAAAGATAGCACAGTTGGTTATCGTCGATCGGGTGACTATGGCGGAGCTACCTCCGACCAGCGCCATCACAGATCAACTACAAAAGATAGCACAGTTGGTTATCGTCGATCGGGTGACTGTAGCAGAGATACCTCCGACCAGCGCCATCGCAGATCAACTACAAAAGATAGCACAGTTGGTTTGCGTCGATCGGGTGACTGTGGCAGAGATACCTCCGACCAGCGCCATCGCAGATCAACTAAAAAAGATAGCACAGTTGGTTTGCATCAATCGGGTGACTGTGGCGGAGCTACCTCCGACCAGCGCCATCACAGATCAGCGTTAATGTTTTAGTGAGACGGCGGCGGTTCCCCCAGTCCATTGTCTCAAGAATGATGTGTGTTTGATAAATATTAACAATACATAATATAACCAAGCAAGTACGATAAATAAATATGCAACATGATATGTAACATGGCAGGAGCATCATTACAAGTTTCATACTAAACACGAACAACCAACAGACATACATAAATATAACAGTACACAGACAAGAATATAAACACTCGGCACGACAATAAGCAAATAAACAAACAAACACTGCTGAACTGCTCATAGCAAGGGGTTAGCTTGCCTTAGGAGGCGGGTTCCAGAAGATCCGGGAGGTCTCGGTGTCGTCGCGCGTCGGAAACTCGAAAAACGACTAAACCCCAGAACGGAAAACACCGCGTTAAATAAAGTCAATGAAACTAAATATTTTCAAAGACAACAAAACCAGTACCAACGGAAAGGTCTCGTTGAGACGAAGATTTAGAAATTTGAATCAACGAAAACAGAGCTACGGTTTAAAAGTTTTGAACGTTTGAAAATCTGTCCAGCAGGAAAAGAAAAAACAGGCGCGCGGAAAAAAAACAGACGGGCCGCGTCGGCCACGCGACATGGGCCGCGGGTGGGCCGTCACGCGCCGCGCGCGTGCCTGGCTGGGCCGCGAGCAGGCCGGCTGCGCTGTTGAGGCTACTGGGCTGGGCCAAAGAAAACGAGTCGGAGGAGCGAGTCAACGGGAAAAAAATGAATCGAAGAGGTCGTCTTCCTCCGCCGCTGCTGTACTGGAACGGCGAGGAGCCGGCCAAGGACGGAGGCGAGGTCGTGGTGCCAGACCGCACCCGTGGAGGTGGTCCAGGGCTGCAGGGGGCTCGGCCGTGAAGAACGCGAGCTCGGTGAGCTCGGTAATGGCGGCGAAGTTTTCGTGGAGAGATTTTTGTGGTTTTCCTCTCACGTTCCTGCACCGAACGAGAAGGGCAGGGGAGAGGGAATGGGGTGCAGCAGCTAGGGAAAGGGCTTGGGGGTCTCCTTATGTAGCTAGAGGGATAGGAAGCACCGACGGTGCACCGATGCACCAACCTCGTTCCAACAAATAAATGGCAGGGATAGGCTCGGTCTGGATAGGGAGGGCTGAGCTGGTTGCACAGTGGTGCACGAGGCTGCACTACAGCAGAAGGGTTAGGAAGGTGATACGTCTCAAACGTATCTATAATTTCTGATGTTCCATGTTGATATTATACCAATTGTTACATGTTTTATATACACTTCATAGCATTTTTATGTATTTTCTGGGACTAATCTATTAACAAGATGCCACAGTGCCAGTTCCTGTTTTCTGCTGCTTTTGTATTCCAGAAAAGCTAGTCTGGAAATATTCTCGGAATTGGACGAAACTTGGACTGAATTTCCTATTTTTCCAACACGAACACGGAGTCCAGAGGAGAGACAGAGGAGGGCCACGTGGCACCCACACCATGGGGCCGCGCGGCCCCCCTACCACGCCGTGGGGTGGTGTGGGGCCCTCGTGGCTCTGCAGCCACCGCCCTTTCGCCTATTTATTCCTCCCGACGCAAAAATCCTAAATAGCCGAGCCATTATCCACGAAAAGTTCCAGAGACGCCGCCGCCGTCAACCCTAGCTCGGGAGGGTTCAGAAGCTCTTCCCGGCATCCTGCCGGAGAGGGGAATCATCACCGGAGGGCTCTACATCACCATGCCTACCTCCGGAGTGATGCGTGAGTAGTTCATCCTTGGACTACGGGTCCATGGCAGTAGCTAGATGGTTGTCTCTCCACTTTATGCTATCATGTTTAGATCTTGTGAGCTGCCTATCATGATCAAGATCATCTTATTGTAATGCTACATGTTGTGTTTGCTGGGATCCGATGAATATTGAATACTATGTCAAGTTGATTATCAATCTATCTTATATGTTATTTATGATTTTGCATGCTTTCCGTTACTAGTAG
Source organism: Poa pratensis (assembly GCA_947311845.1). Classification (NCBI taxonomy): domain Eukaryota; kingdom Viridiplantae; phylum Streptophyta; class Magnoliopsida; order Poales; family Poaceae; genus Poa; species Poa pratensis. The sequence goes on from CAMZMU010000054.1 coordinate 33,925,326, forward strand.
ATGCTTTGGCCAAGTAGATGCTTGTAACTCCAAGAGTGAGTATTTATGCTAGATAGTGGGTTCATGCCTCCGGTAATCTGGGAGAGTGTAACATCCCAAAAATATTAATCAGTATAATTATTCCAAAAATGAGAGCCAACAAAAACTTTTGTTGATTTTATGTGTTGTTTGTCAATTGTTGCTTGTGGTAATTAATTCTTGTTGCTTGTGTTGCTTGTTTGCTTGAATTAATAGAAAGAAAATGCAAAAGCAAAAGTGAAACAAGAAAAATAAAAAAGTGACAAATAAGAAACTCAATAATGTTCCAAACAAAATTCAGAGAAATGTTATTTGAAACCTCTCATTTACATCCTTATCACTTATCTCTTCCAAATAATATTTTACACCTATTTTAAAATTCAAAAGTAAAAACAATTGAAATAAAACAAAATGCCATAATTAAAACCCTATGAAAGAAAATGATTCAAAACATTTTATTTTGCAAAACCAAATTTTGTGGAGCTTCTACATGTTATGGGGAGGCCCCAAAATTATTTGCAAATTTTTCTAAAATGTTTAAGTGCCCTAATTAAATTCTAGAAATGCTGCTGGATTTGAAAAGAAGAAAAAGAAGCAGAAGGACCTAGTTGTAAATGGAAAAGAAAGTCCAGGGGGCGTTCGGCGAAAACGTCGTCGTCTCCTACCCCTAGCTCCCCATCACCGTCGCCGTGTCGCCGTGACCGTGCCCCGTCGTTTCCGCGCTCCCCAGGCCCCCCTGGCCGCGCTCTCCCTCGCTCCCGTGCCTCTGCAGCCGCGGCGCCGCAGAGGAGAGCACTTACGCTCTCCCTCGCCTCGAATCCACCCCAGCGTCGCCGTGGCGAGCTCGCCGTCGCCGACCCAAATTAGCGCAGCTCACTGCACCTCGACACGCACCGCTCGAGCCAGAGCTTCTAGAAAGTGTCCGGACCCCGGTGAACGCCTAGTCTCCACGTCCCTCACACCGCCGCGTCGGATTCGCGAGAAATATCTCGCCGGCAACGCCATGGACGACGTCCGTGCACTTCGTCCACGATACGCCGCCCCCGCGCTATTTAAACCACCCCAAGCCTCTCTGGAAACCCACACCACTCTCTCGACCTCTCCCTCGCTCCGATTTCACCAGGGCACCGCCAGGAGGGCGTGCTCGCTGCAGCCACTGCCGCCGTTGAGGTCGAGCATGGCCGCGACGCCACACTCTCCCATTCCCTTCTTTCTGGCCTGCACGCTCTTCTGCAACCACACCGCACTCACGCGCCTCGCTTTTCCCTCTGTTTAGGGCAAAGGAGAGGAGCCAGGACCTCGCCGGAGCTCGTGCCCGTGGCCGTGGAAGTTGGAGACCACGCCGTCGCCGCTACACTCCGTCCCAGCAAGCACAGCTCGCACCAGCACCTTCCTCGAGCCTCCGCCGTCGATCTGCATCATCTCCGTGACCTCCCGAGCCCTCTAGGTGAGCCAACCATCCACCTCGCCGTCGCCGGAGCCACGGCGCCGCCCAGAAATGGTCGTCGCCGATGAACTCGAACGTGGGCCGTTGGATCTTGATCCAACGGCAGCGTCCCCCTTCGTTTAGATGTTAGGCTGACGCGCTGGCCCTACCCGTCAGCGTTTTATTAATTTCCACGCGCGCACTGTGTCGCTGACGTGTAGGTCCCACTAGTCAGAAATTTGAACATTATCCAAACTGAACACAAATTTGAATTTAACTTCTCTGGAAATTCAGTACTGGCATCAACTTAGAAAATCAATATCTCAAGATTTAGGAATCCAAATAAATCAAACTCAATTGTTCTGGAAAGCTTATTAAAATGTTTAACCAACCCAATTCGATTCATTCCAGTTAATTAAATAAATAAAATGTATTATTAAAAATACTACAGAAGGTTGAAATTCTAAACTTGTTTGTTTCTGATACTCTGTTAGTCCAAATAATCCCAAACCAATTTTTTTAGCTTAGTACTGCCATGTATTAGCTTCCCTAATTTTGGTAGAATTAATTGTGCAGTAGGATTTGTTTAGTACAAAGTTGAAGTTTAAACACCCTTCTGCACTCAAACATTTAAGTATGTTTAATGGTTGACCCAAATTAACTAGGACCAATTTTGTTAGATCACATTTAGCCATGTTTAGTTACCCCTAAAAGGATTTAATTTTAGGATCAACAGAACTTAATTGGTAACTAAAACTTGATTATTAAGTTACTGGATTCAAACAAATGTGTAGGGAGTTTAGTAACTCCAATTGAACTAAATCAAATTGTGTTGTCTTCTACACATCAGTAGCTTTCCATAGAATTTTAGTTTGTATTTTTGTGACCAACAGAACTCAAGTTATTGAATTAAACATGTTCCACAAGTTTCTGCCTTAATTTTGAACATAAACAAATGATGTTTAATTCAATTATTTTGAAACCAAATTGTATGGTTTGATGTGTGCAGTAGCTATGTGTGATGTTCATGATTGTTTTGTTGAGATGATTGCTTGTATAGCTTAGTGATCGTTTGCATTGTTTGTTTATTAATTAGACGAGAACGTTGTCGAATATATCGAGGAAGAAGAGTTTGCTGAAATTGAAGAACAAGAGCAAGGTCACTTTGCCAAGCAAGGCAAGCTATTCTCTGAGCTTGCACTACAAACATATGCATCTACTTTCATAACATGTTTTACTCTCAAAGCAAGATTTATAAAACCCATTTCAAAAGTATATGGAAATTATTTTGCCACCTATGTAGAAATATAAGATAGTTATATCAAATTATAGGATGGGAAAAAAAACAAATATGGTTTATTCAAAACTCCTTTGCAATTACTTGTGAGTTTATGAAATACCGAGATGTCGGTGTTGGAATGGAGAAGTGGAAAAATGGTGATGTTTATGAAAAATGCACAGTGTCCTAGTACTATGACTACCAATCTTACCCTGTGCGACCACATTTACCATATATGGGAAAAGGCTTAGTCATGTAGTTTGCTCTTATTAGTAGGGGATACCTCATCGACGGGGATGACTCCGTTATGCATGAGGGGATGGTCCGAGGACCTACCCCCTGACCCGGGTCCTCACACAAGTTGGTGGGGAGGATAGAAGGTTCCACCATAAACCGCCGGACAAAACTATGAGTCCTCACACTTAGGGTTTCTGACGGGAAACTGGACTGGGTGTTGATGGAAAGTGTCATATGGGAAGGATCCTATACTAGCATGAGCAAATAAGAGGCTATGGCCGGCGGCTTACTTCGCATACACCTGGTATGGCGAGACGTGGCAGACACGATGAGTTGCCGGATGGATGTGGGCTAAAAGCGTGCTACCTCTGCAGAGTGTTAAAAACTATTCGAATAGCCGAGTCCTCGGATATGGACAATTGGGAGACTGTCTTAAGACCTTGTGCAAGTTTTTAAAATACTTTGAGTTTTAAAAAGAAAAATGAAGTGGAGAATGTTTCCTACACCTATACCAACGGATCGGTATGAGGTGGTTGGATGAAAATGGACCATGACGGGCTATGGTCGGAAAAGGAGAAGTTTTGGAGAAACAGATAAAAATGGTGACTTCTTTAAAGATAGTTATAAAACTCTTCTTACCTTTTTCAATAAAGATATAGAGATGTTTTAACTAAATAAAAGTTGTCAACTAAAACAAAACTAGTGCATACTCATGTTGGGGTAGTTTGCGAGTACATTCAAATGTACTCATATTGGTTTCGCCCCTGGCTATTGTCCTAGCCAGACTACGAGGAGGAGCACTACGCCGAGCAGGAGTATGGCGACTTCTACGCCAACTAAGGATCTCCACAAGTCAGCTGCCTGTCGGGTTGTCATCGTTAGAATATGATGTCTACTACGCCGTAGCTTCCGCTGATATTTTGGTTTGGCCCATGAAGGCACCTATGTAAGACTTGGTCTAAAGGACCATTTATGTAAGAATTTTTATTCGGTATTGTAATGGATGTAAACTTTGGTATCCAATTCGGATTATGTGCAACGACAGACTGATCACGGGATCGTTGTGTTAAGCATAATCGGGTATTTCGGACAGCTAGTCCGGGGTCCCCACAGAGAGTGACAATAACTTCTAAGATTGTGGATGTGCTGTTGCCACTAGGGATAAAATAACCGATGCTTAGCTTAAGGGTGCGCCGTTAGGTCTAATGCATTTGTTTACATTACGCACATTACTTAATGCAATTATCCGTTGCTTGCAACTTAATACCAACGGGGAACTCGGTATGACAACCTGGCGGTGGATTATTAGTCATAGACGCTGTTGGATAACGGTCTATGTATTTTGTCGTAATGCCCACATGAATATCATAGTAATCATCATGTCATATATATGCATTGTCATGCGCTCAATATTTTGTCAATTGCCCAGCTGTAATTTGTTCACCCAGCATGTTAGTTATCTTTTATGGAGAGACACCACTAGTGAACTGTGGACCCCGGTCCATTCTTTTACACTGATAATACAACCAACTGCAAACATTGTTCCTTTTCATTCTCTGCAATTTACTACTGTTTTCCACACCATACGTTTAATCCTTTGTTTTCAGCAAGCCGGTGAGATTGACAACCTCACTGTTTCGTTGGGGCAAAGTAGTTTGATTGTGTTGTGTGCAGTTCCACGTCACGCGCCACTGACAACCTTCAGAAGTGATTTCTTGCTCCTACTGGTTCGATTAAACCTTGGTTTCATACTGAGGGAAACTGCTGCTACACTGCTTCATACCTTCCTCTTGGGGTCTCCCAACGAACGTGTGATCCACGCAATCAAGCATATTTTCTGGCGCCGTTGCCGGGGAGCAAGAGGATTTCTGCAAGGGGAGTTTCACGCTTCCAATCTCTTTACTTTGTTATTGTCTTGCTTAGTTTATTTTTATTTAGTCTTGTTTGCTTTATTTATCAAAAACACAAAAAAAAGTTACTTTTATTTTCGAATTGTTATTTTTCAGTCTTGTTATCATGTCTAGCCCTGTTCCTGTCATCATGTCACCTGAGGAAGAGATCTTCACTTTCAAGCAAGGGAGTGAGGAGAGTTTTAAAGATGCTTGGTCTAGAATTTTTGAGTCTTATGCTAAAACTGAACCTAAAATGACTTTAAGCCTGCTTCTTAGTAGCTTTTATTTTGGTCTTGTTCTTTGCTACAGATATGCTTTAGATGCTGTGGTAGGAGGAGATTTCCTTCGTTATGATGGGGATCAAGCTTTTAATGCTATAAAAAAATGATTACAATTTCTAGCCCTCCAATCAGTAAAATTGATTTGGCTTTGACAAGCATAAGTGATAGACTTAACACTCTTGAAACAAACATATCTGGTCTAAAAGAAGGGTATAATCAGATTCGTGAACACTATGATAATGTGCCAGTAAATTTTGAACCATCGGGATGGGTTCCCTCAGTAAAAGTTGTTATCAATGGTGAAACTTTTCATGCTCGCTGTGATATTATGTCTGAATTCTGTTTAATGCCCAAGGATATTTTTGATTCCTTAAATCTTTGGGAGCTTTCCAAATGCGAAGATTGTATAATTTTGGGTGATAATACTATTAAATTACCAAGAGGAGTAGCCGAAGGAGTATTTACAAAACTCCTGGGATAACAATATCTATTGATTATCTTGTCATTGAATGTGCAGGAGTAGGACAAATTACGCTTGGAAGATCTCTGTTGAAACGCTTTGGAGCAATAATAGATGTGGGCCAAGGCACTATGAATTTCGCCTCTTCACCTATGTGTAACCAAGTATTTCCTAAAGATAAGGGTAAGGTAAGAGAGCTAAGCGTAAGATTGTTGATGCTTCATCACTTGGAAACACTTGATTCTTACTTTCTGCGCCTAGCTGAAAGGCGTTAAAGAAAAGCGCTTATGGGAGACAACCCATTATTTTATTTCTGCAATTTTTTTTTTTTTGAGTCAAGGAGTTGTTTACTTCTGTAACAATTCCTTTGTATCTTTATTTTATCGCATTGTTGTGCCAAGTATTGCCTCTAATAGGAAGATGATGCTAGATTTGGATTTCTGCGCAGGAACAGATTTCTGCTGTTCACCGTTTTAATTCTGTAAAATCACAGAAAAATTATTTAAATCTGCAAATTTTTGTGCGTGATCCTCAGATATGTACGCATCTTTCGTTAGTTTAAAGTTTTTCGATCTGAGCAACGTAAGTGCCTCGAAAAAATTCGTCTTTGGACTGTTCTGTTTAGACAGATTCTGTCTTTTATTTTTCGCATTCTCTCTTTTACTAGTGTTGAGTGGAATTCTTTTTTAGGGTGAAGAGCTTCACATAACATCAGTGGCAGTAGCTAATGTTAAAAGTAACGGTCATGTTTGTGTCCTTATAGAACATGTGAGTTTTTGATTGTGCACTAACCCTCTAATGAGAATTACTTTGAGTTTGGTGTGGCGGAAGTTTTCAAGGGTCAAGAGAGAAGGATGATATAATGTGATCAAGAAGAGTGAAGAGCTTAAGCTTGGGGATGCTCCCATGGATCACCCCAGCATATTTCAAGAAGACTCAAGCGTCTAAGCTTGGGGATGCCCAAGGCATCCCCTTCTTCATCAGCAACTTATCAGGTCATCTCTAGTGAAACTATATTTTAATTCTTTCACATCATATGTGCTTTACTTGGAGCGTCTGTGTGCTTTTATTTTCAGTATTTTATTTTTCTTATGGTCAACTTGATTGGACCCCAGCATTCTTGATTGGGAGAGAGACACGCTCCGCTTTTTCATATGAATACTCCTATTCTTCACTTATACTTGTTGAGTATTCTTATCTAGCTATTGCTATGCTTTTAGCTCCTGTTTTGCATGCATCTCTTATTCAGAGCTGTTAGTTCTTTTAAAGAAAGTACTCTCTTGCTTCACTTATAATTGTTTGGAGAGTTTATGTTGAAATAAATTGATTGGTGTTTGGTTGGAACAGAAAATGTTGCATGTGGTAGATGGTATAATGGAAAAAGCTTACATATTCTTGTAGATCATGTATTGGATAATTTGATACTTGTCAATTGTTTTGAGTTATCAAGTAGTTCATGTTTAAGCTTTTGTATCATGTAGTTAAAACCTATTAATGAAGAACTACCGTAAAGCTCGTTGAAATTTGGTTTGCATGATTGGTATCTCTAAGGTCTAGATATTTTCTAGTAAAAGGGTTTGGTTAACAAGGAAGACAGTGTAGAGTCTTATAATGCTTGCAATATGTTTTCATATAAGTCTTGCTGTGTCGGTTGATATCCTGTGTTTGCTTCAAATAACCTTGCTAGCCTAAACTCTGTACTGAGAGGGAATGCTTCTCGTGCATCCAAAACCTTGAGCCAAAATCCATGCCATCTGTGTCCACCATAACTACCTATATGTGGTATTTCCTTGCCATTCCAAGTAAATTTTTCATGTGCTACCTTTAAACTATTCAAACTTTATTACTCCTATTTTGTGTCAATGTTTACCAAGCTCATGAGGACGGGGTGGATGTCTTTATGTCAACTGTCAAACAGACTTTACCACCGGACTAGCGGCATATACATCCGCTTATCCATTAATTTTGCAAAAAGAGCTGGCAAATGGGGTGCCCAGTCCCAATTAATTACAACTTTAACCGCTTAATTCTCTTCACATTTTTGCCCTGATTTATCAGTCAAGCAATGACAAACAGTGAAATATCTGCATGTGTAAACAAAAGAGAAAGAGGGATGATCTGCCTTGCTGGTAGAAATAACGTCCTTCATGGGAGCCGCTCTTAAAAGTCTGGTTGGCAGGGGTCATATTGTACTTTCCATTTTCTGATTCGTTGACAATTAACAAACACCTCTCAAAACTTATTTTTACTCTCTATATGATTTCAAAAACTTAAAAAGCTCTAGCACATGATTTAATCCCTGCTTCCCTCTGCGAAGGGCCTTTCTTTTACTTTTATGTTGAGTCAGTTTTCCTACTTCTTTCTATCTTAGAAGCAAACACTAGTGTCAACTTTGGTGCAACAATTTTTATATGCTTGTATATTGCACTTATTATATGCTTTGTGTTGACAAATATCCATGAGATATATATGTTGAAAGTTGAAAGCAATTGCTGAAACTTAAATCTTCCTTTGTGTTGGTTAAATACCTTTTACTTAGAATCTATTGCTTTATGAGTTAACTCTTATGCAAAACTCTTTGATGCTTGTCTCGAAAGTACTATTCATGAAAAGTTTTTGCTTATATGATTCAGTTGTTTGCTCATTATCTACTTGCTAGCAAACTATAGACCATTGACCTGGATCACTTCATTCATAACATGTGCTTTACAATACTATTTGATCAAGATTATGATTGTAGCATGTCACCTCAGAAATTATTTTGTTTTTATCGTTTTACCTACTCGAGGACGAGTAGAACTAAGCTTGGGGATGCTTGATACGTCTCAAACGTATCTATAATTTCTGATGTTCCATGTTGATATTATACCAATTGTTACATGTTTTATATACACTTCATAGCATTTTTATGCATTTTCTGGGACTAACCTATTAACAAGATGCCACAGTGCCAGTTCCTGTTTTCTGCTGTTTTTGTATTCCAGAAAAGCTAGTCTGGAAATATTCTCGGAATTGGACGAAACTTGGACAGAACCTCCTATTTTTCCAACACGAACACGGAGTCCAGAGGAGAGACGGAGGAGGGCCACGTGGCACCCACACCATGGGGCCGCGCGGCCCCCCTGCCGCGCCGTGGGGTGGTGTGGGGCCCTCGTGGCTCCAGCCGCCGCCCTTTCGCCTATTTATTCCTCCCGACGCGAAAACCCTAAATACCCGAGCCATTATCCACGAAAAGTTCCAGAGACGCCGCCGCCGTCAACCCTAGCTCGGGAGGGTTCAGAAGCTCTTCCCGGCACCCTGCCGGAGAGGGGAATCATCACCGGAGGGCTCTACATCACCATGCCTGCCTCCGGAGTGATGCGTGAGTAGTTCATCCTTGGACTACGGGTCCATGGCAGTAGCTAGATGGTTGTCTCTCCACTTTATGCTATCATGTTTAGATCTTGTGAGCTGCCTATCATGATCAAGATCATCTTATTGTAATGCTACATGTTGTGTTTGCTGGGATCCGATGAATATTGAATACTATGTCAAGTTGATTATCAATCTATCTTATATGTTATTTATGATCTTGCATGCTTTCCGTTACTAGTAGATGCTTTGGCCAAGTAGATGCTTGTAACTCCAAGAGTGAGTATTTATGCTAGATAGTGGGTTCATGCCTCCGGTAATCTGGGAGAGTGACAATAACTTCTAAGATTGTGGATGTGCTGTTGCCACTAGGGATAAAATAACCGATGCTTAGCTTAAGGGTGCGCCGTTAGGTCTAATGCATTTGTTTACATTACGCACATTACTTAATGCAATTATCCGTTGCTTGCAACTTAATACCAACGGGGAACTCGGTATGACAACCTTATTAGTCATAGACGCTGTTGGATAACGGTCTATGTATTTTGTCGTAATGCCCACATGAATATCATAGTAATCATCATGTCATATATATGCATTGTCATGCGCTCAATATTTTGTCAATTGCCCAGCTGTAATTTGTTCACCCAGCATGTTAGTTATCTTTTATGGAGAGACACCACTAGTGAACTGTGGACCCCGGTCCATTCTTTTACACTGATAATACAACCAACTGCAAACATTGTTCCTTTTCATTCTCTGCAATTTACTACTGTTTTCCACACCATACGTTTAATCCTTTGTTTTCAGCAAGCCGGTGAGATTGACAACCTCACTGTTTCGTTGGGGCAAAGTAGTTTGATTGTGTTGTGTGCAGGTTCCACGTCAGCGCGCCACTGACAACCTTCAGAAGTGATTTCTTGCTCCTACTGGTTCGATTAAACCTTGGTTTCATACTGAGGGAAAATGCTGCTACACTGCATCATACCTTCCTCTTGGGGTCTCCCAGCGAACGTGTGATCCACGCAATCAGAAGGGTTTAGGGCTAAGCGGATTTAGGTCACGCCAAAACGTGCGTCTAGAGCGCGACGCGAGCGGCATCGTCGCGTTCCCGGTGACTCGGGGCACCAAATGGACAATGGTTTCCACCACTGGGTCCGTAACGACGAGAGCAACCCATTAAAACAAGAATCTCTCAAGGATTCCAAACTTTGTAAAATAAGATTTTTAGAAAACCAAAAGCACCGAAGGTGCTCGATGAAAAGACAGGGGTCTTGCCCTTCTCAGAAAAATTCCAAAATTTTACCACTGCCTAGGTTTGGTACAAGGAGGGTGTCTAAGGAGTTTGGGCTCATTTGGTGTTGTGGAAAAGGGTTTTGCAAAAATCCGCTAAGCCGCGTACCGGCATCGGTTTTTGGCTTACAAAGGAAGTAGGTCAAAACTTGCTCGAATGAGTTTGAGTTCAACGAGAGAAGTGTAGGAAATGCAAAAATATTCAACTCCCTAAATTATGAGAATTTTTCGAGACTCCTAAGTTGACTGAATAAATTGGGATCAGAGCCGACATTTAACAGTTAACTCCGAAATTGGAAATATTGGATTGGAGTATAAAAATATTTTTGGGCGGGTCTTGTAGAAATGGGTAGGGGAGTCCTCCGGTATTCCAAGAGAGAGCAAACTCTAAGTCAAATCGTCTTGAAAGATTTTAGGAAACACTTTTTAAAACTAGAAAAAGTTTTCCGGCGTCCAAAAATAATTTGAAAATTTGGCCTAAATTTTCGGGGTGTTACAGATCACCTGCCCGAAAACGGGTGGCTACTCCAAGTGGCCGGGAGTCGGAGCTGACCCTCCGGATACTTTGGTCCTGGCGACTACCGCGGCCGCGACGGAGGTTGTGAAGATCGCGGCTCCCTCTGCTCCGGAAGTGCCTGCGCCGTCTGCTCCATCGTCTTCGAGTGCGGTGAAGCTCCAAGAGCATGTAATTATTGTCTTGTCTTGTTGATTTATCGGGTGCGCGACAGCGCTCCCGATGGGAGTAGCCCCCGAGGCTATGTGCAACTAGTATAGTTGGGCATAGGCTCAAAGTCATGTGCTTATCGACTCCGTGCAGCCCTACTACCACAACCTCATGGAGTCAGGCGCGGCCTACGTCCAGTTGGAGCAGGAAAGGGATGAACTGCGAGCTGCACTGGAGCAAATGAAGCATAGGCGCATCTCTTTGTTGTTTGTTCACTTGCTGTTGTTCAAGTACCGCATGCACTTGACATCGTCTGTCGTCATGCAGGCGATGAAGAATCTTCCACAAAGCGAGTGCGCGAGCTCGAGAAGGAGCTCAAAGCCCAGCATGATGACGCTGAGCGGAAGCTGAAGGAGGCTAAGGACCGCGAGGATGCCACTCGCCAAGGCGAAAAGATGCAGGTGGAGCGCCTGCTCACACTCACCCACGTGGTAGGAGGTAATGTATCCTTGTACCGCGCGCTTGATGCGTTGTTCTCCCAATTCAGTCGAATTGGTACTTAATGTTCGAGATGTACATGTGCATTTGGCACGACTCCTCCGCCGGAGCCGACGGATGAGGACATCCCACTGGAGCGTGCCGTCAGCATCTTCGACACCATGTGCGCGTACGCCAAGGATGCGCTCACCAAGTCGACCGACGCTCTTGCTGCAGTGCACAAGAACATCTTTCCACTGCGTGCACCACCCGCCAGTGCTGAAGGCTTGGCTGCTGTTCTTGGCCCCGAGTCGTCCACCATGGCGGACTTCACGCGCGCCCAAACGGTACGTGGCTCAGAGCTTACATTCAAGCTGTTGCTGGGCCACAGTGTCGCGGCTGACTTCAAGAAGGTTGTTGCGGAATTCCCGCGAACACCTGATGGAAGGACCGTGAAGCTGAGCGCGGTGAAGGATGAGGCGGCACGTCTAGCAGAGAACATGGTGTCCATGGTGGAGCGCCGCAGTGCCGAAGTTGCCGCCCATGCTATTAGGTCCAGGTCGGAGTCGGTGGGGTGTAGCGCCGACTCCCTTTTAATTTTTTGACTGTAATGAACCTTGAAGCATCTGTATATTCGATTTCGACTGTGCAGTCGACTTTTGTGTTAATTGCTCTGTCGAGGCCTAGCCCCCGAGTGTGGTGTCTTTTGCTATGGAGATCTTAAGTTTGATCGACATGTGTCCTTGGACAGGCCGAGTCTTCTGGTGCACCGGAAGCTGCTCCTTCCACCAGTACACGGCACCGAACTAGTGCCCGAAGCAAAAATGATAATGTCGTGGTGGGAACACGCAGATGCCTAGGGTAGGCTTAATCTGGGGCCGAACATATGCTTGTGGTTTCGGGGAGGGATTGCGCGATGGAGTCGCACACGAAGAACACACGAAGAACAAGCAAGAACAAGAACAAGAACCGCAAGAACACAAAGCACACACGATGTACCCTGCTTCGGGGCCCTTCTTGTGAAGGTAACACCCCTACTGCAGCACTAGCCTACTCTCTTTATATCTCAATGGTGACAAGTACAGAGCGCTCCTTGAGCTGTATGAAGAACAATGGTGAGAGCTCTAGGATGAAGATGAAGGCACAGGGAAATGAGCTCTCGGGGTGTCTCCTCCTCCAGAGAAAGTGGTGGTGCTGTATATAAAGCTTGGCCGGATTACTTCTTTGCCCCTGGCTCAATGAGGTAATGGCATTGCCCTGTCAGTCCAACGGCAGGGCTAGTACTCCACTTCGGGTAATGTCAGGCGTAGCTCACCGGGGTCTAAGCCGTAGCCCCTTCCCGAATTGGCTGGGTCAGCGCCTAGGTCCTCGTGATCCAGGAAACCCGTGGCTTTACCTCGCTGGCTTCTGCCAGGCTTCGGGCCTTGAGCTCTGGAGAACGTCTTGTCCATCCTTTCCTTTGTCTTCTAGCCCTTGTCTTCAGGATCTCCACGTCCTCTTCTTATCCTCTCCCGAAGATATTTATGATGATTCGGATAAGGGTGTCCCGCATCGGCGGAGATGACCCGGTTGAAGTAGACTCGGATTGGAGGAGTTGGTGCAGAGGTTGTAGCCGAGATGCAGCAGGGCACACTGGAGTTGATTCGACTCTGAGATCATCCGGCCAGGAGGGGCTGGTGACGATCCGGTGGAGATGATCGTAACCCGACCTGTCACCTCTGCTCAGATACGACCCAGATCCAACTTAGCTTACTCGGACCTCAGTCCACTTCAGCTTAACCGAATCATGGCCCAACCGAGGTGAAGAACATCTCGGCCCGCTGGAGAGTACTTGATCCGAACTGAGACAGCCGTGTCGGCCTGCCCGGGGCGATGATCTTGGCCCAACCGAATCCCAGATGACTCGGTACGCTCACTGCCTTGCGCTGCATACGACGAACAGCGGAGGTGCGTACATCCTGGCCCACGGCCCAACTGAGGTTCCTTTGTGCTTGCTCAGCCGAGATATGGGAGTGGGCCGGCCCAACCGAATCTGGTGGGAGACTCGGGCCCAAACCGAGCTGGAGCTTTGTAAGGATTCCTGCGTGGATATCTCGGCCCAGCGATGGCCTGCTAGGAGCTGGTCAACCGAAGCAAGGCCCAAACCGAGGCTGCCTTCCTGGCCTAGCCCGACCGAGACTCTGGTCCATTCCGGATTTAGCGATTCCGAATCAACAGACCAACCGAGTTTAGCGATGCAGCTCACCGAGGTACGGTGCAGCGCTGGAGAAGACCCGTCCATCCGAGGCGCGGGACACGCTGTTGGCTCGTCCGGGTCAACTCTGTTTTGGGCTAGCCGAGGTAAGCACTATCTCGGCTTGCCCCCAGGTATGTCGATCTGGGCTGTTTATTCTTTCTTCTCCTTTATTTCTTTTTATCTGTTGTTTATTTCTTTGCCGTTTCCTCTGGTAACTCCACAAAACCTTCAACTCTGGGGTACCCGGGGTTACATCCCCGACAGATAAGGCCATCATGGCGTGGATGAAGCGAAAGATCGTGAATCTAGAGTGGGAGCTGAAAGATGTGCGGGCTGAACTGGTCGCCGAGAAGGCGAGGCCCGCTCCCGTCTGAGCGAGAGGATTATTTTGTTGGGCAGTTGGATCTAATTAACCAAATGCTGGAATGTGAGATCACTCAACAATATCTTTGACTGCTTGTTGCTGCTGCTTTGAATGTTGCTAACTTTTTCTTGTCTTCATTGTGCAGGTGTGAACCATGATAAACAAGATGAAGAAACTCGAATAGTCGCGCGACTGGATGGGATTGTTGATGGAACAGCTTCCGGTGCCCAATACCTCTGGTCTGACATATCAAAAGCGCGAGTGCTGGCCACCTTGCTGGATCGCGCTTGGCGTGTTGTCCTGCTGTTGGAGTCGTGCCGAAGTACTCTGGCCAAGGTGCATCGTGCGATGTTCCCACATAATGAGCAGCCGCAAGGCATACCCGCCCTGTTGACGAGGTTCCGCGAGGGACAGGCGATCCAGAAAATGCTGCGTGCTGAGCTTGTAGGTGGGGGCCAACATTGCCTTTGCGTATTTGCGAATGCACTGGTCGAACTTCAATTTTGAAGGTGCCACCGAAGGCCTACCTGAGTGGAGTCATTATACCAGCACCCTTGGCTGGGCACGCAAGATCATCGCTCAGGTGCAGAAGCAGACGGAGGAGCTTGTAGGTCCATTGGACGGCGGTCCCAAGGATGAGCCTGTAGATGAGTAGGCAGCAATGTGCATATTTGCTGAACTTTGTAAATGAAGATATGAATCCGTGGGGGCAGCCCCCGAGTGTATGTTTGTAATGTGTTGGTCGAAGATAATAAATTGTAGAGAGAGCTTGGACTCGAATACTCTCTGTGTTTGCGTGGCAACCTGTGCGGCGCAGCCCCCGAGTGTTCGAGTGTGGCCAAAGTTTTGTTCGTAAGGTAGCCGTTGTGGCGCAGCCCCCGAGTATTCAAGTGCGGCCAAGGCCTTTAGTTGTTTCTTGAACCTGTGTGGCACAGCCCTCGAGTATTCGAGTGCGGCCAAGGCCTTATTTTTTCTTGAACCTGTGCAGCGCAGCCCCTGAGTGTTCGAGTGTGGCCAAGGCCTTTATTTGTTTCTTGAACCTGTGCGGCGCAGCCCCCGAGTGTTCGAGTGCGGCCAAGGCCTTATTTGTTACTTGAACCTGTGCGCGCAGCCCCCGAGTTTCGAGTGCGGCCAAGGCCATATTTGCTTTTTGACTGTAAAAAGTAAAGGGAGAACTTGTGTATCTCAATCATTGTATTATTAAGCTATCAAGCCGTCTCATTGGTCGAAGATAATAAATTGTAGAGAGAGCTTGGACTCGAATACTCTCTGTGTTTGCGTGGCAACCTGTGCGGCGCAGCCCCCGAGTGTTCGAGTGTGGCCAAAGTTTTGTTTGTAAGGTAGCCGTTGTGGCGCAGCCCCCGAGTATTCGAGTGCGGCCAAGGCCTTTAGTTGTTTCTTGAACCTGTGCGGCACAGCCCTCGAGTATTCGAGTGCGGCCAAGGCCTTATTTTTTTCTTGAACCTGTGCAGCGCAGCCCCTGAGTGTTCGAGTGTGGCCAAGGCCTTTATTTGTTTCTTGAACCTGTGCGGCGCAGCCCCCGAGTGTTCGAGTGCGGCCAAGGCCTTATTTGTTACTTGAACCTGTG
Organism: Poa pratensis; assembly: GCA_947311845.1. NCBI lineage: Eukaryota > Viridiplantae > Streptophyta > Magnoliopsida > Poales > Poaceae > Poa > Poa pratensis. Next base: position 33,940,892 of record CAMZMU010000054.1, read on the forward strand.
CGGCGCAGCCCCCGAGTGTTCGAGTGCGGCCAAGGCCATATTTGCTTTTTGACTGTAAAAAGTAAAGGGAGAACTTGTGTATCTCAATCATTGTATTATTAAGCTATCAAGCCGTCTCATTAAAAACCTTCCAGTCGCCTTAGGTACCCTGGTAAGGAAAAGGGTGCGTCTGAAACTTGCTGCTTGTTTGGAGTGTAAGCGCGATTACATGGATGTGTATGCTATGCGTAGAAACGGCGTAGTTGCGCGACGTTCCACGGGTTGAGGGAAAGTTCCCCTGTCGTCGCATCCTTCAGGCGGTATGCGCCTCCGTCGATGGCTTCCGTGATGATGAAGGGTCCCTCCCATGGGGAGGCGAGCTTGTGCACCTTCTTCTGCTTGAGCCGCAACACCAAGTCACCAGGGACGAAGGATCTCATGCGCAGTCGTCGGCCATGGTAGTTGCGGAGACTTTGTTGATAAACAGCTGTTCGGGACAGTGCAATGTCCCGAGTCTCATCTAGCGCGTCGACGCCATCTTCGAGTGCTTCTTCGGCGTCCGACTCGTCGTATGCGACCACGCGAGGTGCGTCGAATCGCAGGTCATATGGCAGGACTGCTTCGGCACCGTAGCCCATGAAGAACGGGGTGTACTACTGTCCGAGAATGACTCCCACGAAACAGGGATAGTCAAGCTCACGAAAAGAGTTCGTGTAAGGGGCTGAACACGTTGGTCAAACAACCCTCAACCTGCACGGCGACGGTGCTCGTCGAGCAAGAGGAGGGACATCACGACAGAGATGAACACCAGCCCGTACCCAGGTTCACGGCCGTCGTGTGGAGGTAACACCGCTACTCCTGCTTGTCTGTATTGCACTGCTTATAGAGGTTACAGTACAATGAGCTTGCCGAGGGCTCTCTTTTGGCAATGGAGTACACAAGGAAGCGGAACTGTGGTCTCCTTCTTCCTTGCGCGTAAGTGGCTAGGCTAGAATGAGAATGCGATCCTTTGCTACGGTGCTGCTCCTCCTCCTTTTATAGGCGCCCCGGGCTTCCTCCCTGCGCTTGCGCCGCAGAGGGGCTATCACGTGGCGGCAGAAGGTGGAGCGTGGTGCACCGCAGCCCAGCTGTCCATGGACGCGGTCCATGGGCGTAAAGCTGATGCCTGTGGCAGAGTAACCACCGTCCATGCAGGACGGCCAGCTGGGGCCGCAAAGGAACGTGGGGGTGCCCACGGTGACGTTGGTCGTGGAGCGTAGCGCCGGCCGGTCCCCTTATCACCAAAGAGGAAATCCTTTTAGTCCGGTGCGGATGGCGCAGCTTTGTTGACTCCTTTAATCACCAAAATGGCAACTGCGGCGTCGTCGTCACCGCGCGCAGAGGCGCGCGTCACTCTGCGGCCGCTGCAGAGCCCATGTGCGCTCTGCAGAGGTTGCTTTCCAGCGAAGCGATCCCCACGAGGGCTAGGATGCCCTGTAGAGGATTTGGCGTTGACCTCTCTCCTGGGGAGATCACCTTGAAGAGGGGGCAGCAGTGAAGAGGGCCTCCGCAGGCCTCTGCTGCCTCCAAAGCCCTCGCGAGGCGATTAGCCTCGCGAGGCTCTCCGAGCCGTAGGATTGGTCCTTAGCGAAAATTGGCCACCGAGTGTCGAGGGCCGTGGCGGACAGGCCCAGCACACTCTGGTTTTCACTGGGCCGACAGTAGCCCCCGGGCCCATGATGGGCACGATGTAGTCTAATGGACGCAGGCGAATCGTCATGGGCCCAAAGTGTCCGGCCGGCCTGAGACACGTGTAGGGCAGTTGCGCCGCGACGACACGTTCTCCTCGAAGATGATGGGCGTAGTGGGGGGACCCACCACGTCTCGGTAACTGCTCTGAGGGGATATAAAGCCTGCAGCGCCGGTTCAGGAAGCAGTTACTGCATCATTTGCGCGCCCGTCTCCTCGCTCTTGACTTCAGCGCCTCCGTGTCTCCGACGCTCCTCCTTCCTCATCAAGCTTCTCCGCCGCCCTTCCTTCTTCAACCATGGGTCCCAAGAAGGACAAGGCGGCAATGGCGAACGTGCCTGCTGAGGCGCAGCAGGAGGACGAGTTCGCGCCGGCGCTGGTGGGGACTCGCATCCACACGGCGGAGGCGCTGGACAAGATCCGGCTGATGGCCGCGGGCAAGAACAACGAGCACGGCGCCACCGTTCTCAAGGCGGCGCGCTTTGGCAAGCTCGCGGTGGGGCTGTATCCCATTTTCTTCCAGACCGTTTTTGCTGGTCTGGTGCCGCCATTTTCCCCATTCCTGGAGGAGGTTCTGGCCTTCTACTAGATCCAACTTCTGCATCTGCACCCCAACTCCATCTTGATCCTCGCCATTTTTGCATATCTTTGCGAGGCGTATTTGGGGTGATGCCTTCCGTGGCCTTCTTCCGGAGCTTCTACGCGCTCCGCTCCACGGCGCCCGGCGAGCGGTCAGGTTGTGTGTCCTTCCGCATTGCGGATGGGATGGGAGGCATCTACATCCCCATGTCCTGGGACGGTGACAAACCCGTCACTCGGATGACGAAGAAGGTGGACGATTTCCGCCAGCGGTGGTTCATCGTGGATGCCAAGACGCAGAACTCCTTCTTCGACGTCCCTGAGGCGCCGCCGCTGAAGAACTCGAACTGGTCGAGTGCAGCCTTCCAAAGCCCGAAGATTGCTGACTTGGTCGCACGCATGAAGCTCGTCCGCGAAGCTGGCCTCACGGGGCAGATGGTTGCCGAAGATTTCGTGAGGCGTCGTATTGCTCCTCTCCAGAAGCACACGAAGCCGGTGTGGATGTACTCTGGCCCGGCGGACCCGATGCGGCTGCACTGCAGCTCCCACACCCCCGACGTCATTGCTTCCGTCATGGGCATCCTCTTCACCGCCCCGGAGGTTCCTGTGCCGCGCAGTGAGCTCGCGAGGCCCCTCCATCAGATTATTCCGAAGAAGCGCCTCGCGATCCTGGAGCTGATGCCGGAGTTCACCCCTCAGGGCCTGGCGGGGGAGGAGAAGAAGGAGGCTACGGCGCCCGTGGTGGAAGAGGACTGGGCCACGGAGTCACCCGTCGCATCTGACGCCGATCTGGGCGTCACCTGTGGAGGGGCGAATCCCTCGGCAGGGAGGCGAGCTCTTCGAAGCCTGCGCCTCCCGAGGGAGAAGTTCTGGAGATTTCGTCCAGCGGGGACGAGGATTTCCTTGTGGCCCCTTTGCGCCAGGTCGCGGAGGGGAGGAAGACAACGACGAGGAGGCCGCAGCAGGACGCTGCGATCCCCGCTCCAAGGCTTTCACGACAGGGACGCCAAGAGCCCAGTGGGCACCCCTCTCAAGAGGAAAGCTGAGACTGCTCCTGAGGGGTCCGGCGCTGGTGCCGCGTCGTCGAGGTCGTGGCGGTCGTCCAACACGGTGTGGGTTGACTCCCGCGCCAAGACATCTGGGTAAGGATTGGCCCATGCTTTCACATCTTATGAGAATTTCCTTGCTCCCCTCTTGAATGCCTTTCTTGCTTGTTTGTCAGGGATTTGGTGACGGCGAAATGCCGGAGGCTCCGCAAGGCCGCGGAGGTGCGGGGCCTCGCCTCGGCAATCGTCGAGGGGCCCGTGGAGCCCTCAGCTGAAGAGGCTGCTAAGCCCGCGGTGACTGAGGCCACGGAGCCGGCTGTGGAGGAGGCCACGAAGCTTGTGGTGGAGGAGGCCACAGGGCCTGTGGTGGTTGCACCTCTGACCGGGGCAGCTGCTTCGTCTTCTACCGCGGAGGTGCGCCCCGAGGAGGAGGCGGTGGTGCGGACACCAACACCGCCACGCCCTGTCACTCCACCAGAGCGGCAAGAGGAGGTCGCCGCGGAGAAGGCGGGGAGCGGCTCGCCGGCGAAGGGAGGCGCCGACGTCGAGATGGAGGAGAACATTCCTCCGCCGCCCCAAGGCACCGACGTCGAGGTGGAGGAAAACGTTCCTCCGCCGCCCCCGCCTAACGCAGATACTGAGGGCGGCGGCTTCTTCTGAGGCCGCAGCGGGCACGGCGGCGGCGGACCTCACTGTGGCTGGGCAATTTTCCCCAGCCCCCGAAGCCCGAGAGGAGGCGCCGATGGAAGACGATGGTGCTGGTGCCCATGGCCCCAGTGGCGGAGAGGGCTCGCTTCAAAGCCCCCAAGCCAGAGTCAACCAGGCCCAAGCTCGGAGACCCCCATCCTTGAGTCTAGTGCATATGGGGAGCCTCCGTGTCCCATGGGAGCTCCCGGGCTCTGGTCCTGGGCGGCAGGAGCTGGAGCGGCGCTCGCCGCAGCTCTGCTTTCCGCCTGGCGAGGGGTGCGCTGGACGGGCTGGAGGCCCAACTCGCTCTCGAGGAGGCCGAGCTCGCCAGAGAATATGATGAACTTAAGAAGGCCTGGACCCGCTTCTTCGAGATCGTGGAGCACCGTCGCCACGACAACGAGGCTATGCAGGCGCAGCGTGAGGAGGCGATGCGCTTCGCCAAGGAAGTCCGCGAGAGCGCGGTGCGCGAGGCTCAAGAGACCCTGGAGCCACTCCAGGCAGAGCGCCAGGCCGCTGCAGAAGATCGCGAGGCGGCCGTGGCGGAGCGCCAAGCTGCAACCTCAGAGCACGTGGCCCTCGAGACCACGCTGGCCGCTCAACGCCAAGAGCTTGCTGACCGCGAGGGGAAGTTCGCTGCGGAGTCGCAGGCCACGCGAAAATCTTTGGACCAACACCGCGTGTCCTTGGACGCCCGTGAGCAAGCACTGGCGGCGCGCGAGGCGGAGGTGTCAGCGCGAGGAGCAGCTGTCGGCCCAGTGAAATCCAGGGTGTGCTGGGCCTGTCCTCTACGGCCCTCGACACTTGTGGCAAATTTTCATTAAGGACCAAGCCTACGGCTTGGAGAGCCTCGCGAGGCGAATTGCCTCGCGAGGGCTTGGAGCAGCAGAGGCCTTACGGGGCCCTTCTTCACTGCTGCCCTCTCAAGGTGATCTCCCCTGGAGAGAGGTCAACGCCGAATTCTCTAAGGGCATCCAAGCCCTCGTGGAGATCGCTTCGCTGCAAAGCAACTTCTGCAGAGCGCCAGGGCTCTGAGCGGCCGCAGAGTGACGCGCGCCTCTGCGCGCGGTGACGACGACGCTGCAGTTGCCATTTGTTGATTAAGGGGTCAACAAAGCTACGCCATCCGCACCGGACTACAGGTTTTCCTCTTTGGTGATAAGGGGACCGGCCGGCGTACGCTCCAAGGCCAACGTCACCGAGGGCACCCCCACGTTCCTCTGCGGCCCAGCTGGCCGTCCTGCATGGATGGTGGTTACTCTGCCACAGGCATCAGCTTTACGCCATGGACCGCGTCCATGGACAGCCGAGCTGCGGTGCACCACGCTCCATCTTCTGCCGCCACGTGATAGCCCTTCCGTAGCGCAAGCGCAGGGAGGGAGCCCGGGCGCCTATAAAAGGAAGAGGAGCAGCACCGTAGCAAAGGATCGCATTCTCATTCTAGCTAGCACTTACTCGCAAGGAAGAAGAAGACCACCGCTTCTCTTCCTCGTGTACTCCATTGCCAAAAGAGAGCCTTCGGCAAGCTCATTGTACTGTAACCTCTACAAGCTGTCAATACAGACAAGCAGGAGTAGCGGTGTTACCTCCACACGAGGGCGTGAACCTGGGTACGGCTAGTGTTCATCTCTGTCGTGATGTCCTCCTCTTGCTCGACGAGCACCGTCGCGTGCAGGTTGAGGGTTGTTTGACCAACGTGTTCAGCCCTTACACGAACACTCTTCGTGAGCTTGACTATCCCTGATTCGTGGGAGTCATTCTCCAAACAATTGGCGCGCCAGGTAGGGGGCTGAGGCGCGTCTTCAACCTCACCGACCTCTGCACCATGGCGGACACTCGCGCAGCTCGCGCCACCCAGCGGGCGTCAGGCAGGGCCACCACCGAGCCCGCAAGCCAACACCACCAACCCTGCGGCCGTCCCCTGCAGCGCGCCACGGGGCGCAAACACCGCTGAACCCGTGTGGAGCACCCGAGGACGACGACGGCCACCACGACGACCGCTTCGACGAAGACTCGACCACGGGCACGGCGAGGACGCTGAGTCCACGCATCCATCCCAGCGTCACAGCCCTCCACTCTTGGGCGCCCAGCGCCCAGCCCAAACACCGCGCTGCTCATGGCCGCAGCTCTTCCGCTACCCGCCCAACCGCCGAGGCGCACGACAACTAGCTCGGCCGCCTCCAGCACCTCGTCGACATTGCGGCGGCACCCGCGCGCAGCTCCTGCGGCGTCGCGCTCTCTGGTGCACCACAACTCCGGACGCGCAGGAACACCGCGCATGGCGAGCCTCACCGCCGCCTCCGCCGCCGCCTCCGCCAGGTCCGCCTCCAGCTGCGGCGCACAAGGCCGCATCCCACGCGTCTTCGCCGCGCGATTGCCAAATCATGCAGCAACACCCCCAGACGCACGGGTGGAAATGGAGCGCCAGAAGGACCTCCAGAAGCGCATCGCGAGGAAATCGGCCAAGCAGGGCGACAGAACCGCCGAGCTCTTCAGGGTGGCATCGCCTCGTACGCCACAGGATGCACGGGCCTTCACCCAACCTGCGTCGCGTCGTCTTGGCCACAGAAGTTCAGGCCTGACCTACCCAAGGGCTACGACGGCACGAACAACCCATCGAGTTCTTGCAGCTCTACACCACCTCCATCCAAGCTGCGGGGGGAGACGACAAGGTCATGGCCAACTGGTTCTCCCACGCTCTCAAGGATTCTGCCTTGTCGTGGCTCCTGAACCTTCCCGAGGATTCCATTGACTCGTGGGAGGAGCTCTGCAGCAGTTCGTCGCAAGCTTCAAGTGCACGTACGAGCGCGCCCCACCTACAACGACCTGCGGGCTGTGCGCCAGAAGCTGGCGAGACCCTCCGCAGGTACATCCAGCGCTTCAGCCAGTCCGCAACAAAAATGTCGGAACATCCCGGACTCGCACGTCATAGCGGCCTTCAGAGAGGGCGTCACCTACCCATAGGATGCTCGAGAAGCTCGGCATCCATGATACCCTCTCCTCCGTGGTGAAGCTCTTCGACATCGCAGACAAGTGCGCCAAGGCAGAAGAAGGGCTCCTCTTCGTCAAGGTGGGCTCGACAGATGACCCTGTCGAGGGATCCAAGACCCAGAAGAGGCGTGACGAGGACAAAGCGCAAGCCTAACTGCTGTCCTGGTGCCGAACCCGACGCCAAGCCATGTCGCGAGGCTCCCCCCTGAGGCTGGCGAGAAAAAGTGGATAACAGCCCGTTCTGCATCTACCACAACAGGCGCGGTCATGCGACGGAGCGTGCTATGACCTCAAGCAGCTGAGCAAGAAGCGTGAGCAGAGAAGGCAGCGGGTGGCCGCGGCAGAGGCCGTGGTTACCGCAAAGGTGGACGCAAGGGCAACTTCCAGAGGCCCAGGGGACTCAGGCGAATGCCGCCGAGAAAAACAACAATCTTCCGATGAAGAGCCTGGAGGCTACCAGGCCCCTAAGGGTGCCATGGCTGCATCCTCGGCGGATCCCCAAGCGCCCAAGTCGAACAACCAGTTCAAGCATTCGCTCGCGAGCTCAATGCAGCGCTTCCCCGGGGTCGAGACTCCCGCCCCCTCAAGTGGTCCCAGTACAACCATCGCCTTCGACGCAAGGATCACCCCAAGTCTACCAAGACTGTGGGCACTCTCCCGCTGGTGTGCACCCCCACCATCAACAACATCGCCGTCGGCAAGACGCTCATTGATGGGGGGCAGGCCTGAACGTCATCTCTGTCGAGACCTTCGAGACACTCAAGTGCCCTACGATGGCTTATGCCCTCCAGGCCTTCACGGGGTCACCAGCGGCTCCATCTCGCCTCTGGGGCAAGTGAGGCTCGCGGTAACCTTTGGCACGCAGGAGAACTACGCACCGAGCTAATTGACTTCGACGTCGCGCACATGGCCTGCCTACAACGTCATCCTCGGCTACCCCGCCCTCCGCAAAGTTCATGGCCGTCACACACCACGCCTACAACATGGTCAAGATCCCTGGCAGCGGTGGCACCATCACCATACGTGGTCACTACAGACGCCAGCGCGCTGTCGAGATCGCTTACAAGGCTGCTGCCATGCATTCCCTGCTGACGAGGACATGGAGCCTCTCGAGAGGCCCAAGAAGAAGAAGCAGTTGTTCACTCAAGAGCAAGCGTCTACAAAGAAGGTGTCACTGAGCACCAGCGGCTCGGGGTGAGGGCTCGGGGGCTAGCGTCACCATAGGCACTGGCTTGCCTCCCAAATAGGAACAGCGAGCTCGTCGCCTTCCTTCGGGCAAATTCTGACATGTTCGCATGGACTCCGTCAGAAATGTCGGTGTACCAAGGGGAGGTGATCGAGCACAACTTACCGTGTGTCCACGCACGCCCTGTAAAGCAGAAAGCGCGGAAACAAGCCCCCGAGAAGCAAGCGTTCATCATCAAAGAAGTAGAGAAGCTGAAAGCAGCAGACATCATTCGAGAAGTTGCCCACCCCACTTGGCTCTCCAACGGCGTGGTTGTCCCAAAGCCCAATGGAGGAGGCCGGCTCTGCATCGACTACACAGACGTAAACAAGGCCTGCCAAGGATCCATACCCCATGCCAAGGATAGACCAGATTGTGGCTACACCGCCGGATGTGATCTCCTCTATTTCCTGGATGCCTTCTCAGGCTACCTCAGATCAAAATTGGCCAAGAAGGACGAGGAGAAAAACAGCATTTCTCACCCTTGTGGTGTGTAATTGCTACACCTGCATGCCCTTTGCCTGAAAAATGCCGGCGCCCTTTCAGAGGCTCATGTGAGGATCGCGCTTGGGGGCTCAGGAATGGTGGCCACACTCTCCACTGTGAATGTCTCTGATCATGCGGCGAGGTGGCTGCATGTCTTCTATAGCCTTGATCTTGTCAGGGTTTGCTTCTATGCCGCGGTGGGACACGAGGAACCCGAGGAGCTTGCCTGAAGGCACCCCGAAGACGCACTTGGCGGGGTTTAACTTGATGTTCACCTTGCGCAGGCTGGCAAGGTTTCCTCGAGATCCTTCAAGAGAGTGTCTCCCTCGCGAGACTTGACCACGATGTCGTCGACATAAGCTTCTGCATTTCTTCCCATCTGAGCCCCCAAGGCGATCCTCATGAGCCTCTGGAAGGTGGCGCCGGCATTTTCAGGCCAAAGGGCATGCAAGTGTAGCAATACACACCACAAGGGGTGAGAAATGCTTTTTTCTCCTCGTCTTCCTTGGCCATTTTGATCTGGTGGTAGCCTGAGAAGGCATCCAGGAAACAGAGGAGATCACAGCCGGCGGTGGAGTCCACAATCTGGTCTATCCTTGGCATGGGGTATGGATCCTTGGGGCAGCCTTGTTTACGTCTGTGTAGTCGATGCAGAGCCGGCCTCCTCCATTGGGTTTTGGGACAACCACACCGTTGGAGAGCCAAGTGGGGTGGGCAACTTCTCGAATGATGTCTGCTGCTTTCAGCTTCTCTACTTCTTTGATGATGAACGCTTGCTTCTCGGGGGCTTGTTTCCGCGCTTTTGCTTTACAGGGCGTGCGTCTGGACACACGGCTAAGTGGTGCTCGATCACCTCCCTTGGTACACCGGACATTTCTGACGGAGTCCATGCGAACATGTCAGAATTTGCCCGAAGGAAGGCGACGAGCGCGCTTTCCTATTTGGGAGGCAAGCCAGCGCCTATGGTGACGCTAGCCCCCGAGCCCTCAGCCCCCGAGCCGCTGGTGCTCAGCGACACCTTCTTTGTAGATGCTTGCTCTTGAGTGAACAGTTCTTCTTCTTGGGCCTCTCGAGAGGCTCCATGTCCTCGTCAGCGGGGAATGCCATGGCAGCGGCCTTGTAGGCGATCTCGACAGCGCGCGTGGCGTCCTGTACGTGACCACGTATGGTGATGGTGCCACCGCTGCCAGGGATCTTGACCATGTTGTAGGCGTGGTGCGTGACGGCCATGAACTTCGCGAGGGCGGGGTAGCCGAGGATGGCGTTGTAGGGCAGGCCAATGTGCGCGACGTCGAAGTCAATTAGCTCGGTGCGGTAGTTCTCCTGCGTGCCAAAGTGACCGCGAGCCTCACTTGCCCCAGAGGCGAGATTGAGCCGCTGGTGACCCCGGTGAAGGGCCTGGAGGGCATGAGCCACTCGTAGGGCACTTGAAGCGTCTCGAAGGTCTCGACAGAGATGACGTTTAGGCCTGCACCCCCATCAATGAGCGTCTTGCCGACGGCGATGTTTGATGGTGGGGGTGCACACCAACGGGAGGGTGCCCACAGTCTTGTAGACTTGGGGTGATCTTTGGCGTCGAAGGCGATGGTGTACTGGGACCACTTGAGGGGGCGGGACGTCTCGACCCCGGGAAGCGCTGCGTTGAGCTCGCGAGCGAACTGCTTGAACTGGTTGTTCGACTTGGGCGCCTGGGATCCGCCGAGGATGCATGCCATGGCACCCTTGGGGCCTGGTAGCCTCCAGGCTCTTCGTCGGGAGATTGTTGTTTTTCTCGGCGGCATTCGCCTGAGTTCCCTGGGCCTCTGGAAGTTGCCCTTGCGTCCACCTTTGCGGTAACCACGGCCTCTGCCGCGGCCACCGCTGCCTTCTTCTTGCTCACGCTTCTTGCTCAGCTGCTTGAGGTCATAGCAGTTCTCTCGTCGCATGGCCGCGCCTGTTGTGGTAGATGCAGAACGGGCGGTTGTCCACCTTTTTCTCGCCAGCCTCTGGGAGTCCTCGCGAACATGCTTGGCGTCGGGTTCAGCTGCCAGGACTGCGGTAGGCTTGCGCTTTGTCTCGTCACGCCTCTTCTGGGTCTTGGATCCCTCGACAGGGTCGTCTGTCGAGCCCACCTTGACGAAGAGGAGCCCTTCTTCTGCCTTGGCGCACTTGTCTGCGATGTCGAAGAGCTTCACCACGGAGGGGGTATCATGGATGCCGAGCTTCTCGAGCATCCTGTTGGTGACGCCCTCTCTGAAGGCCGCAATGACGTGCGAGTCCGGGATGTTCGGGATTTGTTGCGGACTTGGCTGAAGCGCTGGATGTACCTGCGGAGGGTCTCGCCAGGCTTCTGGCGCACAGCTCGCAGGTCGTTGTAGGTGAGGGCGCGCGTACGTGCCCTTGAAGTTCGCAACGAACTGCTGGCAGAGCTCCTCCCACGAGTCAATGGAATCCTCGGGAAGGTTCAGGAGCCACGACAAGGCGGAATCCTTGAGAGCGTGGGAGAACCAGTTGGCCATGACCTTGTCGTCTCCCCCCAGCTTGGATGGAGGTGGTGTAGAGCTGCAAGAACTCGATGGGGTTGTTCGTGCCGTCGTAGCCCTTGGGTAGGTCAGGCCTGAACTTCTGTGGCCAGACGACGCGACGCAGGTTGCGGGTGAAGGCCGCGCAACCTGTGGCGTACGAGGCGATGCCACCCTGAAGAGCACGGCGGTTCTGTCGCCCGCTTGGCCGATTTCCTCGACGATGCGCTTCTGGAGGTCCTTCTGGCGCTCCATTTCCACCCGCGCGTCTGGGGTGTCCGCTGCACGATTTGACAATCGCGCGGCGAAGACGCGTGGGATGCGGCCTTGTGCGCCGCAGCTGGAGGCGGACCTGGCGGCGGCGGAGGCGGCGGCGGAGGTGCGCCATGCGCGGTGGTTCCAGCGCGTCCGGAGTTGTGGTGCACCAGAGAGCGCGACGCCGCAGGAGCGCGCGCGGTGCCGCCGCATGTCGACGAGGTGCTGGAGGCGGCCGAGCCAGTTGTCGTGCGCCTCGCGTGGGGCGGTAGCGGAAGAGCTCCGCGGCCATGAGCAGCGCGGTGTTTGGGCTGGGCTGGACGCCCAAGAGTGGAGGCGCTGTGGCGCTGGGACGGATGCGAGGACTCAGCGTCCTCGCCGTGCCCGTGGTCGACGTCGTCGTCGAAGCGGTCGTCGTGGTGGCCGTCGTCGTCCTCGGGGTGCTCCACACGCGGTTCAGCGGTGTTGCGCCCCGTGGCACGGCTGGCGCGGGGACGGCCGCGAGGGTTGGTGGTGTTGGCAGCGGGCTCGGTGGTTGCCCTGCCTGACGCCCGCGGGTGGCGCGAGCTGCGCGAGTGTCCGCCATGGTGCAGAGGTCGATGAAGGTTGAAGACGCGCCTCAGCCCCCTACCTGGCGCGCCAATTGTCGGAGAATGACTCCCACGAAACAGGGATAGTCAAGCTCACGAAGAGAGTTCGTGTAAGGGGCTGAACACGTTGGTCAAACAACCCTCAACCTGCACGGCGACGGTGCTCGTCGAGCAAGTGGAGGGACATCACGACAGAGATGAACACCAGCCCGTACCCAGGTTCACGGCCCTCGTGTGGAGGTACACCGCTACTCCTGCTTGTCTGTATTGCACTGCTTGTAGAGGTTACAGTACAATGAGCTTGCCGAGGGCTCTCTTTTGGCAATGGTACACAAGGAAGGGAAGCTGTGGTCTTCTTCTTCCTTGCGCGTAAGTGGCTATGCTGGAATGAGAATGCGATCCTTTGCTACGGTGCTGCTCCCTCCTTTTATAGGCGCCCCGGCTCCTCCTGTGCTTGCGCACGGAGGGCTGTCACGTGGCGCAGAAGGTGGAGCGGGTGCACGCAGCCCGTGTCCATGGACGCGGTCCATGGGTAAAGCTGACTGTGCAGAGTAACCACCGTCCATGCAGGACGGCCAGCTGGGGCCGCAGAGGAACGTGGGGGTGCCCACGGTGACGTTGGCCGTGGAGCGTAGCGCCGGCCGGTCCCCTTATCACCAAAGAGGAAATCCTTGTAGTCCGGTGCGGATGGCACAGCTTTGTTGACCCCTTTAATCACCAAAATGGCAACTGCGGCGTCGTCGTCACCGCGCGCAGGGCGCGCGTCACTCTGCGGCCGCTGCAGAGCCCATGTGCGCTCTGCAGAGGTTGCTTTGCAGCGAAGCGATCCCACGAGGGCTATGCCCTGTAGAGATTCGGCGTTGACCTCTCTCCAGGGGAGATTTCCTTGAAGAGGGGGCAGCAGTGGAAGGCCTCCGCAGGCCTCTGCTGCCTCAAATCCCTCGCGAGGCTCTCCGCCGTAGGCTTGGTCCTTAGCGAAAATTGGCCACAGTGTCGAGGGCCGTAGGGGACAGGCCCAGCACACCCT